>VYZM01001430.1:0-22848 GCA_013398915.1 Dromas ardeola | reverse complement strand
TTATGCAACAACATAAGTTCCCTCTCACTCAAACAGGAATTTCACATTGGCCAGAATAATAATTTTCTGAAGACAAGAATATACTGAGAAGAGACAGTAGATGACAGTCTTTAAGGGGGTGATTTTTCTGATGAAATGTAGATGCCCGCACTCGAGCCAGATGTCTACGTTCCCATTACAGTGGAGAAAAACAGGGAAGAGTAGGACATAACTCCACTCCTCCTACAGGGCTAAAACTGTGCAGATAAATTGTTTTCTATAGATGCCAGTTTCTCTGCTGACCATAAAAGGAGGCTTGGCTAAATAGTTTGGAAGCAGACGTGCAAATTCTCTCCTCAGTGTTTAAAATAGATCTTTAGGCAGAATAAATCTTTTGGGCTGGACAGAGATGAGCAAACACAGCTGATCAAACTAGTAATTTGAAGCTCAACAAGACAGCACTTTTGATGGACTCTGTTTCACTGGAAAGCTTCTAACCAGCTCTAAACAAAACTACTAACACTTTACTACAGGAGGAACCATTCCAAAGGCGAGTTCTCTTGGCAGCTCCATTCAAACTGGGAGAGGTTTCCTATTTTCTCCATAAGGGTTGCTGCCTCCTCTAAGCCACCCTCTTTGTCCTTTTAAATAGTGTCTGCCACGTATAAATGTGCAAGACACAATTAGAGTCCCTGCCTTCAGTGCGTAACGTGATTATTTCTGCTACATTAATATTTCAGCTAATACATCAGAACATGTAATTCACCTGCACTAACCTCAGAGGCTGGATTCCTCCACAGAGGTCTAATTTTTTAGTGGTTTTGCACTCGGTGAAAGCAGTAAGAGAGGGAGAGATTTTATATTTGTAATGTTGAAATAAATTAGAGATCAGGGCAGAACATGTTGCAAATATTGCTGAAAGCCATAGAATTGGTTTTGTGGTGGGCAAATTTCTTCTGATTATATCCCGTAACCTCTCAAGCCTTGCAAAACCTTGTATTTTTTGTCTCTTCAGAAGAATATATCTTCTGAAATATATTTAACATATGTTAAACAGTGAAATATTTTGATAGAAAGTATATGGCTGGCTTTGCTTTCTTGAGGAAACATGAGGAAGGGGATGGGGTTTATTTTTTCCCCAACTTAAAATCATGTAGGACACAGCACTTCCAAACCTGTGATTTGGGTAAGCATTCCCAGGTCACACAGTATGGAGTAGCCCGACAGTTACATGGGAATCTAAAGTGACATCATCCAGTGAGCATGTGAGAAACTTTACGTATAGGACACAAATCTCCGTTGTTGCATCAGACTGTGCATAGCAGGTACTTGGAGGGAGCAACTTCTGTGTCTACTGTGGACTTGGACATGCTCATAACTTGCCTGGAATACTTCCTATTTACCTTGTGTCGTATTCCATCATGGCTGTTCCGAAACTTGTATTTTCTTATTCCACAAACAAAAAGTACTTTTTAAAAAGAAAGAAAAGAAAGAGAGAAAGAAAAATAAAACCACTCACCTCTCCCCATACCCAAAATGTCCTTTTATATGTTCCTTGCATGCAAAAGTGTAGCTTTTTAGATACATAATTTTGTAGGGTTTCTCTGGCAGCAGAACATAATAAGGTGAATAAATACAGTTTCTGCCTGCTTCACACACTGGTTGCCTTAGTAACTGCAGCATAGTGCAGCTGAAGTGTGCTAATACCCTACGAAGGGAGTTTGAAGGAAGCAGATGGGCAGTGATTATCATTGGTTGGATCAATTAGACCTGAAGATCACGAGGCACTGAAAATCATATCTTCAATTGCTTCAATTTGCGAGTGGAACGACATTTTCAGTGTGCCCATTTAAGATAAATGTCATTGTATTTGTAGGTTTTTTTGTTAGTCTGTAAGAGGAGGAAAGATGCCACTTTCCTATCTTTTACCAGAAGATGAACTTGATTGCTTTACTTTATTTTCAGTAATTTCTTCATTAACAGCCAGTAGCTGTTGGCATGAACAAAGGGTGTTAATATGCTAAAAAATTAGCTAATCCATAATAAACAAAGGGATTCATTTATAAGCGAGTTACTTTTATCGAATTGGAAAACAAAGACAAGAAATGCAATACTAAAATCTCTTTACAATAAAAAGAGGAGCAAAGGAAAAATTGGATACTTGGAACTTAAAATTTTTGTGGAATATGAGTCCTTTCCTAAATGAAAGCTGTGATACTTTGTCTCAGGAAAAAATAATAAATAGATCTGTCCTGGAGAGAAATATGGAAAACTTTTATAAATAATCAGCTTACTGACGTATAGTGTAACTTTGTTATCATAATTTGATTTACTTTAAATTTATTCCAATGTAAGTGAGAGGAAAATGGGTCACAAGATTTCTACTACTTTAAATTTTAAGTGAGAAGTTCCCTTTATTTCTTAATAGAAAAATTTGCAGTCAAAATGTTAAATATTCCATGAAATCTTAGGAAAATTTGCCACAAAATTAGAAATTGATAGTAAAGAAACAGAACTCATGCAGTACAAATTTTCTTCTTGTATCCATGTGAGCTTATGATTCTTCTCCAAATGTAAAACACATTTATCTCAATGTGAATCATATATATACGAGAAATGTGAGAGTTGCAATCCTTTTATTGGATCTGAATACTTTTCATAAAAAGTCTCCAAAATTTGTGTCTCAACAGTATCAGATATCATAAACACTTTGCAGTCAGGCTTCACATTTAACCAAGCATGGTACTGGACTTAGTAGCAGTAATGGACAACCTACACAGAACAGATGGTGAAAACTACATTTCACTAAGGAAATTTGAGATCCCAGGAGTTTCCGACATGATCACCACATTGAGAAGGGTATGAGATCTTTTTTCTTTTTTCCTCAAATACATTTTTGGTAGAGTTTTGTACCAGTGTGTGTTATCTCCATTCCTCTGTCATATTCCTGCTGTCCAAAATGCTCTGCTTATTTTCACTGCTAGGATGCCAATATGCCTGCCTATAACACTCCTTCATATAGTCTTTAGGGATCTTGGGAGGGTTGAGGGACTGGAACAAAAGAATAGGTGTGAAGTTAGAAAAAGAGGAGGAGATGAGGGCAGGCACAGCTCCTGAGGGGCTACCTTTACTACTGGAAAAAAATGGCCATTGGAGGAGAACAGGAAAACAAAATGCAATTACCAGAAAGAATATGCTGGGAAACTGTAGAAGGATGTTGAAAACTTCTGTTACATCTTTTATACACCTTTTATATGTACCTGTTCGTGCCTGAAGCTTAAGAAGCTCTCCTGTAAGTCTCCCTTGCACTTCAAGAAATTTAACTTTCTGTGAAAGAATCACTTTATCTTGTCATAGGCCCACATGGGGAATGGGGTTTGGGGAATTTAATAAACACATATATTCTTTGAGGACGCACAAGAATTTTCTTAGCATCTCAAAAGCTTTGCAGCAGTGAATGCCAATAAAGACCAGTCACAGACCCAGCAGGTTGAGGTGAGTGCTCACCGAAATGTGGTATCCTCAGTAACATTCTCCAAGTTTGATTTACTCTGAAGACAGATATAGAGAAATTGTGTGAAATCATGTCATGCTTCTCTTGTCCATGGGCTGGGGAAGCTGGAAGTAGGGTGAGAAATTCTTATGTTTTCCTGTTTTTTTCCATTTAGGCGGCTCGGTCCAGCTGAATACAATTACAAGTAGCAGAAATCTCTCATGAACCATTACTGCTTCACTAACTTGGAGGCCCAGAGAAAAATGCAAGGATTCCTGGCTTTTATACTTTTTTTTTTCCCTAATCAGCAGGTCTCGTTGCCTTTTTAATGGTGTTGGTTTTGACCTGGCTTTTACCGACTAGTTGATTGCTCAGCTGATGAGCTGAGCAGAATAAAACAGGGAATTATGGATAGGATGTGCAGTATTTAGATGACTAAGTTATGAAAATGAACCATCATAGGACTTTTGTGCAAATTAGACACCCTAGTTGGCGGTGTTTCGGTCCTGGCTATGTTCGGAGTAGTTAGCTTAGACACAGAATATATGATGGGTAAGATGAGTGACTTAGGTAAGATGAATCACTTCCGAAGGTTTCACAGCCTCACTTGACTGGAGAAGTATCCATCACTGTAATACAACAGTGATGAACGCTATAACAAATCCTAAAATAGAAAATCTGAAAGATATTGTTAATACATTTAGAATAACAGGTACAATTTGAAATTACGTATGGTCCCATATGTGTGTCAGAGCACATCGAAAAAAGGACTGGACATAGTAAATGAACTGGGGAACACTGGAAATTAAGCATGTTGTGGCAATTTTAATGACAGGCTTTTTAAGAATTAAGGTTTGGCTTAGATTTTAGTCTGTTTCCTTAGTTTTAAAGGTTCCCTAGTGTTTAAAAATTAACTTAATAAAAATGGTCTGCTTTGGTACTGCCAATTCATTTCTTTTAATTTGCAGTTAACATGACATGAGCTCCCAGAGAGCTTTTTAGTGAAATACCTGAAACATGTATCAAAAAGAGAAAGAAATTCTTCAAAGAACTTGCTTGAATTAAAGTGCCACTAACCGAAACTTCAGGTTTTTTAAATAAAGTTAGTTGAAAAAGCTTGCATTTCCTTGCTGAGTGTGTGCCTGGAGCAAAGCTGCCTGGAGGATGACTTACTACAGTTTGTTGTGTTCATTTATTATAGAGATCAAGGTGAAAGTGAAATTCCTTGTAGTGTGCTACCTCATTTTGTATGTTTACTGAAACACATAGTTATCCTTAATGTCACCGTAATTTCAGAGGCGATCTATCTGTTTTTATTGTTGCTCTTGTGTGACTTAGCAATAGCTTCCCTCCCCCCCAGTGCTTTCCATTTCTGGACTCTTACTCTTAATTACATTAGTGGCTATCAGTATTACCTTAATTTCAGGAGCTTGTGACAGCTGGCAATTCAGCCACAAGTGCTTGAGAGACCGGTCATCTTCAGTTATCCACATCGTGTGCAAATCGACCCTCGGTCCTCTCCCTGCAGCGCTTGGGATCATTGTGTCTGACTCAGCACCCACTGCTCAGTTGCCTTTGATGGAAACACAAATGTGCTTCTTATGCAAAGAAGAATTCCATTTGTTGATAATTTATTCATGTTTCTGTGTTGATATTAGCAAGTCTCTAATGATACTGAATTAGTAAGTAAGTCAACAGCTTTCATACCAGAAGCAGAAATGTACATTTAGTGGGACTGGTGTAGCTGAGCAGTTATTCTGGGTTAAAAAGGCTAAAAGGAGAAAAATACATGGGAGAATATTTAGCTGTTCCAAAATTATATCTCATATATATTAATTTATATAAATTTCAGAAACAAAAAGATCTCCGTTAAACTAGTACTCATCAAAAGCCAGGAAATAAGTATTATAAGGAATGTGTCAGAAGTAAGTTACACCCATTGTCAGAGACCATCTGAAATGTTTTTACAAGATCCTCTTAATTTCAGAATTCATACTGGACTGTGAGGCGTTCAGTAGCAAAGCTCCCACAAGAATATCAATGTGCTTTTGAAGTAAAGAAATTTGAATCCAAATTAACAAACTTTTTCCCTGAACTTTATGAACTTTATAATAATCTTCAATATTTTCTATAGGCTCCATGTCTCCTTTCTTACGTTATAATGATGATTTCTGGAGTTACTCTTTTCTCTTTCTTACAATAAAAATAATTCAGGAAGAAAGAATATGCACAGATTCTCTGTTATATGTCTGTCTTTGTGTGTATCTCTGTGTGTACATGTACATGTGTACGTTCTTACCTATACATATGTATTTCACCGGTTTATTTATTTTTTAATATCTGCTTCCTCTTTTGTAGCTAGACATACTGCTACCATTTCTGCTTTTTCAGGGAAATGCCACTGCTCTGTGCTTTTTAAGGTCACAAGATATTTCTATAATCATCTTTTCTGATTTCTGATATAGCAAAATTTCCACTGCAAGGTTCAAATCATAATGCTGTTGAAACTGAAATTCATCTTTAAGAAAGATATCCAGTCCCACTTTAAAGACTTTTCACAAGGAATCTACCTTTAAAAGAGCTGTTTTGGCAATTGACTCCTTATTAGGAGTCCTTACTACATTCTTTCTAACATGTTTTTTGTCTAACCTCAGCCTTGCTTGCCGGGTTAAAGGATCCTCTATTGTCTGTCCTGGTGACAATGTTCAGCCCTTTCCTATGTATGCTCTGCATTGTCTGCACTCTGCTCTACGTGAATAGTAGGAGAATGACACCTCTGAGAAGTATTAATGATATGGAAAAACATATCATAGAATGTTTTTACTTTTTCGCAGCTTCATAATATTGTTGTGTTATCCCAGATAATAGAAGCTGTGTTACTCAGGTTTTCATTACAGAAAATCCCAACAACTTTCCATTGCAGAAATTAACATTTTGACTTCATCAGTAACAAATCACACGCGTTGTTGAGTGGCGGTAAGCGACCCCTTCTGAATGCAGTATAACTTCCATGCCCGCATGTAGCTAAACCATAGAAAAGGCCTTTGAAGATACTTTGTAGAGCAGCTATATTGTTTATTTTTTACTTTATTAATCTTCATATTACAAACAAGACAGGCTTGAATTACACAGATGCGTACTTCTGTTGGTTTTGTGCTAAACAGTTATATGTAAATTCAGACTCCTGAACTAGTGCATTCAAGTTTATACAGAACTAAAACTTATTTACAAAGTATTTCTAAGCTGTGATCTTATATAAGTTGTGTTTCACTATGTAATAATTTAATTTGCAAGAACTGTTAATAGTAGTCTGCTTGCAAACCTTCTATCTCACGTCCTTGGCTTCTACAGGAATATTATGCAGATGTCTTCTGCTACAGAGTTGTATTAATATAAGCGTGGTGACAAAATTTAATCAAGTGAAAACATTTGCCATACTGTATTTTTAGAATACTTGAAAGTTGGCTTTAAAAATCACATGAAGTGTGGCAAATAAAATGTTTTATGTGCAACCCTGTATTCAAAGCAATAATATTTTATCTTCTAATAAGTCTGAGTTTAATTTGAGATTAAATGTTGCTTTGATTTCCACTTGAGGAGGCAGCTTGGTATGTATTTGCAAGATATTTCATAACTCTAACAAACATTGTTATATGCCCTGGACAGGATCATTACTTTGCATTTTTTAAAATTAATTCAGTGAAATATCTCAAGTTTATTTTTGCAGAAGAACATCTAGAACAAACACAGCTAACTTATAAGTTATACAAATGTGAATTTCTTCAAATTGCAAAACCAGAAAACCTAATAAAATCTGATTCTTCAGTTACAAATCCTAGACTCATGTTAGATTTGCCCTCCCCAGAGCTTGACAAAACAGAGATAGAGGAAAACGTCTGCCTTGAACAAAGAACGATACCTAAGAACAAATACTGATGAAATCAGCAGTCTGTCAGAATTAGCTTACTTTGGGTGTCTTCAAGCTGTCTTTGCAGGTTTTGTTTTTGAAATCTTTTGCTTGGTCAGAATTTTTTTGTTTATACAAGTTTCATAGGGCATCTCTAAGTCAATCTCGTTTGACGAGGGTCAGGCAAATGGTACAATATATCTTCTTCTCAAAAAAAAAAAAAAAGTCTTTGGCAGCCTACTTCAGGGAAAAGTCAGGGAAAGGTTGCTGCAGATGAAAAACTCATGGACAGACACATTAAGGCTGCTAAATGCTTTGTAACATTTGGATGTGCTGAGTTCACAAGGATGCTGAAGTGATTCTAGCTCGCTCTAACTATGCATTTGTAATAGCCCAGTTCCTGGCATTTTCATTTTGGGTATAGGCGGATCTGCATAAGCAGAGCAGAATTCTGACAAGCTTCTAAAAATGTAGGAAGTCATGTAAGCAGGGGAAATGAATGTGTAAACAAATGTATAAAAAGCTACTGAGAAGAAAGTAAGTTCTTCGTATATGATGCAGAAGGTGGCAAGGAATGGTCAAAATAAATATCACGAAAAAAAGGGGGAGACTTTCCAGCAAATCTGTTCAGTCCTTGTTATCTGTGATCTGTATAATAGGTTAAATCAAGTTTTTTTTCTATGCTTTTGAAGGGTTGCTATGAATAGATCCTGCCTTTTGGAGGGCTGATTGACTAATTGATCTCTCGTGTTCCTTTCCACACCCATGACTTTGTGATTCATAAAGTACAGTAGCAACATACTGACATTTCAAACTTCACCGTGATTAGTAAAAAACCTCAAAACCTAAAAAAAACCCAACAAAATTGGTGAAGAGGGTGCTATACAAAAGTTTTTATTTACTGTATCCTGGATAAGAAATCAGACGTACTTCAGAAAAACGCTTAAGTACTGAAATTCAAGTAAAGTACAGAAGTAGTTTAACCAATATTAATGAATTCTTATAATCCTGCAAATATATATTTTGCTTGCATGGTACCAACATTTTCAAAAGTAAAAAAAGGAAGAAAAAGCTATATATTACTATGTGTAAATTAGCACCTTGACATATCTTTTATTTCGTCTGTGTTTACTAAGACTGCAAATGGGGAAAAAATAAGTTTGTGGCACTTTATGCTTCACAAAGTATGACAAAAAATAAAAATAATTGAAAATTTCCCTAGTTTGCGCAATACGTATTTAAGGTGGTTTTTTTTTTCTGTAGGGAAAGAGGCTGTTGTTTGACTAATGAAATAGTAACTTCGTAAAAGAATGCCTAAGTTCAGCAGACTGATAGAGGAATAATCTTAAAAATCAACTTACATTAAGCACTTTTGAGACCTTAAGAAGTCCCCAGCAAAACTAAGAACACATTCTCAAAAATATAACGATTTAATGAAAAAATTTTCAAAAAAAATTAATAATAAAAAAATCCTAAAACATCTTTGCAGTTTTCAAGACTTGTTAATTACAACAGATCATCTGCAGAATGATTTTTGATCTTTGTCACCCTTCACTTTTTATTTATCTTGTTGTGAAAATATACACTTGAATGACTTCTTGCTTGATACTTTCTTAAAAATATTCAAAGATTTAAAAGAACCCTTTTAGTTTTCCCAAACGCCAAATGAAAATGCAACACAACATAAATTCTGCAACTCAAACTCTTCTATTTTATGTAACCATCAGAACAGACTATTTAAAAGAAAGAGCTGGAAATAATAGAAAAATGTACTTTAGTAAAAATATTAAACTCCTACCTTCTGTCTATGTAAAATAATGCCTAAAGTTCAAGCTTCAGATGACATGCAGAATATACAATTTCTAGCACTATAAATGCCAGCAAATTGCTAGATTGTGCCTGGATAACTTTTTCTTTAACATTTCACTCCAGGATGGAGTAGAATTGGATGAAATGAAAAGCTTCATTTCAGAGGTTAGAAATGGAAACAGCACAATTGAACAACAGTTGCAGATGTATAGAAGTTGGTTTGAGCTAAGACATCTGGAGAAATTCTTCAGCAAAACTGTGATTTCCCTTGGTAATTTGATGAGTCTGGTTCACTGAGCCTCTGATGAAATCCATCACGGATAAATGATTCCATGAAAAAAGTGAGCACACATGGTTAATGTTGTTCTGTTAATCCCTGTTCATTTTTTTTCCCCAAAGAGACCAGGGACTAAATCCAGCACAGTGACACCAGGTATGGCATGTAAACTTTAGTAAAGTTCCCAGACTAGAATGTTAAGAGAATCATAGAATCATAGAATTGCCCAGGTTGGAAGGGACCTTTCAGATCATCTAGTCCAGTCGTCAACCTCACACTGACAAAAACCATCACTAAACCATATCGCTAAGCACTATGTCTACCTTTCCTTTAAATACCTCCAGGGATGGTGACTCAACCACTTCCCTGGGCAGCATGTTCCAATGCTTGAAGATCTCCTCTGTGTGTGTATACATATGTGTATGTATATATATTAATTTGCTCACCTGGAGAAACAACAGTTTGAAGTCTGGTGTCTTTTCATGATACAAGGCTGTAGAATAGACAACAGTGACACCTCCCTATAATACTGATACCTGTGAAAGTTTTTAGTTCTGTCTTTGTATGTATCCTGCTTCTATGATGAATAGATTATGTAATGTCAAAAATAACCATAATAATTAACCAAAAAAATTGATAAATATAAGGGAATAATATAAAATATAAATCTTTAAATTCAAACAGGATTCTTAACTTTAGTGATAGTTTGTTAAATAAATAAGTGATCATATCTGTGTGCTGAGCTCTCAACTACTTTACAGAAATTTCTGAGAAGCTTCTGTATCAGACAAAATTTTTGTGCTTGTTTTATACTTTTTGCAGTCCTAGAAATCAATCAAACTACATTCAACATAACTAAGCAGTGGACAGAAAGCTTCCCTGATACTTCACTCTGTTTTATAGTTTAGTGATATCTGAAAATTAAATCAAAGATTTGAGAAAGTCTACATTTGTCTGGAAATGAATAAGAAATCAGGTACATTTTAAGCCTAATCTGCTTTAGAATGGCTGATCTTTTATTGTCTTTTACATCTTTAGTAACATGGTTGACATTTTGTTTTTCAAGCACTATTGAACGATATTACCTGAGGAACTAATTATTGGTATTTTTGGTTTAATGGACCCAAACAGACTGTTGCAATTAACCCGATTTTTTTACTTAATCCACAAATGGCTATTAGTGTACAGTCATTGCCACTCCCTCTAGGAGTTTTTAAAACTCATAAGTGCTATATATTCATACCTCAGGGGAGCTTTTGCGAGTTTGTGGTAGAGCTTGATCATTAAACTTGCCAAACTTGTTACTTGATATTGTTATGTTGCAGTTGTTTTGGTTTTTATGTTTGTTTGTTTGTTTCCCTGCAGAGTAAGTGATTTCGTGCTGTCACCAAAATCAGTGAAACCTTTTTATTTGCTCAAAAAGACAACATAGTCCAAGATGGTTCTAATATTAAAATGGACACACATGAATACATATTTCAAGCGTGTGATGCCATGTTCCCAGGTTGTGCCCACTGACACACTGCCATACTGCCTGAAGGAGAAGGTCCAATCTAAAATTGCGGTAAGGTTTGCCCAACCATGCCGAAGGGTGAATCAGGTGGGATCTGTTAGCAATGAAGAAGCATAAAAGGGTTTGATCGGCAGTTAATTTCAAATGCTTCTGAATCAATTGGACACGGGGGCAAAGTGGAGAGAAGTAGAAGGAAAGAAGAAAGGAAGGAAAGCAAGCAGGTTCAAATTCAACACTGTGTACTTGCTACCCTCAACCTTAGAGCTCCCAAATGTGTAGTCACCCCTTGAACTAATTTTCCCAAATCAGTTATGTTTTTGCATGCTCTCAGAGTGTGCATGTGATTCTTTGGCCCATGCTAAAGCCCTACACAAAACTGGTGGTATACTGATAGTCTAACTTGAAACCTTTAATTTAAAACCTACCTGTGTAGCCAGGAAAGAAAGGTGTGCTCCGAAACTAAATTAGATGCCTAAAATTATGTGATGATAATGTGGACTGTGCTCTAACATTGAAAATTAGTTGTAGTATCCCTTTTGCAACACAGTTTTTGTTGGTGAGAAGTATACTCTGGAAAGATACAGTTTTCAATCAAGAATTGATGCTGAATGATGTTTAATGACAGCTCATTGGCTCATTCTGCTGATTGCCTGGCTCTTGAGGTGTCTGTAATTAGCTATTACCTTGCTGAGTTTGCAGAGTTTTTTTCCACTTTTCCCCGCTCTGAATATTTTTTTCTCAGAACAGAATATGGCTTGTTCCAAATTCTTCACCACAGTTCAGTGTGGTGCAAAAAAGGACTAATGAAATCTTTGAAATCTTTGAATCTGCAAAAAAATACTGAGAACACAGAGAAGTCTTAGATCTTTGTATATGACATTGAGATAGTGCTCATGAAGTCCACGTTTTTAAAGGACTGTTGAAAAATTGGAGCAGATGAAGAAAAGAACCATTGATACGCTCCTAAGATTAGAAAGTGTCTTGCTGTGAGGAACTGAGCTCAATGTGTTTACTTTATCTAAAATAAAATTGAGATGTCACTTGATTACAACATATGCGTATATAGTGGTTAATAAAAAGGACTTATATCCAGCAGAGAAAGACGTAATTAATGTCTGGTAGCTGAGCCACAGAAATTTGCATTAGCAATTTGGGACAGCTTTTTAACAATATGGGTAATTAAGTGCTGGAATAAATTACTATAGGAATGCTAAATTTACCATCTTTGAAGTCCTCAGTATGGCTGGAAGGAGTCACAACGTAGGACAGTCTGCACTTGTTCCAGCTGAAATCCTACTGGTTGGGAGAGGAGGAGGGCGCTACTATCTCCCTCATTCTTCTTAGAAAAAATGCTGTGCCAAAGCCAAATTGGATTGCTTTCTCAAAATTTTCCCTTAATTAAACACCAATTACTGCAGTTGAACACAGGGATACATGATTGAGATCTAATGACCTGTGATATGGAGCATGACAAACTAAATCAATGTTTTTTTGTTTTTTGATTTGCAAATCCACAGACTTCACACAGAGTATTGAAATCTGGAGTAACGATGTAAATGTACTGACTGCAGACTTGTTTTTCCTCCTCACTCTGTGAGGGTTGCCTACTTTAAACAGTTTTAGAGTTGATGTTAGTCATGACCTGCATGTTTCTGGGTTTGGGGTTCAATGTTTTGTTTTTTTTTCTCCCACATGTTGCATTCCAGGCAGACCTTACAGAAGCCTTCCAGTACCTAAAGGTACAGGAAAGGTGAGGAGGGAGTTTTTATCAGGGAGTGTAGTGACTGAATGAGGGGTAACGGTTTTAAACCAAAAGAGAATAGATTTAAATTAGATATTTGGAATAAATTCTTTACTTTGAGGGTGGTGAGACACTGGAACAAATTGCCCAGAGAAGCTGTGGATGCCTCGTCCCTGGAAGTGTCCAAGGCCAGGTTGGATGGGGCTTTGAGCAACCTGGTCTAGTGGGAGGTGTCCCTGCCCATGGCAGGGGGGTTGGAACTAGATGATCTTTAAAGTCCCTTCCAACACAAACCATTCTGTGATTTTTGGGTGGGGAGGTTGTCATGTTCTTTTAGCGTATAAGAAGTTGTCCAACAAAGGGCAACGAAGCTGGTGAATGGTCTAAAGAACAAGTCTGATGAAGGGCAGCTGAGGGAACTCAAATAGTTTAGCCTGGAGAAAAGAAGGCTGAGGGGAGACCTTATCGCTCTCTACAACTACCTGAAAGGAGGTTGTAGCGAGGTGGGTGTCGGTCTCTTCTCCCAGGTAACAAGTGATAGGACAAGAGGAAGCAGCCTCACGTTGTGCCGGGGATGTTTAGGATGGATATTAGGAAAAATTTCTCCACTGAAAGGGTTGTCAAGCATTGGAACAGTCTGCCCAGGGAAGTGGTTGAGTCACCATTCCTGGAGGTATTTAAAAGACATACAGATGTGGTGCTGAGGGACATGGTTTAGTGGTGGACTTGGCAGTGCTAGGTTAATGGTTGTACTTAAAGATCTTAAAGGGTTTTTCCAACCTAAATGATTTTATGATTCTATGGAGCAAGATGACAATCAGCATTTGAAATATAATTATTATGCACATCATATTTCTACAAGATTAATATTATGAAAGATCAATCTCTTTGAAGTTAGTTGCAAAATTCTCATTAACTGTCATTAAAATATTCTCATTAGTAATGTCAGGATTTAGAAGTCAATACTGGAAGGAGTTACTTCTGAGCATTGTGTTTGTTAACAAGCATAACATTTGTAATGATCCTTCTCTTCCATGGGAGAATATTTTTCCATTTATATGAGTTTGTTTGTCTGCTTTGTGTGTTTAGACTCCTAACTCTTGAGGACAGAAATTAGTTTAAGAATACTTTGTACAGCCTCTTAACAAAAGGGCCTGTGATTTCAACTTGAGCATCTGGGTGCTATCAGAATGCAATGGTTTAATAATAATTGCATGCTAAACGGCTAGGAGGAAAATTGCATACAGAAAGGCAATTAACTGGAATGTGATAATACAGGCTACCACCTACATTGGCTTTTCATAGTAATGGCTGTTGAAAGAGACTGAGCACCTTTGTTAAGCATTTCAAAGATGAAGCAGCAGCAGGTGTTGTACAGAATTCAAGAGCTATTGTTTAAACTTAAGCAATATTGACTAAAACTCTGATTTCACCCTAGGAAGCCAGTTAATTATAGCTGAGTCTTTATTCAAAACCTGAGATGACACAGCTGACAGAATTACAGATAGAGGAAGCCGAGCTAGTCATTGACATCAATGATATAAAGTACCCTGGTGCTTCTTACCTCATATGAAGGAATAGCTACAAATTGCTGGTATGGTTGATGATACACAGCAGTTAATGACACATATAGTGTATTCACTATGAAAAAAAAAGATTCAGATCTAATTTATATGTATTTGACGGTCTCAAGGCTTTCACAGATGATGGTGCTGTCCTGAATGGAAATAGGTAAATGAAACGAAAATTGCATGGTTACATACTTTTCTGCAAGGTAGGCCCAGAGTTCTAAAGGAGGGAGGGTTTATTTATTGCACTTTGATAAATTTTAAAGTTGTTCTTCCTTTTTTTATGTGTTAGAAATGCAGATTTTTTTCTGCCTTGGATTACTCTGTAGAGAATAGAATACTATGAAAAATAAGTTTTACCAAGAGGTAAAAACTAAATGCAGGGAGAAATATTGTTTATTCTGACTGTTTAAAAGATGGGAGGGCAAAAGAATTCTGGTCCTGATAGAAGTTATTTTATCTAAGAGTCCTTCGAAGTCAAGAGTATTTTGATGCTATTCAGAACATACAGAATAACTCTAAAGTCTTATAACAGGAAATCTTATATCTAAAGTATAAAGTCATAATAGGAAAATGGATAAGAAAGGAAAAGGATTAATGATGGATATGTAAAGAAAAATATTACGTATTACAAATAAAGGGGGTATGTGGCTACATTCAAAATGTAGCTAAAATCTAACTGAACCTATCTCAATAATTGAGAACAAAAAACTTTGTAAGGTTTATGTATTTCCCAATCCTCAAACAAAATGGATTGCCAACCTCCAAGAACTCCCATGACCTATATTCCCAGAATACAACTGGTACTTTGGTTTCACAGCAGAACAATTAACTGATTAAAAAAAAACCAACCCCCCCAGAAATGCCTGCACTGGTCACTTATTTCTTGCCCCACTTTTGAGACATGCAGGCTTACTTTCCTGAACTTTGATACCATATCTTCTATTTATGGAAAAGAACTCTCATGTCAAGTTAAATGATACTCTGGGGCAGGGGTGAGTATTTCTCTGTTCTTCATGAGGAAACTACTTCTTTCTGTGCAGACTAAGTAAGTCCAAGAATTATCAAGAACTAGAATGCACCTAATAATTAGGACATTCATCTGGGTGAGGGGACTAGGTGTTTCATGTTCCTGTTCTGGTGAATGTTTAATGTATATACTTGAGCTGCCAGACAACTGGGATACCACAGTACCAATGTGTTGTTTATACAACCTTCTTCAGAGAATTCAGATGTTTCAGTCCCTAGAGGGAAAGTGGTCTTTGTACACCTCGGAGCTTTTTTTAAGATACGGGGCTTAAGACATCCTATATGACTTTCTAATGGTTATTTTAGCAAGACATCATCATATGGATATGGGTTTTGGCAGCTTTTGGTGCTAGCTCTGTAGCTCAGATGTTGGCTCAGGCTGTCCTACTGTATCTAGCAGATCTATCCCCTGTCAGTTCTCAGGCTATCATCCCAGCAGCAGCAAGAGTCTAGCAAGTCCAAGTTGCACCCACTTGCATCTTCTACTCCTTGGGCTAGATAAATGGTTGGCACAGCCACAAAACCTATGCCCTGACAGAGAACCTCCTCGTGAGAAAAGGGTAGGGAGAAGAGCAGACCATTCAGCTTCTTTTCTTGACCTCCCACAGCACTCTGCAGAATCCCTGTGCTCTTTGCATAACTACAGGTCTGAATAGATGCCAACGCTTCTGGTGCATTTTACAAATTGGAATAAAGATCAGTTCTGCTGTCATCCAGACAAATTATGCCCTGGACAAACATGTACTTCGTCAAACTGCTTGGTAGTCACTGCTTGGGATGTTTTTCATTATCTGATCCTCAGTGAGAGATCAATAGAAATCTGTTAGCAAACACTAGACCCAAAAACAAGTCAAAGATCTCAAAAGCAATTATTACTTTTTGTTGTTGTAGGCTCTTAAGTCCAGCGTAGAATCTTGGTTACCACCTTGGTCTTATGATTCACCAATGCATTTTGTTTGAGATTAGCTCTCTCTAGAGGTGTTAGTGTGTGGCCCAGGCTGTGCTACTAATTACTTACTTTCAATATTACCTCGCATCCAATGGGCACATAAAGCAATATTTATGAACGTAGGCAGGAAATGACTAGTGGGACAGTATCTGAAAATGTCTCAGGTTGTTTGGAGGTTTTAGATTCTAATAGCTTTATTCATATTATGGAGAATGCTACTATGTGGAGCAGCACCTCAGAGCTGAGGCAATAAGGTATATCTGAGGTTCGAGAAATATTCAACCTAATTAGCATCAAGGAGGTATCCAAGCAGACTTTATTATAGTGGGCAAGTGCAACCCTAACTACAGTAAACTAGTGAAAAGTGGTGGTAAACGTAATCAAAATTAGTTAGTATTTATTTTCTATCAGATGTAATACCTTATTGTGAACATTCCTGAAAGTATAAAATTTGAGCGATGCATTAAAATTAGAGGAAATATGTTCCTGACTCTAAAACTGCAGGTAGCAAATTTGTCAGTGATATAAAAGTGTAACCAGTCTGGAAGAACTGCAATCATAACCCCCTTCCATAGTTTGATTTCTTCATTGTTATTAAATGAACTTTCATTTATTATGCTGCTGAAAGCCTGTATTCACTGTGTTGTCTGCATGTATCTTTTAAATGTAACCTTCATAGGCTGTTGTCTTAGTTTAATACCATTTATGGTTTTTAGAAATCTTTTGCTACTGGCACTGGTCACAGTTTTACCTCATTTTACAACACTTACCTGCTAGTACAGCGTTTCACTATTTACTCTTGCAGTTTTCAGTCATTGATGTTTTATGCTTATTTTGTTGGTGGCTAAGGAAAGAAGAACGTTGTGAAACGACATATAGCAGTTGTTCTTTGGAAATAATGCAATTGTTCAGCTGTCTTGGACAAGACTCTTTTTTTCCAGGATATGTGTTGGTCTCTCTTTTTGGTGTCATAATGTACATACATTAGGCTTAAGTCATGTGTTCACCACACACAGTTCTGAGTATGTGATATCTCTGAGAGCTGATGTGCCTAATATTAACAAAATACATAGAATTCACTTTGCTAAGCACCACAAATTATAATGGCAAATACCCTTGATATTATCTCATTTATTTTATCTTTTAATAGAAAATAGTTCAAGTAGAATTTCCTGAGCTATCAGTCTTGAGAAGAGAACACAAATGACTTTACCCTAATGCCCATTACTTTAAAAGGAAAGGAGGGATGTCTGCTATATTGATTGATATACATTTCTGTTACATGAACCTGGAAGAAAAGGTGCAGGAAATTATTTTCTCTGTAGACATTTTTCACAAAGACTTTCATAAACAGAAACATTTTAATGAGTTAATAATCATTAGTGGTATCAGCTCTTTCCATGTTTAAGACAGTTATTCCTTTTAGTGGAAATGGTTACTTCACAGAAAATTCACTAATTTTCAAGGAACCTGGGTCAGAAATTCACATATTGAGGTGGATTTTCAGGGAATCATGACTAGGTTAACCACTCACGTTATATCTAGCAGTTCTTCATTTAGTTCATTGGCATGATGATCCATTCTTTATTTTAATTACATTCTTTATTCCCTTTTCTTTCTTAAACAAGACAGAAGGTGACTCAGTCGGGTCACCGTAAACCAACACAGTGCATATAAATAATCATTTAACTTAAGTTCAGATTCAATGGAAGCACAGTGGTAAGTCCACTTATTTTGGCAGCATCCGGAGAAAGGCCTTTCCTGAGCTCTGCAGGAATTCCTGTGCAGGTTCAGCAGACTTTAAATATGGGAGGACTCTAGTGTTTATGGGACTTACCAGCGGTGTGCTACTGATGTGTTTGATATTGCTGAAAGATGGTAGAAGGAAGGTTTTAGACAGCTGTGGTAGAACACACTAAAGAAAGGGTAAGGATTACAAACTTAGGTGTTACATTAGGACCACTGCTTGAAAACCGAAGAGAATCTGGTTGGAGCAAAGGAAGAAACACGAAATAAATATCTTAAGCTCATATCATCACCACCATACAAGAATGATGGTGAACAGTGCTTGAGCTGAAGTATTTATTTTTTTTTGTAATATGATTTTTCAGTTATTTGTCTTATATCCTCTATATATGCCAGGAGTGTGAGAGTAAGGTCATAAAATTCCACCAACAAAACTATTTCCTGAGGTACTGGGTCTGGCTGGGATGGGGTTAACTTTCTTCATAGCAGCTAATAAGGTGCTGCGTTTTGGATTTGTGGCTAAAATAGTGTTGATAAAATACCAGTATGTGGCTGTTGCTGAAGAGTGCTTGCACAGCTTCAAGGCATTCCCTTTTTCTCACTGTGCCTCCCAGCCCCACAGTAAGTAGGCTGCGGGTGAGCAAGAACATGAGGGGGGACACAGCCAGGACAGCTGACCTAAATTGATCAAAGGGATACTCTGTGTTACATGACATCATGGTCAGCAATAAAAGCGAGGGTAGAGGAAGAAAAAAGGTGAGATTTTTTGCTTCCAAGGTGGGTATTGTTCAGAGAATGGCTGGGCATTGGTATTCCTATGGGAGGTTGTGAGTGATTTCCTCTATTTTGCTTTGTTACCCCCCTCCTCCTTCCTTTCCTTCACCTATTAAACTGTCTTTAACTTAACCCAGGAGTTTTCTTACTTTTGCTCTTCCTATTCGTTCCCCTTGTCCTGCTGGGGTGGAGGGAGCAGGAAAGTGGCTGCCTGGGTGCTTAGCTGCTGGGTGGGGTAAAATCACCACATCTGAAAAGGACGGATTTTGCACTTTCTGTAATGAATAATGATTTTGTACAGATCAGTAAAGATACCGATAAACAGTCTAACTGTAGTTCATGAAGAAGCTTCTCTGTTCTTCATTTTAAGTACTAAACATGAAGCATCATGCAATGACAGTGACTCAGCAAGACAATCTTGGCATATCTTCAAACGAAATAACACTTAAAACATCTTCAGTTTGATTACGACTGAATGTCACATCATTTTAGCTATAGGTTGGTCTATCTTTGCAGGACAAATGCCTTGTGCATCATCAAGCATATAATAGGTTCTCTTTCAGAAGAAGAAATCGAAAGTTTGGTCCAAAAAAAGTATGCTTTCATATATGCCTACATAAATTCAGATCATGGTACTATCCAAGTGAGGAAAAATGCATTGTTTGACTTATTTTCAAGCAGTGCAAACAGATTGCACTAAAAATATACAAAAGAAAAAAATTCTCCAGTCAAATGGTTTGAGCTTTGATAATGTATAATCAATTGAGACTAATGAGAAAACCGCTATCTTTGGGAACCCATCAACAAATTAATGTTAAAAAAAAAAAGGAAGGAAAATTCTTGTATACAGTTCATGTAGTAATTAATACAGCAATTTGTGCTCCAAGGAAGTCATCATTTGCTCAAAAGTTTTCCATCATCTTATCCATCTGCTAAAGCATTACAGAAGTAAATGTTTTTTCATTTTCTGGAACGTGTCTTTACCAAACAGTTGTCTTTCCATCTGCAATTAGAAACAATTTTTAAGAAGTACTTTTCTTAATTAATAAAATAAGTACTCATTTTATATTCTCCACAGATGATGAAAGGGAGAAGATAAAAGGTATTTTGACTCTTCTATGAAAAGATGGAAGTAATTAATTTCATAGTTTAAAAAGATAAATAAAGACTGTGTAGGGACTATTGTATATGGAAGAAACAAATAATGTGAATGTGTATGTGTGAGGAATTTCACGTGGTTTATTGTGTTGTCTTCAAATCTTGTTCTCTCCGTTCCTTAAGCAAATATTCTTACGTGTTAAGTTAAATACAGGAGTAATAGGAATGTATTTTTTTGTACAAAACACCTGGATTGATTCCAGGAAACAATGAAGTACTGACTTGGTCAGTGTTAAATTCCTTGTACTGGCGCTCATGCAGATGTGCAGTAACCCAGTCTTTATAGTATTTATAATATATGCTTCCAGATCAGTGTTCAAAAGAGTGCAACTGTCAGAAGAAAGGAAGTTAAAAAGGGGATTTGGTAAGAGGAGTGTTCGGTGGAT
This sequence comes from Dromas ardeola, assembly GCA_013398915.1. Classification (NCBI taxonomy): domain Eukaryota; kingdom Metazoa; phylum Chordata; class Aves; order Charadriiformes; family Dromadidae; genus Dromas; species Dromas ardeola. The sequence continues at coordinate 2,519 of VYZM01001430.1, read as the reverse complement.
CCACCTTGTTTGGTGGATAAGGAACGGGCTGGATGGTCGCATCCAGAGGGTAGTGGTCAATGGCTCGATGTCCAGATGGAGAGGGGTGACAAGTGGTGTCCCTCAGGGATCTGTACTGGGACCGGTGATGTTCAATATCTTCATTAATGATTTAGACAGTGGGATCAAGTGCACCCTCAGCAAGTTTGCAGATGACACCAAGCTGAGTGGTGAAATCAACATGCCAGAGGGATGGGATGTCATCCAGAGGGACCTGGATGAGCTAGAGAGGTGGGCCTGTGCAAACCTTGTGAAGTTCAACAAGGCCAAGTGCAAGGTCCTACATTTGGGTCGGGACAATCCTCATTATCAATACAGGCTGGGGGATGAAGGGATTGAGAGCAGCCCTGCAGAAAAGGACTTGGGGGTACTGGTGGATGAAAAGCTGGACATGAGCCAACAATGTGCGCTTGCAGCCCAGAAGGCCAATCGCATCCGGGGCTGCATCAAAAGAACCATGGCCAGCAGATCCAGAAAGGTGATTCTCCTGCTCTGCTCTGCTCTTGTGAGACCCCACCTGGAATTCTGTGTCCAGCTCTGCACAAGAAGGACCTGTCCATGGACCTCAGCACAAGAAGGACATGGACCTGTTGGAGCAGGTCCAGAGGAGGGTCACAAAGATGATCAGAGGGCTGGAGCACCTCTGCTATGAGGACAGGCTGAGGGAGTTGAAATTGTTCAGCCTGGAGAAGAGAAGGGCCCAGGGAGACTTTATAGCAGCCTTCCAGTACCTGAAGGGGGCCTATAAGAAAGCTGGGGAGGGGCTGCTTGCAAGGGCATGTAGCGATAGGATGAGGGGCAATGGTTTTGAACTAGAGCAGGGGAGGTTTAGATCAGACATTAGGAAGAAGTTCTTTACAATGAGGGTGGTGAGGCACTGGAACAGGTTGCCCAGAGAGGTGGCGGAGGCCCCATCCCTGGAGGCATTCAAGGCCAGGCTTGATGAGGCTCTGAGCAACCTGATCTAGTTGAAGATGTCCCTGCTTACTGCAGGGGGGTTGGACTAGATGACCTTTAAAGGTCCCCTCCAACCCAACACATTCTATGACCCTATGAGTGGGCCATAATGTTGGTGGAGACATAAGATTAACCTGACTGTGAATAAAACTTGGTAATCATGTTTTGGTTTGTTTGTTTGTTTGGGTTTTTTTGTTTGTTTGTGAAAAGCAAGTGATTGTTCCTACAGATTATGAAAGCTAGAATAATCTCGCTATTTTAATTAGTGTGATGTCTAATGTGATTACAAACTTCTTTTGTCTCACTTCATATTTTTGTTCAAACTTAAAAAAAAAGAAAAATCTAAATCCAAAGAGGAGAAATTTCTGCTCCTGGGGGTGAGGACTTGGGATAAGGCTCCTGTTCTCATTATGAAGATTGATGGGCCTTCAGAGATTGTGTCAAAAACCAATTTTTTATTAAATAAATAACATTTCCCCAAATTTTGATCCACTTATCTCTTATTTTTAATTCTTGGAAATGTTTCGCTTCTCACCAGATTTTGAATTATTCATTATTGTGGTGGCCTAGGATCATTTAATGTTTTCTACTAAACTTTTGCTCTAAAGACATTGGTGATTCAAGCAATACATCATTTTTGTTTCTAGTAATGAACAATCATATGTCCTTAAAAAGTCTTTAGTGTGGCTGAACAATAACTTTCCTAGTTAAGGCATATGCAAAATTTCCTAAGCTAAATCTAGTACTATTGCACTGGAAGTTTAGTAAAATGGAATGCATATTTTATAATTTTTTTTTTTCATTTACTTCTCATCTGCTCTTTGATATTCTCAGAGATCTCCGTCTTTCATTTAGGAAACTATTCTGTTTAAATTCTTAAACCTTTCTTTTTTAATTATTATTTTGCATTCTAAATTCAAGAAAGAAGTGAGAGTCACAAGATTAATGCTAGCAAATGCATGACATGTAGTTCTTGATTTAAAGTTGTATTTATGTGCTTGGAATCATCTTGGGGCCAAAGTAATGAATTATTATTCTTGGCTGTCACATGAAAACAGAGAGCGTCATAGTTTATAAAAACAAAATATCGTGTTAATTCCCAGAGCCAAGTTAACTGTTAGTAAGCTTTTGCAAAACAGATAAAATCCTGAGATATTTTGAAGGTTTTTAACAACGTTATTATCAATTGCATATTTATTCAATAGTTGATTAACACAGGAAAATCTAACCCTTCTGCTCTCAATTTCTTATTCTTTCAGGATGTTGGTTTCAACCAGTGACTGGACAATGTGTGTTTGTCTAAAACGCAACATTAGAATTCAGGGTAGTGCTCTGCAAGTTAGAGTGATTCTGGTCTTTCCCAGTTTGGAGTAAAACTAGAATTTGTGAAAAAAAAAAAAAAATAGGTCACAGTATTTAGACATTGCTCTCTACAACTTCAACATGAAGAGGAACAGAGAAGGCCATACTGATCTCTTCTCTCTGCTGTCCAGTGAAAGAATGTGAGGGAATGGCTTAAAGCT
>VYZM01001429.1:23110-96446 GCA_013398915.1 Dromas ardeola | reverse complement strand
TTTGGAGAGAGAGGTGGGGGGGACCATCTGTTGCTCTCATTGGCCAATCTGGCCCAAACCACTACACGTGGATATGCCATCTCAGGAAAGAGGGAAAATATATAGAGATGAAATAATGCAATATTGCACTTTTTTCATTGTCTTTTCAAAGAAATAGAGACACTCTTTTTAGCACTGGTAAAAGGTGCTATATAGATACTCTGTGGATTGAATTCCTCTGTTTAACTACAAAACCACTTCACCTAAGACAAAAGCAACTTTTTGCATAAGATTCATCAGTCCCACAAGGGATTACCATGAAAGACAGAGAGTACAGATCATTCTTCATTGCTATTTAATTCTATATATAGTTTCCTGAATCAACCCAGGAAAGGTTACAATGTTATGTGAGCAATGATTCACAGGGAATGGAAGAACTAATCAGAATAGGATCACATAAGATTTCACAATCAGCAGATGATAACATCTCAACACTGCTGACTTCAAAGGAGGAAAAATGATTTCAAATGGCATTGCTAAATTTCCACTGCAATCTACCTAGCTTTTGAGATTGCACTTCAACTTTTCTTCCTTCTCTTTGTCACTCTTACTTTTATATGGTACTTTCCATATGGAACTAGAAATAGTTTCTGAGACTGTAGTTCCATGAGAAAAAGATTTCTTAACCTGATTTGTAAAAAAGGTCTTCCTATTGTATAATCTCCAACCTATGTTTAAGGAGAGAAATTTGTTGGCCAGCATTTTCAAAAATGGTATGAAGCATGAAGGTATTTTGTTCATTAAATGTAACTGTAAATATTTAAGTTCAATTAACTTTGGGCAATATTGAGAATTAGTTTTTAAGAGTAGGATACCATAGTAAAATGGAAACTAATTTTTTAGGATCCATTTTCAACGTGTGTTATTTGGTATACTATTTCAGGTTTGCAAAATATCTCCCTATACATGCATATCTTCTTGAAATGCCTGCTGTATAAAACCAAAAATTAAACTGAACCAAACTTTTGACCCTATTTCAGAAGCCTCACTGCACTTACTAAGTTTCCAGGGCTTTCTCTTACTGAATCTATACAGTATTTCTAAACAAGTAGTACCATAATAGCACCCCATGTCGGGCTCCTGTTAAATCTTTTGTAAGAACTAAACAGTTTTTTCACAGACTTCCAGGCAACTCCGAAGACTACAAAAGGCTTGTTTGGCCCTAAATCTCTTCCCAGAAGATGTCAGGTTAAGTCGTCATAACCCTCTTCTTTTTCTGACCCAGTTTGATGAGGCTAATTAATGCCAGCATTAGCTCCCAGCAGTCTTTGCAATCTTAAAATTGTAAGTATGGTAATGCTGCTGCAAGGCAAGTGAAGAGTGGCATGACTTTTTGTGTCCTTTTCCTTTCCTTACGCACAAGCGTAGAGTTAGCCTCAATAAATCTGTGTGATATATTTTATCATCCTTGACACAAGAACTGGGAGAGTGGGAGTTTCCCTGGAAAAGAATATTTAGTTCCTATTGGAGATGCATGTGTTTTCATTCTGGGAGGTCTGGTCCATGCATTTTAGTCCCTGTGGTGGGTAATCTATTTTATTACAGGGGGTGTGAATAAAGCTCACCTAATTTTCTGCTGCAGTGCATCCTTCTTGTTTCTATGTCTGTTGAAACTAAAAGGCTGCCTGCTGGGCTAGTTCAGCTCTGGCGTACTGAAGCTTGAGGAGAGAAGTGTGTTGGAAAACAAGACATAAGGATAAAAAAAGGTCAGCAAAGATGAATAAACTAATCATAACCAAGTACTTTAGTCACCAAAGGAAGCAAACCTTTATTCTATTCAGGAAGGAGATCAGTAACTCACTGTTTTTGTCTGTTAACAATTATCAGGTCTTATTATCTTATAACCTATAATACTGTAGATCTCAGAAAAATCTTCAACACCAAGTAAAGAAATAAACATTTTGTCTGTGAAACAGAAATAGTAGGAAATTCATCAGGATTGCATTTTTGAGACAAAACCAATTATTAATCTGAATCCAATCTATATGTTACTGCAGGGCTTTCCATTGGCTTGTACAGGCTTTGAATCAGGCCTCTGATGAATGACTTCTTTCTTAAGAAATTATTTTCTCAGTTCTTTTCCTCTACTCTTTCCCATCTTCTGTCTCCTTATTTTCTTTAAAATAATCTTCGTATTATATTTCATCAGCATGCTTTCTAGTCCACTGAAATCCAACACTGGAATTAGAATACGGAGTTGACAGAAATGTTTCATTGCAGTGGAAACGACCCGTGGATTTGTTTCACTAATCTCAACATTTTTACTGAACTGGTTCTGTATGTTTTATTAGGAACAATTCATCGAGGAAATTCTACTAGGGTGGAACTAGGGTAAGGATCTGTTGAAGTTCTTCACACTAAAAATGAGGAAATTTGTAGCAAAGAATTAAAACATCGTAGCTTATGTTAACAAGTGAAATATATTGCTGAAATGCTCCTCAGTATTATTCAGAAATGCAAGAACATGATCCTCAGGTTTTATAAACTGACCCCAAGAAACTGGCCATAATTTCTATTCTCAGGTCACTTACATTGCTGGAACTACACTAGGCCTAAATTTCCTGTAGTTGATCTTGTTGTTATTCATACTAGCCTAACAAAATTTTGGAAATGTGGTGTTGTTTTGCACTCAGCTTTGAATGGCACCATCAGTAACAAGATGACTTAAAAAGAAGTTGAGTTCCTGAGGTGCAAAGCTGTTGCAGAGTTTTTCAGAATTGCTCTTGATTTATATTATTGGAAAAGAAGAAAAATATTCTCAGTGATCTTTTCCATAAATGGGGATCTTCAGACAATACACACAAGTTTAATGAAAGACTGTCAGATGGAGTTAATTTTAAATTTAGAAAACATATATAACAATAAAGAAACAGAATTCCACATCCATAGAGAGGTCTTACACTTCAATACGCTACATTTTAGATAACCCTGTTTCAGACATTAGCTTAAACAGCTTTCAAATACATCAGTGAGTATTTAGGTCTTGCTGCTGTAAAATGGCTTGAAACAACAAGAACTCTATTCACTAAATATTTCAGAGAATGGAGGAGAAAGAGAGGAGAATATCTTCTGCCAGGAGACAGGAGGATAAATAAAGAATAGTTGAGACACAAAAGAATGTACATTAAGACTAGCATGTTAATTTTATCATCTGATGCAGCCCAAATGTCGTTAAAGTTAATGTAGGCTCCAATCAGAATTTCAGGGTGTGATTATTATACAAAAAATGTGAAAGTTCCTTATCTGACTTAAATAATCTACAGTCTTTCACACACCCACCCCCAAATCAACCCCCCCAAGAACCCCCAAAACCCCAGAACCCCCAGCTCACAGCGGTTGTTTAGGAATGAAGTGAGTTACATTACCTCAGCTAAGTGAATGGATCATTTTATACACAAGTTATTTGGCTTACCTTGACTGTCAAATGTCCTTCCTGCAACCCTATGTAACACTTTTCCATTTTCCTACAGACATTTCCACATCTAGTTTAAATGGAGGAAATTTTTCCTCCATTTCTATCAGTGAGAGTTTTGCAGTTAGTAGTAAGTGAAAAACCAGGATTTCAGTTGGTGTGTGTATGCCCCCCAATTCATGTCCTCTGATCCACATGAGCAATTCCCTTATGAGATAATTAAATGAGGCCAATGAGAGTCTATTCTGTTCTATTCATTGGTTCTCAGGCTGAAATCATCAGAGTGTAAGACCACTTGGCAGTAATACAGACACATACAGCTATTGCTCCTGGCCACAGGTATTTTCATACATGGTGAAATGAAGACTCCTACTGCTTGCCTGGAGGGCTTGACAGTGTATTTTCAAGGTGCAGACTACAGGGCCGGGTCTCTAGGTGCAGAAGGAAGTGGCTGGAGCAGATGGTAAGACTGGCTACACAAGATCGCCCCCGATCTTAGCTCTGCTGCAGCCATCTCTCACTGTGGGTTTGTAAGCTGGCTGGTGAACTGGTGCTGTGTATCCACCCACGAACTGTCCCCAGAGCTCTCTATCCTCTCAACTGTGTGGGGTAAGAGTCTTGTAGTCACTCAGCCATTTGAAGGCTTTGAGTGTCATACAGGGAAAGTTGCCTGCCCCTTTGTATTAAATGACACTACTAGCATCTCCTTCAAATGCCTTGTACTTGTTCTTCAGGGGAGAATCGTGTGCAGTAAAGCATTCAGCTGTGCTAGGCATTTGGCATTGTTTTCCAATGTACACACTGTTATTTTTTTATGTTAGAGCTGGCAAGGTTGAAGAAGTGCGTGTTGACCTGGTCATTTCCTTGCAGACAACACAAGAGAAGTGTTTTTTTCAGGAAGCAATTACACAAGGAAAGGGCAATGGCTTTTCTGACCCGTTCTGGTAGGGCACTTCATTCATATTGATAATAGGAAGAAAGCCATGCAGTATTTGTGTGTTGGTAGGACTTGAATCATTGGTGAAGATGTGGTGTGATGTGATAAGAGAGTGGATGAAATTGATTCAAAAGAAAAAAATCATCAAAACACACTTTCAAACAGAGCTCTTAACAGTGTTATTCCTGTAGTCCCTTTTATAATTAACATCCAGTTTTTATCAGACTTCTTTCTGAAGTCTAAATAAATGCCCCTATTGTGTGGCTTCTGGCTTATATCTTGCAGAAGATACAGGTTCTAGTTCATCATTAAAAACAAATCCTAGTTTTACAAGCCATATAAAGAATAAGGCTGCCCATGGCTATAATTGAGTTACTGGTTTTTATCTCACTACAGTCTGCTGGATGTCTCTCTAGCTATAAAACAAGCAATTTTACAAAGACCCTGCAGTGAATAGAGCAAGACTTTTGGCTTTCTAGTTATTTAGTTCCCTGTTTTCTCTGCTTTTTTCCAGAGGTATCAGATGCAAATTAGGTTTCTAGTTTCTCTTATCTCTTTGTTCCTTCCCAAGCTGAGATTGATAGCTTTAAGGAGATCAAAGTCAACTTTCAAATGTATCCCAAATTGATAATCTCCAGACTATCATACACCTTGTACTCAGAACAAAAACCTAAAATCCATAATGACATGAGCATGGTAAATACGGTTCTTCTGTTAGACTAAGTAAAAGTAGATTATACATGTTTTTTAGACTTCAAAGGCCTGTCCTTTCGGTCGGGTTTCTTTAAGGTCTCAAAGGCACCGTACACTCCCTTTTGTGTAAGAATAATAAAAGACACTACAGCAACAACTTGAGAGGATCTTTTTCTGCTAACATTGCAGTTTCAAAGATAAATGGACAAAACATTTTAAGAAAAGAAAAGTAGGGGCATTTCTAGTTTATTTAATGTAAATATAGAAGTATAATGTGCATCAAAACTAGTTTGTGCTTCATACCTGACTGCATAAACTGTGCTTTTTTTTAAACATGCCAGTTGAGAAGGTTACCAAAAAAAGACAGAGAAATGAGGGGCCCTTATGTTCTCTTTCTATGCCAAGAAAAGCAAAGGAGAAAAGCGGACATTTCCAATAGAGACCAAAATCTTCAGGTCTAATCCAAAGACAGTTCCCATTGACAGTAGTGAACAATGACAATATTTCCTAACGTTGATATTTTAGACAGAACTGCCTGATGCAAGTGAGACTACAGTTGGGGCCCACAGAAAGTTGCATAACCAGGGACATGTCAAAACCATTGGTGCAAATCACGCGTATCCACACGCAGTCAATACGAGTGGCTCTCCAGTGGTGGCAGGGCAGCTGGCAGGAAGCCACGTTGTTTACTGGCTGGCAGCCAGTGGCTCTTCTCTGTGCCCCGATGAGCAGACTGTAATAAATTATTACAGTTGTAGGGAAAGGTTTTAGCGTGCACTCTATGGGAAAAAGCGTCAGGAAGAGCAACATCCTCCCTTCCAAGAGTGCCTCTGATTTTTCTTTCACCCAACACTTATTTTGGAGAGCTCAACAAGAGCTTGGAGAAGAAACAAACATTTTGATCCTTTCCACCGTCCTTCTGTTCTCTTCCAAAACACAAGGATGTTTCTGTGTATGTGCATCTGAGAGGAGAAAAATTATCCTATTGTTCAGCATAGATGAATAGTTCTGTAATTTGTACTTAAAATTATTGCATGGGATAGCGCATAGTAATCTCTTTATGGGCTAAGAAATACGTTCTTTCCAACAATCTGCCTTCCTGGTATAGTACTGGGTGACAATTTGATCCTGTATATGCTTATAAAATATATGTTTCGTTATTCTCTGTGCAATGCTTGAAGCACCTGCATGTTTCCCTTAAGGGAATTCTATTGTGGTGCAACAGATCTTTTCAGACAGCACTTCTGGGAAATATCAGAACCTCTACACAGCACTAAAGCTGGAAGAAATAGAGTTTGAGTGTTTCTATGCTTCAAAAACTCCTAGAGAAATATATTGTGGAAACACTAGATTGCCAAAAGAATTCCCTTCATTGAGTAGAAAAAAAGCAGCAGTAAGAGTATGCCATCCTCACTTTGCTAATTGTTGTGTCCCAACTCCCACATCTAAAGATACAAAAGTGGATTGGTCTCCCTGATGTAGTCACTCATCTGAGGCTGCTAGTAAAGCTACAAGCTGCTGCCAGTTGTTATTACTTGTCTTGACAATCTCGTCTCTAAATTGGAGAGACATGGATTTGACAGATGGACCACTTGGTGGATAAGGAATTGTCTGGATGGCTGCACTCAAAGAGTTGCGGTCAATGGCTTGATGTCTAACTGGCGACCAGTGATGACCGGTGTTCTTCAAGAGTCAGTACTGGGGCTGGTGTTGTTTAACATCTTTGTTGGAAACATGGACAGTAGGATCGAGTGCACCCTCAGCAAGTTTGATGGTGACACCAAGCTGTATGCTGCGGTCGACATGCTGGAGGGGCTGGATGCCATTCAGAAGGACCTGGATAGGCTTGAGAGGTGGGCCCATGCAAACGTCATAAAGTTCAACAAGGCCAAGTGCAAGGTCCTGCACGTGGGTCAGGACAATCCCAAGACCAAATACAGGCTGGTTAGAGAATGGCTTGAGAGCAGCCCTGAGGAGGACTTGGGGATGTTGGTTGATGAGAAGCGCAACATGGGCCAGCAATGTGTGCTTGGAGCCCAGAAAGCCAACTGGGCTGCATCGAAAGAAGTGTGGCCAGCAGGTCGAGAGAGGTGATACTGCCCCTCTGCTCTCATGAGACCCCACCTGGAGTCCTGCATCCAGCTCTGGGGCCCCCAACATAAGAAGGACATGGACCTGTTGGAGTGGGTCCAGAGCAGGGCCACGAAGATGATAAGAGGGCTGGAGCACCCCTCCTATGAAGACAGGCTGAGAGTGTTGGGGTTGTTCAACTTGGAGAAGAGAAGGCTCTGGGGAGACTTCACTTTAGGGTGGTGAGACACTGCAACAGGTTGCCCAGAGAAGTTGTGAATGCCACATCCCTGGAACTGTCCAAGACGAGGTTGGATGGGGCTTTGAGCAACCTGGTCCAGTGGAAGGTGTCTCTGCCCATGGCAGAGGGTCTGAACTATACGATCTTTAAGGTCTCTTCCAACTCTAACCATTCTATGATTCTATGATACTTGGTATGTGTTATAACCTAGGTCTAAATGAAGAAAATACCTGAGAATCAGTGAGTTATCCATATACAGTGAAACCGATTCATGATCATAACCACATTTGAATGAAAGCTGTATCTGTGCCAGGCTGAAGTGAAAAATGTCATCCAAAGAAATTGGTAAATCTGATAATCTCTGGAATAGAACAATGCACTAAAGAAAACTTGAAAGATGAGGAGCCAATATTTTTGTTTTCAGTCCAAAAGTGCATTTAATTAAAAGAAGAGGGAAAGAAAGGAGTAAAACTTTCAGGAAAATACAGCATAAGGAGTCATTTTCTCATTTGCCACCATCTTGACAAGAATAAAAGTAACTGCTCCACGTGAACTCCTTTAGTCTAAGCCACTCCTGTCATACTCCAGAGGTCTGCAGAACCAGAAATGATGAATAACATAGGAAGAGGTGGGGAACTGAGCCCTCATTTTCTTACGACACGTCTGCTGACATCTGTCAGCAGTTACACAGGTGGGAGGAAGGGAATATATCTTGGACCTTGCCAAAATGGCTCTAAAACATCATCGGTGGGTTTGCTCTGCTAGCTCCGTCTGTCTGTGCCTCAGTTCACATGCAAGGTATTTTTAAGCCACCTGCTGTTGATACACTGGCTTCTTTTTTGCCAAAGGGGTATTCAGACTTACAAGATCAAAGTATTGATTGGAATTCAGTGGAAAGCTTAATATTATCCCTAAACCTTAACTTGCCTATCTAGATTCCCATTACACTAACCCCTGGTGGGCTAGAACATTTTCTGAAGTATTCATTTTTCACCATAGTGACACCACTAGTATAACTATAGATGCTGCCTTTGATCACAACAAAATTATACGAATAATATGGATTCTTTCTTTTCTGTATACTCATTCTCACTCAAGACTTGGACCAAGGTGGACTAAGGAAGGTTTGAATTAAACAACCCTTTCTTCCTTCTTTCTTTTACGCCAGTAAAGAAAAAAAAAATTGTAACAGGACGTTAACACATTCACAACAGGAATTGTAATATGCGTCATCAGAAATTTGCATGTTTCCAGTAAAGTGAGGAGAAGAATACAAGTGTGGGTGCTCTAACTGTTCTATGTCTTCCAACTATTGCAGTGCCTGTTGTTGCACAAACTGAGGGTTTACTCATATAGTTTTTTTTTTCACTGATAATTCAGTTTCTAAAAGGATAGGTAAGAGCTCACTGTCAGAGGAGGAGCTTCAAACAGTAATTGTAAAGTTCTAATACTTCCTATATTTTTCTATGTATTTGAGGCACCACTCATCACTTAAGTCAATGTTTTGACAGTGATTTCTATGGAAACATGATTTAGCTTTTACTGTGCAGAAATCCTCCATTCCATCACACATTTTCAGTATTGAAGAAGTAAAACTGGAATGTCAGTTTGTATGGTAAATTAACGAGTATGAAACAGAGTTTTCTTCACTTGTAGTACTCTCTCTTCCAAATATGTGATTCAAAATTTTATAAAAGATAGCAAATTTCAGGAGATATTTTGAATATTTCCAAGGGAAAGAAGATGCAAGAATGATTCATTACTCTCTTTGGTTACAGTGAACCAAAGTCAACCAAAACTTTATGAATTCTCTTTTTGTTGTAATATACACACAAGTTTTGGGGGATGTAGATGCTTGTGTATGGATACATATATGTTGGTGTAAACCAACCGAGAAAGAAAATGTAAAATTCAATTATTGCCATTTCAATATTTATTCAATATTTATTGAAATTAAATTATTTCATTTCAAAGTATCGCTATTAATTTAGTTTGATATTAAGAAGTGCGAAAAAAGAAACTTTGAGAGATTGATAATGCAAGTATGTACGAAAATATGAACATAAATATGAAATATTACTTTTAAATGAGATACATTTTATTGCAAGAAGAAAACAATAAAACTTCCTCCGCACAATTAATTTGAAGATAAAATTATACTTGGGGAAACCTTCAACAAAAGGCTACCACTGCTTACCCCAAAACATGACAAGGCAAGACATTGTCTGCAGTTTAACAGCCTTTCAGCAAAGCAAGCTGCTGTCAGTAATGTTATCAATCAGATGTATTTTAAGTTTATGTCACATGTTAGCTTACTGGTCCATCTTTTATTGTTACTGAATGGAAATCAGGAGTCAGGAAGAACTGCTTCTTAGTGCGAAGTTCCTCAGTAGCTTCCAGCCTGTTACAGCTTTGCTCTGTCACTCAAACTGTAAACTGTAACCACTGTGGTACATAATCTAGCACCCTGATAGCTGTGATAACACCTACATAAAACAAAGCACTAAAGGATTGGCAAGAACTAATGGTGTCACAGGCTTAGCCCACTGTCCTTATGTTAGCTAACCCACCAAACATTTAATCTAAAGAGGTCACAGAATATCAGTCTTATTCTAACTTGAGGTCATCTGTTCTTGGTCGTAATAGAATATTTATGTCTTTGGATCTCCCCTAGCACTTTGTTAGTACATGATATCGTTAGGTGGTTTACAGTAGTGAGACTCCAGAGCAAATAAACTGGTCCTGTGGTAAGCATTACAGTATAGGCATTGCTAATTATTTATTTCCTGCTGTTAAGCAGAAAACAGGTTTGACTGCCCTCACAACAGCTGCAGCATTACAATGTGTGAAACACTATGAACTTTATGTGCTAGCTCTCATGAAGAGCTCTGGGGGCAATGGGTATTACAAGCAGGTAGACTAGTTGTCAGAAGAGCCTTCTGAAGAGTCCTAGTGCATCAGCAGCAATTAATGCAGGTGGTATTTTAGACAAGGGAGCTAATGAGCTTTAATATGCATGCAGGTGAGGGAGTGCTGAATCAGTAGAGCCATTAATGAACCTATGACAGCCTAATTAGCTACAATTTAAAATCTATGGAATCTAATCAGAAGAGCTGAACACTGCTGCAAATCTGTGTATGAATGAGTCTTTCTAAATACTCCAATCTGTTGCTTAGTCACTGATTGATAGTAATTGCTTTTTTTCCTCTATTGTGTATAGGAAAATGCCCAATTTTGTTCTGATAGAGGAGGACACAACATTGAAGTTAAATGCCTGAGATGTTTGACTGCTTAAGTTTTAATCAGGAGGTGTTTAAAAAAAATAAAAGTAAAATTAATTTCCAGCTCTGAATATAGATGATTAAAAATACACCACTAACTTTTCATGTATTTGGCTGGCAGAGATTATATGCTAGTTAATCAACTCCAAATAGCTTATACGAAATTAAAGATAGAACTACAGCTGAAGTGGGATAAAATACACGTATTAATATAAAAACTTCTTTATATAGGAATTTTATTAAACTTCTTAGATGAATGATTTTTAATACGCCTGAATTTCCTACAAAAGGAGAACAATAATATCTCCTGAATGTTGTTATTAAAAGCCTCAACAATAATAAGAAACCTATTATGAAACATTATATTTTCCTTTTCCAAAATCACTATGGGAAAAAGAGTATTTGGTAGTGCACAGTAGGGGAAATACACAACACAACTAAAGGGTATGTCCAGTATTCTCAGTGAGATATGAAGTATTATAAATGAAGGTTTAAATACCTGAAACACTTGTGTTAAGGGCTCGGATCCCACTACTTTATACAGATGAAATCCCGTAAGAGTTTTCCTTTACTAGCCAGCTAGCTATCTCTTGCAATAGTACAATAGGCAGATATATATTACATTAGTGAGTAGGAAGTTGCTGAAAAAGTGAGAATGCCTTTTTTGGCTCAATCCACCTATCCTTGGTAACCTTAGTAAACATCACTGTACTGAATATGGGTATTAATATGAATCTACCGGGAAAAAAAGATACATGGCTAACATTTTAAGTCACAGTGTTCTGTGTCACTACCAACATTTTCACATAGGTACAAAGTCTTTGAAAACAGAAAATGTGAGAAATGTGAGTTTTCAGATATAGCTGGTGTCCACAAGCTTGGAATTGCTATCTATTGAAGCCTGTGTGCACAGCAGATTGACGAAGAAAAAAGAAAGGGGATGGGGAGAAGGACTTTAAAGACAGTTTACACCTTAAAGAGTGTTTCTTTCTTCATGTGATTCCATTGAGACCACCTAATACCCTCAAGATCCAGGCTTCCCCCCCTTGCCACCCTACGGGTGAACTGGGAAATACCAGGGGAAAGTACTGTATAGTATTTCTGAGGGGATAGCCATTCTGCTGTTTTTTTCTCCACTGCCTCAAAGTACCTGGATTCCAAATAGAAATTGGTCAGGAGAACTGCTTTGTTTTAAGCCTCTGTCTCCCAGAGTTCGCATAAAGGACTGCATTTTCAGCAAGGCAGCCTTTATTGAAAGGAGGCCACATACATTCTCTCCAAGATGTTCTACAAAGGTTAGTGAGAAGCTGGTAAGAAACGGCTCTACTGAGACATCTGCCACCCGACAAACTCTTGGAGACAAACAGGCCAGGTGTGGACTTTGAACAGCTGTTTCTGAATGTCTTTCGGACCATGTACTCACTGATGACATCTCTTAACAATTCTAAATGAAGAATAACACTGGGAGAATCGCTGTCTGATCACAGACAAATCATGGACAGAAGAAATAGTGAAATACATTGAATAAATAATTTGCTAGGAATTATTTCCTTGGCTGTAATCATCACTGCCACTCACACAAGTAATTTGCTGAAGCAGCAACACCAACTTTACTGCAGATGAACTTTATTCCTGGGGTTATGGTTTTTTTGAGATCATAAAGAGATATTGAAGCCTGATTTCACATATACCAACTGCACAATTTTCTTCTTTTGACAAAGTGAACAGCCACGTCTCAATAGGTTCCATTTTATACACTTTTTTTTACCTCACAGTTCTAGTTATTGAATTATACAGCAGGAGGAAGAAATAAATAAGCATTGGGCCTGATCCTGAAGTCTTTATTCACGCAAATAGGAACTTTGCTTGAATGTTTTATGCAGAATCACCCCGTAAGAGGTTCACTATATTTATTTTAGCTTTCTCTAAAGTAGTTAGATGTTTTAATTTCATGGACATGTATGTGATAATAACCACATTGCTACACAGTACGCTTTAGTTGAGATTCATCTTTCTCTTTGTTCCTTTGCTCTCTATGATTATATGTAGACACACATGTATCTATTTACATTCACAGAGGTAGTTCCTGTGTATAATGTGACTTTATCTTAGTGGTTTTACAGTAAAACTGGTTTTACAGTAATGCTACTTAGAAGGCTCAATTCTCAGCTCATCATTGCTACGACCATAAATATTTTTCATGTTGTTTTTTTCCAACCATCTTTTTTCTATTCACAAAGAGATCAGAGCTTTTTATCAGTGTCGTCAAAATTGTCTGAGCCACATCAAGAATGACAGTTCAGGGCCTGACTGCTCCAGGCCTCACTGGAGAAAGGCAGGGGTACCTAGAATAAATATGAGAGGTAGATGTCTGAGAGTAAGACTTTCTGTTCTTACTACAGCAGAAAGGTTGACATGTTGGAATAGAAATGAGTACTGCTGGGGAAGTCATGGATTCTGATTTTCTATTTGTACAGCAGCAGTAGGCATGGTGGCTTTCCAAGGTTTGACGTGGATAAAGGAGGTAACTGATCTAGATCTGATGGAACACAGCAGAATCACTGCATCCTTTGCTGATCCAAGCTGGTTCCTAAACACCAAGGAGGCTTTGGGCAACCTAGATATTAAGAGTTCTCTGGGATGACAAACCTAGCTCACACTGGTGGGACAAAAACCCTGGTGAGAGACTTAGAGCTTGAATATTCATAAGGATGAGGTTGGTTTTACTTGTATATGAAGCAATGGCCTGGAACAAAGATCCTAAATGCTCCATCTTAGTGTGGCAACAAAGTAGTTGGTTGTTGCTTATTTGTAAAAATAAGTAAACCATGAGCTATGGGGCTAACAAATATATCCACGCTTACATAGTCAATGGCAAAGCCAGGCTGATAACAAAAGGGCTGATTGTTGTCACTTCCACCACTGTGTATCAGAACCAACCTCACTGAGGTCAGCAGAATAATATAATATTGACATAGTAGAATGAGGCCCCAGTGTGTTCCTACATGGTCATCAGGCAATCCTTGGTTTCTTTAAAGATACTGTGCTTCCATGCAACTTTGGGTACCACACTCAAACACAAATATAACTGAAGCACACTGTACTGTACAAGATGATGGATTCCCAGTGAAAATCATGACTGGGCTGGAAAAGAATCTCTTCAAACAGCTTTATCACCCTCTTGAAAACAGTTTTGCAAGAAATAATATAATTGAAAATATAATTTAAAGAGGTCAGCTGTGAAAGATGGTGAGCTCACTGACGTTTAAACTTGAGGTAGCAGGGGCCTCTCACATGTTTCTGTTTAAACACATATCGGACATGCTAGTTGAATGGAGCCAGGGAATGCGACGTTATGAAGAGTGAAGCTAGTGGTGAACAGAACTGTCTTTATAGTTCACTAATGCAATACAAGCTATATAAAACTATTTTAAAAGGACTTCTTCAGTTTTCCTTGTTTGAAAATATTTTTATTTATTTATTTTCACACAGTGGAAATTTTATTTTTTATAGAATTTCCTCCTGGGGTGTAGTTGAATAAATTTATTTTAAGATGGTTGGCAAAGTGTTTTCTTTCTGTACATCTCTGGTGATGCATTTTTTAATAAATCATTTTTAAGGTGTCTGTTTCAGTATTTTTCTTTTTATTTCCTGCTGTGGAAATGAGGGCTTTAATAAACAATTTTTTGAAGTGGCTATTTTTACATTTTTTCTCCTGTATCCTGCTGTTACAGTGCTGTAAGCTTGTTACATGTTCATTTGTTTTAAATAGCTGCTGTTCCTTGTTTTTTTAGAAATGATTCTTGTACATTAGCCTTCATTTTGAGAGTTTTCTTCTCTCCTCTAAATAAAACTGAACAGGAAAAGGCAGTGGAAAAGACTTATTAAAAAAATTAGTGTTACAAGTCACAGAAATAACTAATCTGAAGACTTAGTTATAATAGCATGTAACTATTCCATAACAAATTACATTGTTAACCCCTATTAGGTTCAGGCTTGTCACATTCAAGGTAATTTGACTACGTTTAAGCTCATTCTAATTACCTTGCTGTAGTTCACCAGAGATCGAGTGCTTATGTGGAGTTATGACAGTTTAGCTGATCCACGGTAACGTTTCAGGATGTGCTACCTCAACCATGGGTTTGAATGCTGATCTCTGTGTAAATAGTAAATGCAGTCATAGTGAAACTATTCCTAAATTTGAGTTCCATTGATTACTCGTCAGTATGACGCACTTCCTAGAAATGTTGACGTATTTTGTGTTGACTTCAACAACTTCTTTGAAAACTTGACTAGTTAAATATTTTTTTGTAGTGAAAGTTGTTATTTTCATCCACAAATAAAAATGGTCTTAAAAGGGTTGAATAATTTTGAATATAATTCAATATAATTCAATATTGCATGTGAGGCTTGCAACTAATATGTATTTTGGGCAGGAATAAAAAGCAGAAAAAGGCAGGTTTCTTTTTTTTTTTCCAAAGAAAAAATTATTTAATGATTTATCAGAAAAAACAATTAAATGAGAACTCCAGTATTTGTTCAGTCCCACTAGGACACTACCAGGATTTTTTTAGTGTCAGACAAGTGCTGTCAAGCCTAGAACCACTACGAGAATGAAGAGAGCAGCACAACAAGATCAAAAGACTGATGTGAATAAGAGAGGAGTGGGGATATACACTAGAAAATAAGGGAAAACCATATAGATTTAGAAAGGTTTCATTTAAGACAACATAAAAATCTAGAGGGTTGATACGCAGTTGAAGCTACTCATTTTGGCTCTTTTAATAGTCTTTGGAGATTAACAAAACAAAACAAAACACAAAAGAATCTCAGAAGTGTGATGTAGCCTAACCATTTCAGATCCTTATCTTAGAGTGAGATGGTTGCTCTCCAGAGGCGTTGCTCACTACAGAGGACACCTGGATGCTTAACTATAGAACAAGTGAATTTAGGTGAGACAAACCCCACCTTTTAATGCAACCTAGAGGCCTTCCATGAGAACGAAGAGCAGTTAAAGTGACTAGTGTTGTCTAAGGCCACACCTTATATTAGGTCTATAAGTCCATCTTCTATGTTGTGATTATACTGGTTCACTGAATATGAATGAAGTTCTGGCGATACTGAACTGAACAGAAGCTTCAATGTAGTGAGCGCTAATAGTTATTTGAGATGGTTAGTCTCACTGGCAGTTTCCAAGGAATAGCTTGATTCAACTGACTACTTCTTCTCTGATGAGCAGTAGCTTATGATGGACCATAGTTTGCCTATTGAGGATGTACAGTCTGGTTTTATTTCTTACATAAATAGTTATTGTGCAGTATATAAACCAATCCTTGAACAGAATTTGTCATAAACAGCACAGTGATCTGTCCTATAACAACAAGTTTTCAAGCAGTAACTCTGGCCAGAGAAGATTAAGACAGAAAGGAAACTCCCTCACTGCTTGACAGATACTACAAAAAGACTTTGAATCAGAACATAAACATCAATACTCTGTATCTCAAGGGTACACTCTTGCAGTCTAAGAACTTGTATGACTAGAGTTCAATTTATTGACCCCTGCCCTAGTTTGGCATTGTGTTTTGTCTCTCTAAAATATATTTACCTATGGATTAAATCATACAGCACACTGAAGGGAAGATACCTGTTCAAATACTCCTGTATTCATCTGTTCATACTTCACTACAGGGGGGTTTCAAGTTTTTTGTACAGCGTAGAGAGTTGAAAAAACAGTTTTCTCTTAAGAAGAGGTTATGTTGTGCTAAAACCTGATCACAAAACTTGCTTGTAGAAGACAGCCAAAGCTTTGCCTTTTATGTACAAAACAGTCTTCATAATTGCTACTTTGTATTTGCAGAGCATTTGAAGAGTCTGTACAAATAAAATGCTTTTAAAAACATTTACTAGCCTTGCTTTCCATTTTAGTTCCTATCCTCATAAAATTAACTCCTTAAACTCATTTAATGCAGCATGGTCTGTAGGTAAATGAAAGACATCTGTCTGTGTATGTGGCCCTTTTCATAAACACAAAAAATACTTCAGATTATGCGTACATTCTGGCATCAAATTAATGCAGATTGAAAAGTGGCTTCACTTGTTGCCCAAATCCTGACGTGATTAAAGTAAAATTCTAATTCAAGTTTTGAAGCAGTATATTTAAAAACAGTGTGAAAGTTTGTGTTTCCCAATCGATGTGAGAGGAACATTCCTACTGACGAATGTACTGAAGAGTACAACAGCTGGAAATGGGAGTGAGAAAAGTGGTAGTGATAAGGTTGTTCTATCAGAAGACCCTCATCTTCAAAAAAAGAAGTGGAAACAGACATTTTGAAAGTCAAATAATCTGGGAAAAACTTCATTTAAATGAAATTTCCAAAAAAGAAAAAGTCAAATAATTCCTCAAAGCTAAACATACTGTTCAGGATGAACTCCTCCTGATGATCTCTTCTCAGCTCGAGCTGAAATGCTGTGATTTCTTATGTGGGCCTCAGTCCCGCTCTAATTCCCATCTTTTGGTCTATAAAATTTCTTCAGAACGCTGCATTTTCCACATCTGTATTTTATGATGAATATATTGGCAGAATCTCAATTTGTTTGGTTTTAGCCTATCTGCTTACACTTCATATGAAATGAAGTGTTAGTTACTAATTATAATCAGAGGACTCCACAGATTATTATATGTTTTGCTATATTATCAATAGCTAGATATATATAGGGCACGAATGCATATGCTTTGATTCTATAGGAGACCAAGAAAAAAAATAATTGCCTATTGGGGAAAATGTGTACATTGGTTCTCTGGGAAAAAACAAGTGCTTAAATATTGTTGCAATAGGCTGCGGTACAAATGGCTGATTGCCGGAGATGATGAGATTACGTGTCAAGTCAACTTTCTGTGACACTTTAAAAATTTGCTTTGTTTTTATGTACCGTATGGGTCTTGCTTCTTTGAGACAAGTCAATTTGATATTGTTTTTTAATAGAAATAAGCATTTATTCTAGACTAGGTGGGAAAATTTATCAACATTTGCAAGAAACATTTTATGGATTTACTGAAATATTGAAGCTGTGACTACTGCCAGAGACATGATTAAAAATATCCAAATTTTTCAAAGACTGGAGCTATCATTGCAAGGCAAACAAATTTGAGCCACTAATAATACCAGGCATTACCTTGTGCTGCCTCTATCTTTCTTTTTTATTTTTTGCCTCACTCGAATATGAAGATATCCTGTGTGATTGAACTATCGAGTACTGAAGAGTCAGCATTGCTGCTGCATTTGAAAGAGCTACATTGAGAACTTTATTATGCACATCTGAAAAGCAAAATCAGTAATTACAAACAACTTACAGGACAGCTGAATGTAGTTAAATCATTTACTTGCAATAATCCCACAATCTTAAAATGCTTTAATATATAAAACCATATTCAGCAGCTGCAGTGCTTTTATCTGACCGGCATTCTCTCTTAAGCTTATAGAAACTCTTTTTTTTAGGAAGGTGTATATCTGCCTTTATAAGCAAAAGGTAGCCACAGGTGAAAGGGCATCTGTCTGGTTGATAGTTCCTTGAAGCTGCTCTGATCATGGCCAATAGAGCAGAGAACTGTAACACAATGCCGACAGTGTTCCCTTCATCATCTTACAAATCACTATAGAAATTGCCTATGTGATCTTAAGCGAAGGGAACAATAAGCCTGTTATGTCATAATGAACTGTTGAAATACCATTAAAACATACTACTGTTAATGGATAAGATAAGTCTGAAGATACAGAGATAATCAGAGATGCACAGACATTTCTACATAACTCTCATCATGTCTACAAATGTCTGATTTGTATCTCCATCCTTCTCCGTATATATCTGGGTTTGGAATTTTATTAAAAGTCCTAAGAACCAGGAGACTCACATGCCTTTCACGGGGGA
Source organism: Dromas ardeola (assembly GCA_013398915.1). Classification (NCBI taxonomy): domain Eukaryota; kingdom Metazoa; phylum Chordata; class Aves; order Charadriiformes; family Dromadidae; genus Dromas; species Dromas ardeola. The sequence continues at coordinate 77,847 of VYZM01001429.1, read as the reverse complement.
AATGTTTGGGTATAAAAAAGTTAGGAACATTTTTCTATGAATAGATGTCGATTCTTATTTCACAGTTTTAATGTTGAAATTTTTTTAATATCATGTACTGGTGCCTTCTCTGAGGGATACTTATTTCTGTTTTAAAGTCAAGCCTCTGAGCTCTTTGAAATGTGTGGTTATGCAGGAAGTAATCTTCTGGAGGCTTTGAGACTTAAAGCCTGTAACCTTGGGAGAGCCCACGTCTGCCTTTCAGCCAACAGTGTACTCTGAAGTAGAGCTGCATTAGCAGCTGTAAATTCAATCTCACTGTAGTTTAGCCACTCTATTCTTCTTCACTGGTAATTACACCATGGGAAATAACTATTTAAATGGAATCCTGTGCTACGATTACATTTTTCAAAAACTGATTACAACATACAAGACAGTTTTCAATTTAAACTTCCAAGTTTTAATTCAAAACAACTTTATAGTAACAATTTAGACCTGAGAATGTACAGACATTAAAGTGAGGCAACTTACCTTCCAGTTATTTGTACTGCTTCTTTATAAAAATATTTCCAGTATTTCTGAAGATTAAATTCTGCCAGCCAATGACTAATCATCAGAGCTGCGTAAACATTTCATAATGAGCAAGTCATTTGAAAAACTCTGCCTTTTTAGTGAACTACACTCATGCTTGTTTGAAATGTCTTAAAATGGATCCTGATTTCCAGATGTTAAATTTTACCTTACTTTACAAGTAAATCTACATGCCTATACCAAAACTCTGGTATGGTCCTCTGTGAGGTAAATGTCTAGAATTGGCTGCAGGGGTGACTTATTTTCCTGACTTATGCGCCACACGCCCAAGAGACAAGTTATTCTGTTTAGCCAACAGGCACAAGATCCTTACTGCATACTGCAGGCACTTGCAGATACTCTGGGAGCAATTCATAGAGGCATTCACCAAAAATTGCCAGTGATTCTACCGTTTCACTCTAGGATGAGATTAGTCTAGGCTTGTGGTTGGGACCAGGGAATAACATGATGATATTTCCTTAATTACTGCTGCTCGATCACTGCCTTCTGGAGTCAGGTATTCAGACCACCAAAGTCTAAAAGATGGGAAGTGATGGAGAGTTTTACAATCCAAGCGTCACGGCTGTCCTGGTACATTCAGTTAAAATGTTAAACCTGGGTTCGTTTCACCCGTTTCTGGTTGCTAAACAGAGGGATGTCACATAAAAAGCAAGGCAACGAATGATAGTATTCTGTAATGTTAAGATTCAATAAATTATTTTAAAGAGATACTTTCACTATGAAAGAGGCCTTGAAGAGTCACATTTATTTTCTTACCTGATTTTAAAAATATATCTCTTTAGATACTGTAGTCAAGAATGTATTTCACTTTACTTATATATGATGATAAAAGTTGGTTTTGAAAGGTGACTTAAATAAAGAAAAAAAAGATGATTAGAGGAATGAAAAATGAAATGGTAAACACGATCAATAACAACTACTTTCTGAGAACTTCTGAAACTTTCTGAGCTTATTCATTCACCACTTTACTACACAGATAAGGTCTATGGTAGCATAGTTATGAATTTATTCTCCTTTCACTTGAATCAGATTACTGACTTCAGTATTTCTTGGTTTATACCGCTATGAAAGGAGAACTGGCTTGGTGCATCAGTTTTTACCATCTCGTTGTGTGGCAGTTTATTAATTGTAAATGTAGCACATTTTTTAACAGTCTGGTAGGATTAGTAATTATTTTATATCTAATTACCAAAAAATTATTTTTAAGGATTGGATATAATAATCTTCATACTGAAGTGGTACTGGACCAAAAAAAGGGGAAAGAAGTATTTTGTTTTTATAACTATGTCTTGAGTACGCTGACAGATTATTTTCTATTTATGTATGATGATATGGAGTCACAGGTAAAAAACCAAAGAAATAAAAATTAAATAGAAGTACAATGTAAACTCAAACAGCGAGCAGCTGTTCTGTGAAAAGTGTAACATACAAAACCATTATCAGTAAAAAAGGTCATGGGCTTGATTCCTTACCCTTAACGGACCAATCTGACCAGACCCATCTGTGTCAAATCCTCCAGGCAAGGATATTTTATTGTTGAATGGCATTTGTCCAGTCAGCAGTGAAATGGGTACCAGCAAGAGCCAAATAAAGCAACAGGAGATCACTCATCAGATATCCTGGAGACCTTCTGGCTTAGGCGCATTCCTCAGTAGGAGTTTTTCACCACTTGCCTGTTATAACACAGCATGCACGGGTCCATTTGTAAAATAAACAGATTCATTGCAAAAACTACTCTGAATGAAGCTGCTGTTAGTAGAGAATCATCATTATGAACACTTTTCAAGCAATTTCAGGGGAAGAGAGATTTACAGGTCATATGTAAAAATTTATCTTTATGGAGACTTTCTGGAAGTTTCTAAAATAGCATTTTGACAGAAAATTCAAAACCATACAATATTTTATTAAATAGAAGTACTAAAGTCATCAAGACCCTAGACCTCCCAAATGTACTCCATTCTTACTCTTGAGTATGGATGAACACCTGATGTGGAGATGAACCTATTCAACATAATTTGCTAACATGTTTACTCTCTCATTCCAACCAGAGTGTTTTATAGCAGAGTTTTTTCCAAGTCAAGTCACTGCAGATGGAAACTATTTCTGTTCACCTCAGACAGGTGTTTAACATCTTCACAAAGATGTTAGAGTCGAATCCTAATTCAGCATTATGTGTGTGATTATCTTCAACTTTTAGCACACAAGCAATGGGGTTTGGGTTGTGTTTATGATTTTGAAGGCTGATATATCATTCCTTGTTACTAATGTTATTTTCTAAAAATGTTCTTTGTTTTTTTAAAGAAATATAGAATTCTCTCCAAAATGGAATTTCAAATAGGTAAAATGAAAAGTTCAGATTTGAACGAAAGAAAACAATAGGAAAAGCTAGAAAATACAAACAATTATTACAGTTAAATTAAGGCTGATGATCTGATCTGGAATAACCTATTGTTAAATTATTTTCTTCATAGTCACAAAGATAAGGAAGAAATGAAAAAGCAGAGACTTACACTGAAGTTCAGGTGCACAATGTAAATGTAATATTAAAATAAGCTCATTATGAATAAGACTTTCACATCATATTTAGCCATGTAATAATATTTTTATCCATTTAAAAGTTAAAAAGGACAGTGAGCAAGGTACTAAGCAGGAGTTCTCCAGTAAACCAGAGGGAGGCTATGGTCATCATACCATATTGTAATATTCAAAATATTCTGTGTTTGCAGCTGGGAAAAAAGTGAATATCTATGATTCTTCTGGAAAAGAACATGGCATGCCATTATAGTGCAGTTCTTTCCTTATTTCTCTAAGAACAAAGCTGAGGAGCAAATGTATTTGCCAAAAGTAAGGTGAGGAAAAAAAATTTCTTCCTCAAACTGAGATTCCTATGTAGCTCACCACCACAATATAAGGAAGACGCATGAAAACAAAAGTAAAGCAAGGGATGAAAGTTAAACAGAATACACTGATGCAAACAGAATCATTCAAAAAGATATACACTACAGGTTTTTACTGTCAAACACGTGTTGGTCTTCTACCATTAAAAAAGCTGTGAGTTAATTATGCTACCCACAAACAAGGATGTTAACTAGAACTTCGTTTCCATTACCACTGATTACATAGCTTCCAGCATCCTAATAGTCCACCCTGAAAAATCTAAAAAATATCAAATTACCCAAATTATCCTCAGAACCATTTATCTCTTTAAATAGGAACATAACAGTAGAAGTAGTTAATAAAAAGAACGAAAAAAAATCAGATAAAGCTCTGAATTTGAGTGGATTCTCAGCAGTATATTATAAGCCATGCCCATTGCCTCCCACCCTCCCACTGATTCTTCCTTATGACTTATTTCTTTAGTTTTCTTCCACAAAGGAGCTGGATATCACAATATGCCAACAAGAAGGCCATTTAAAAGACAAACGTCCCAGCTATAGATTTCTTCCCTCCCTCCCACTAAGTATAGAGACATTATCATCCCTAGCCTAGGAAAGGTAGCCTCCTATCCTACTTCACAAATATTTAATTGGGTTTATATGGGGACAGTAGTAATTTGTTAGGATGACTGTAAAGACACAAAGTACCGTTAAAGTTTGGTGCGTTTTTGCTAGGATTCATATAATTCTTTCAACAGATACAGAAAAGGCATTTGACTGGATTGAGGGGCTTGATTTATTTATTTTGAAAGCACTATATGCCTGGCACATGCCTTGTGGTCCACTGGTAGAAAGTTCATATTAGTTTTCTTGCTTATCTTCTGCTCAGTTCAGGATGAGTCTCAGTCACTTTTAAGGCTACAGTCCCAAAAGAATTGTCATATAGATTCAGTATGGTAATAGGTAAGAGGCATCAGAAAGGGATCCGGGAATCTGAGTGTGATGTGTTGGCTCCAATAACAGCACATGGGGAAATTTTTGCATTTCCAAATGGAAGCTCACTGTAGAAACAGTCAGCTCATGTCATCTTAGCTTGTAGTTGCCTAAAACTAGCAAACAAGGAGAATGGGACTGTATTTTTAATTGCAGCCACTCTCTTAAATACTGCCTGTAAGTAAACTTGATCTTCTCCTCATCAACTTTCTTGAACTTTTATGAAAGTCAGATGCTAAAAAAATGTTCAAAGGCACATAAAACCAAAGAAAAAAATATTTTTGAGCAGCATGTATCAACCATTTGTATAGAATAATCTGGTACTGAACACAGTCATTCAAAACCCGAGTACCTGATGAGATTTAGACCACGTATGTCTCCTCAGGATGATGCTCCTCCAGAAGACAGTAGAATATATTGGACTATAACACTTCCTACTTATAGCTGAAGTTACCTAGCAAGGAGAAAGAGATGCAAAATGTGGACTGGATCAGAGAATGAGTACAAGGTAGTTTTATAAAGAAAAGGGTTTTTTTACCACGTGGGTGGTCAAGCACTGAAACACCAGAGAGTTAATGAAATCTCTATCTTTTGAGATATTAAACACTCAATTGGACATGGCCCTATGCAACCTGCTTTACTGGAACCAGTCCAAATGGGGTGGGATTTGGGGTGGAAGGAGTAGACTATATGACCTCCATAGGTCCTTTCCAACCCAAATTGTTCTGCGATTCTAAGACTAAACATGACTCTATAGTCTGTTGTTCAAGATACTTAGCTAGGAAAGAACAATCCTGGGTTTAATTACTGCTCTCCAATTTTGATATAAATTAAAATATTTAAATACAAAATATATATTCAATATAAAACTAGGGAAGGAAACAGGACAGAAGTCTTCTCTATATCAGTGGAGTGGACTAAGATTTTTGTCCTGATCTCTCTGGCGTAATCATTTAAGAAAGAACAAAAGTAATATCCTAATATAACATGAAATGGGAAAGAAGGTTGCTTGCAAAGCAGATGAAGAACTCAAATTCAAATCTCCTTCAACAGACCTGGTTATTCATACATTTGTTAATTGTTTTAGCCACTGGGTATGCAGTAAAAGGAGAAAAGTAAACTCTCCATTACTGTGCGAGGCCTCATCCTGTACATCAGTTCTAAAAAAATTTACTGTATTGGGAAATGCAGGAAAAACAGTTAGGGCAATAGTTATTCTGAGAATCTTGATGGGATCTAGACATGACATATGGCATTTGCTTGCTTGGTACTATCAATCTTTAAGCATTCAGAGAAGCAGAATTTTACAGAAGGAAAACTCAAAACTTGTTCCTTTTAGTTGTTCATCAAGGTTACTCAGGTTTTCTTGTATTTCATACTTCTGTACTGAAAATAGATCCAAACTATTTACCATTAACAAGTTTAATAGTTTAATTAATACCTTCTTTTAGCCCCACAGCTCTCCTCCATTTAGCTGGTTGCTTGTTCAGCTTATTTTTCTTGTATTAATCAGCATTTTTGCCTTCCTAATTGTTTCCCACATGGCAAGTATCAAATGATAGACCCAAGTTATCTGAGGCTATCATATATTTTCTCTCTGTAGAAAGCTAGCAATTTACTCAGAGAAAACCAGCAAATCAGTCTGTCATGATCTCCCTCTGGTAAATCAGCATTACATTTTATGTTTTTTTTCTATTTATCTTAATTCTGTATGAACCTTTGCCGTACAATACATTCTAATATCTTGTATGGTATAGAAATCAGATGGCTCATATTCTGTTTCTTAAATACAGGTACTATATTCTCATTCCATTGTCATACAACAGTGTTGCTGACCTAACAAACTTTTTAAATCCTTTTTACTGAATCTTTGATTTCATGTGATAGTTATTTCAGAAATCTAGTATGGTCATCATCTTGTGCCTATGCTCAAGTATATTAGAGCATTTTTAATTTTCTTTCACCTGATGATGAGAATTTCTATTTATTCTCATTCCTATTAGCCATCTCATGATGTCCTCATAAAAAATATGAAAAAGATAACTAAATTACATTTAATATCAATGCGATATTCACTCTGTACTTCTTCAGCCTCTTTCCTCATCATTCATGTGTCTAATATTTTTGTTTGGTTTAATATACTTTATAAGCTATATCTCAGAATTTTTGTAGTAATTCTACACTCCATGGACTTTATGAAACAGCTTTCTTTGCTAATGATATATTTTTCCATTCAAAATTCTCAAGGAATTTAAAGGATGTAGAAGTTCTTTGGGGCTTAAAGTAAGTATCAAGAGTAATAATGCAATAACTCTGATTAGAATAATCTGAGAAGCATAATCTGATTAGTATATAACCTTTCAAAACAGTGAAAATGGCTTTAAGTATTTGTGACTCAAACTAATACCCAACGTGCAAGATTTATATAACTGGAGTTTTATCCTATTTGTAAATATTGCTAAGGGTTTTCCTAATATTACGTAGTTTTCTTCTTAGCTCAAAACATATTGTGATTAGCATTGAAAGGAATATGACAGTTCTATTCCAAAGCAAATTTTAAGGCACCAAAAAATGTTTTATTCTTCCTTAGAATAAGACCAGATATTTAAAGAAGTGAGAAAATGTAATTGTCTTAAAGCAAACCCACACTGATAGTTAGAATAATGGAAGAAACCTTGAGCAAGAACATGCTAGACAAAGAATAAGTTTGTGCTCAGCTTCATTCCTATTACAATTTTTCATGTCAGGTTTCTCCAAATCAGACTAAGGAGAGACTTGAATCTAAGTTTTTGTAACTCCAGGCAAAGGTAAACACACAGAACAGGTTAAGCAGAATTGTATATAAGGTATGTAAGTGCCTGTCATTCTTCTAGTTGTGTATGTCCCTGTGTACTCTGGGACATACAAATCTACAAGGACAGGAGTCTATACATAGCCAAAACCCAACACTTGTAAAGCAATGTGGCTGGGAGACGTAATTAATTGGTTTTGAATTGTTTCAAATTGAACCCTTTGGGTCATTTCAGCAATGAAAAATATTCCAATTATAGGTTGAGCTTATTGAAAGTGTAATATTTAATTTCATTTTCAGATGGAAAGTAACTTTTTCCCCGAAATGAAATCTTAAAGAAAATTTCAATTTTGAGAAAAATACATTTTCTCTCAGAAGATCATTCATGTGGTGTTTTCCTCATCAGCTTTAACACAGATTTCCTACTAAAGTATTTTTTCCATTGAAATCAATAAGGAAATTATTAACAACAGAATTGTTATAATTTCTAAACTTCTTTTTTTCCATTACTTCCTCTGCTTACCTTTGAACGTGTCTATACTTTTTGCCACCTAATATTATTTATTTGTATTACAATGGTGTCTACAAGTTTCAAAGTGAAACTGGACTTGCATTGTGCTGGATACTTTACTGCTGTACAAAAGGAATACTGGGTTTGGAAAGTTACTCTTTATATGGCAAAGGCAAAAGATGGTCAGGAAAGTAGGCACAGAAGACTTGCTAATCACCTGCGGAGTCTCTGGTGATAGAGGGTAGAGAAACCAGGTCAGGAAATCAGTGTAATATTTGATTGATAGACTACATTTTGCTATTTGTAATGCTATTTCTTGGCACCGAGAATGTGCACTACCACTGGTCCTAGCTGCTAATTCTTTACTTTTGCCAGTGCTGAATTGCCCAGACATGGTTGAATTAATTCTTCCCAACCTCGTTTCCAACACAGAAACTTTTGGCTTTTTTGAAAGTATTTCAATTAGAAGGAGGAGCAAACAATATATATAAAAAATTCAACTCTACCAGAGTCAGAGGTAAGGCTCATATTGACATGAATAGACACAGTTGGGTCAACACTCAGCGCTTTTGAAAAATCTCACTTTTCAGATGGTATGTGAACAAAGGAGAACTTTGTTTCTAAACTTTTAAGTAGTGAATCACAACAAAAATGAAAAAAAAAAGAGACAAAAACAGTCTAATCAAAAACAAAAGGCATTTTATGAACAAAATTGAGTGGATCTGTTTAAAACAAAGTTTATAATTTCAGTAATTGTGCTCTGGAACATGTTTTTATTTCTGCTGATATGCGGCTGCAGTTATGTGCAGCTGAGTGTCACTGTGCTGACCTATGTTGAGAGGATGGTAAGGAAGCATTTGATACAAACCACTTCAGGCTTTTGTTATCCGTCCTTCCTATAAAACTCCAACAGGAGAATCTCTGAATTTTTCAAATGCAGTAGCTAAAGTGGAAATTGAGACCTACTGCTTAGTTCTTATTGACTAAGATGATGTAGATTCAATATATCAATGGAAAAAGGCCATTGTATTGTCAGAAGTGCAATGGCTAACATTCACAAAGGTTCCTAAGTAGTATACTACTTCAAAGAACAATAAAATGCAATTGTAACACCCCACATCCCTAATTATCTTAGAGAGATTTTGATTTGTAATACTTGCCTCTGTCTTAATGATAACATAATGACAATAATAGAAGTGTAAAATTATGTTTCTAATGGTCTGTATATTCTTGGTTGTATGTAAAAATGTAATATAAATGGAACTTACCAAGACACCTTGCCAGGAAAGGTCTCTGAACCTGTAACTTGTACCCTGCCCTTTCTAGCCTCTTTGTCTCCCTTTGCATTTGCTTCTGTAGTCCTTCTTGGTAAATATTGGTAGCTGCAACATATTTACTCTGTTTGCATCCTCCTCACATCCCTCCCTAAAAAAATACTGTATAGAGATCTAGTGCGTGTGTGTTTGGTTGTGACTTACTATGTTACCTACATCCATCTGCAAGAAACGCAACTCTTGCAAAGCTGTCTTTTCTAAGAGAAGTTTGAATCTCCTTGTACTCCAGTGCAGCCTGCAACATTGGCTTGTTCATAAACTTAGCTGAGCCAGACTTAAACCAGTTAGGTCAGCTACTGGTAGCCTGAGCACGATGAGCTTTGGTGAGGGCTTTGTACATTTCATGCATAATAGGTGTGGTTTTTCTTTTGCAAAGAAAGTCAAGTAGGTCACAGCAGGGAACAGCAGATTTTTTTTAAAGTTAAGCGATTTTTCAAGTAATTTAACCGCATATAGACTTTTCGCAGATGAGTGAAATTTCACTCTCATTTAGCAATACTGTGAATCTCTGCTGACCTTGGGACTCAAAAGAACAACATATGCATGGAGGGAAAAGAGGCAAACCTTATTATCTAAAGGCTCAAATGAATTTATTTTTTGTAGAAAAAGACACCTTTGGATGTGACTACATGAATCCTTTCTGAATAGAGAAGTGTTGTGTTTTTTTATTGTGCTGGTAATGCATGAGATGTGTCAACAGATTAAGGAGGTTCTTCTTTTCTTCTTAACTTTTTCTTTTATTTTCATTTTTTCTTGTTGGTTTTTTGGGTTTGGGTTTTTTTTGGTTCTTTATAGCAAACATAGAAAATTCTCTTAAAAAAATTAGTATGTTCAGGTAATATCAAAATTAAGTACAGAAAGGTTAGCAAATGCCAGAACTGCAGTTCCTCATGCAAGCTAAATTCATTAGTAATGTGTGCTAAGACAGGCATTATTTTTTCATAAGAATTTCACAGTTAAATTTTGGAAAGAAATATTTTGAAACCAGAAGCTGAAACTTGTAATTTGAAAGTGTCAAAACAAAACCTTTCAGCTACACACATTTAGAAAAACAAACCAAACATAACTTGAAGCAAAAAATAGGTTGAGTTGATCAAAACTGAATACACAAAATCTTCCAGCTCTCAGAGGGATCTCTGCATCATGACTCAGAGATGATGAAAGCCTAAGTTTTGTCACCAAGACAGTCAAACTCAGTTTTTAATCCTTCCTCAAATACCAGGTTTTTTTCTGGTTTATACTTTAACTCTGACAATGAGTGTTTGACTTAAAAAGCTCAACAGTCTTTTTTCTGTAGATTTTTTTTTTTATGAAACAATGTATATTTACGTGTGTAATAACTATGGGAAGCAAGCTGTATGCTGAATACTATCATGATTTGGCTGGGTTATCAGGTTGTATGCATTAGATCTTGTATCAGTTTCGTATGTTCTATAGTTCTATTGGTCAAGGATTCTCTCTTTCGGAGAGGTAGCAGCCTCATTATATTTTACATGGTAGTTGAAGTAAAAAAATACTTTCTCTAATCAGCTTCAGATTGTTCCTGGTACACATTCAAAAGAAATTTGACTGCTATTTTGTATACTTTATGAGCTGATAAATAATTTTATTAAATTCTGTTCTACTCACAGAATAATTATTTTGCATTTTTCACACAGTACTTTTTACTGACTTTAGGGAGGTAGCCTAGATACCTTTAATGGTTGCTGCCAGATGTTGTGAACCATCTGAAAAAGAAATAAATACCAGCACATTTCAAGGTTTCTTTGAAATAGGTTATTAGCAGGGATACAGGGAAATGTATAGAGGTTTGGCCACAGAGGGATGCAAAGGCAGTAAATTCATTCTGTGTTTGCACTCAGAAAGACAATGAATCGGGAATAAATTTTGAATCCTGGCAAAGCTTTCAGATCTTTCAGGTCTTTCAATGACTTCCATTCTGTACTTCACTTTCTGCTATTTCTGGTTTGCAGAAAGTAACAGCACCTTGTGACCTACGAGTCACTGAGGGAGAACAACATATACAGAGTAAAAGAAAAAATTACCCTTCAAAGCTACCTGAAAGGGTATTGCTGAGACACTTCAAAGGAAGGCCCAAAGGGTTAAGCTTTTCACTTCATTAAGTTTAAGCTGTTCCCTGCCTGAAACCTTGCAAATTTCTGATAAGAGTTGTAAAAACCAGGTGTTTGTTCTAAAACTACCCTACCATAGCAGTGAATATTTCGCAGATAAAAATTAATGAAGGGAAAACTCATAAATGTGTCAGAAGAAGATAATTATTATTTCAGATATAAGCCAGATGCTCTCCATTGCAAATCAAGTAGGAGTAGGAGTCTCAGTTTACAAAAGACTTCTCCAATCATGAAAAGGAAGAGTCTTCACTGGTGGACTCTAGGTAGTATAATTCTAACCAAGAGAGATCCCACTCAGTTCTAGGCTCTCACAATGTGCAATTGAAGAATTTAGTGGCATTGTACTCCTATGAGTATGCTGACATCTTGGCACATGGATTCTTGAGTGCTCCCTAAATTTGCTTCAGATCATGCTGCTGTTCTGTTCTTTCAACCAGACATATATTAGCTACTATAGAGCCTTTCAACAGCTTGTTACTCTAGTTATTCTGGATATATTTTATTGCCAACATAAAAAAAAAAAGAAAAGCTGCTTTTTATTCAGACAGTTTTGATCCAAGTGCAAACAATGCACATTTGATTATTTATGCATATTTGTATTTGCATAGCCAGAATTTTTGAAAACAAAATATTATGCAGTGAATTGTAACCACAGAGTGTTCAATATATTTATTATTATGGCACTGGAGACCAGCTTGACAATGAATCTCTTCACTGTCCCACCCAGTTCGTCTACATGGGATTTTTAAGCCTGGAGTACACGTCAGTGCAAACACCAAAAGAAAGTAAAAGAAAGCGGTCTTTAGTGGTATTACGTTTGTGCCTTTTCCTTATTGTCCCCATGTATATGTTTTTCTGAAGTTTGTATTTTGTTCTGGTCTTCTGTTTTTACAGAGAGTGTTACCTGTGTCTTGCAGCACCATGCAAAGCCCCAGGTCTGTCCCAGTAATACTGCATGGTCATCCTGTTGGGCTGGAGCAGGATGCAGGGGCCTCTCACCCCAGCTTACTGGACTGGGATCTTCTTTGCAAGTTTGCACTGGGGGCTCCTTGGTGGCCTCCTAGAAGAGGTCTGTGGTCCTTAGGCATGTTCCAACTTGTCCATGCGCTGTCCCCGTCCCCCTTTGGCACCTGTCCACCCTCTTGAAGTTCCCCCACCTCAGACATGCCATGGCTTGTTCTGCAGCCTGGTAAAGTGGTCTTTTACTTTTGTTTAATTACTTTCTATTCATATTTAAGCTTTAATTATTCATTTCATTAGCTCTTATTAAGACTGTTTTAGCCATTTTTTACCTATGTTTTTAGCTATATATATTTGATTTCTATAGTTTGATAAATGCGTGTGTGTGTGTGTATGTATATAAACCCCATATATTTGTACATATGTAGATGTGTATATACATACACATAGTGTATCTATCTATAATTAAAATATGTGTATATATATATTTTTACACTCCTTAATGTATACTATATATGTATATATTGTAGGTATTGTATATAGATGTATATAATTTTATACCTGGGCACTTCCTGGTCCAAAGGAAGCAGTCAGCCAGTCACAGGGCTGCCCGAGAACATGTGGGTATGTCGGTGTCAAGAAATGGTCATCAGCCAGTCACAGAGTTTAACAAAGCAAGAGCTGCTTGCCATATAATGGTGCCACCTTGACCTAAAATGGTGTCCGAAACAAAGTGGCCCTGTGTACATCAGGGAGGAGTCTTCCCGGTCTGACATACTTCCTGCTAGACTGGTGGTGGCGGGTGTCTGGTCCTGCTTGCCAGTCACCACAGACCACGTGACGGGAAGATGGAGCGCCTGCCAGGGCAAATGGCCCCCGAGGACGCTGGGCTGAGGACAGGGCTTCTGCCAGCAGCTGGGGAACGGGGCACCTCTCACTCCTTATCTCCCATATTTGTGGTACCAACGTTAGTCACACCTTGTTTCCAACTAGCCCTGGCCTCCATCTGTGTGGTGAACAGGCAGAGCAGACCTGTGTCATGACCACATTCATTGGTGGTAAGAGATGTCTCTTTTGATTGTAAATGAAATTACAGTGGTTCTCATCTGCTTCCCAGCGCTGTTCACATTGTCAATGTTACCTTCTGCCTCCTAAGGAGATGCGGTCTACCTAGAATTCACATCAAACTGGCAAAGAAAACAGCACTTGCACTGACAGTGTTGATGTTCTTTCTGCCCTGGAGATGTGAATTTCAGTCTACTGGAGTTCCTGCCACTTTGCTTACGAACATTACAGTCAGTTAAGCATGGTAAAAAGGCACGTCAAGCAACTGAAACATAGCAGGAGTGCTGTAACTACAGTTTCTTGGACTTTTGAAAGGCTGCCAGGAAGATTTTCTCTTTCCAGAATATATTGGCTCAAAATAACACTTTTAAATTGTTCATGATAGGATTTATTCTCTATTCATTATCCTTGCATTTCTTTCATTGACATTAATGGGAATTTGCATAGGTATAAGGAAATAAAATAAGAACTTGTATTCTTTTGTCCTTTACTGTTCAGTACAATGTTTCCACTGTAAGGAAGAAAGATATTAGATTTCATTTTTAAGAAGAAATATTTATTTTCGGGAGGAAGCAATATGTTTCACTTACAATTTCCATTCTTAGCATTGTTAAGCACTGTACTGTATGTATAAGAAAGGCAGAAGAGCTTCTTTTAGAAGTTTGGTCTTAATTATTTTTTAGGTATAAACTCACTGATGATATGATATCACTATGAATTAAGTTCGCCCATGACCACATTTGACAAAAAAATCATCATACTTAGTTCCCAGTGGAAAACAACATTCTACATCTTTTGATGGATGATACGGTTTGTATAGAACCAAAACACTGATGCCATTGTTTAAAAAGCCACAAAATAAAGTTTGTGCATGAATTTACCTTGTTAAATAATAACTATTATTTTTAGAGAGATGTTTTTCCACACTTGTCTTTGGCTTAGAGGTAATTAATACCTTATCTTTCTGTCTGTCCTCCCCTTGTTTTGTTGAGAACAACTACTTTATCAACACAGTTTTACTTTGTCATTGTGTGCAACATTAAGTACTGTCAGAGTGTTGTCAATAGCCATTATAGGTCTTGTTGTCACAGCCATTAATCAATAGCGATTTCTGTGCACTTCCATCCTTGCTACACAATTCTATGAAAGACTTATATTAAATTCTTTAAAGATTTATGGCATATCTTCTAGATGAGTGTAGTCCAGGTTCTGACTCAGGTTTTATCCAAACTCAGTAAGCAAAAGAGAACAGAAGGACTACAGTACTTACCAAGTTAATCAATGCATTTCTTGATGCTGGGTTAGTTAAGTTTTATTTAACTTGATTTACAGTCTGGCCACAAGCTGTCAGTGCAAGGTACACCCAAGACTCAAGGATGTCACACCTCCTTCTCACATATTACCTTGGTGATCTGTAAATGATCACTAAGTCCAACATGCCAGATCTAGATAAGTCTTCTGTCCGAGTCCACCAAGTGTCGTGAGTCAGACTTGTTCCTTGTCAGCAAAATAATCAGCACTTTCCTAACTTTTAAGAAGTGGCCAGGCCTGACTTCCTGTAGGCCACAATGCATTTGAGAATATTTTCACTGTGAAATTAACGTGCCTTGGGGCAACAGGATTTATTTTCCTTTCCTTTGATTCATTGTCTTTTTCACCTTTTTATTGTAAGGGTTCTTTTAGTTTGTGTTTAAACTCCTCTTTAACATTATTTTAAATATTGCACATGAAAGTAATATTTTTTTTAGAGTCCCTATCTCACAGACAGAATGATTAGCTGAATTTTCGTCATATACTGGTGTATTGGCTGTAGGTGGCAAGGGTTTGGCAGCAGGAGGGGCTGCAGGGGTGACTAGAGGCCAGGGACTGTCCTGTGCGAGCCACAGCTGGTTCCAGGTGACTCCAGCAGACCCACTGCAGTACTCACAGCTCAGCCCATCAGCCAAGCTGGTGGCACCTCTGGGAAAATGTGTGACAGTATTTTAAAGCAGTATTGGAAAAAAGTGGGGAAAAGAGGAGCCCCGATATTCTGGGCATATTGCACCAGCACTATTATGCAAAAAATATAACAGCCTAAAAAATGTTATTAGTCTAGAATTTAGATACACTGCTAAAGGCAGAAACTGCACCAAAATTTAC
The DNA here is from genome assembly GCA_013398915.1 of Dromas ardeola. Classification (NCBI taxonomy): domain Eukaryota; kingdom Metazoa; phylum Chordata; class Aves; order Charadriiformes; family Dromadidae; genus Dromas; species Dromas ardeola. The sequence goes on along the minus strand of VYZM01001429.1, from coordinate 62,476 downwards.
CCTACTGATGGTGGGAACTTAAGAGAGATTTCGCTGATTCATGTTCTACAACAGAAAGGAAAATGGGTACATTAAAACTCCCAGAAGCTATGTGAAAGCTACATTAACTAATCCTGAATAAAGTTGTAGTTGGCATAATGTATTAGTTGGGCAATATTACCAACTTGGTTTTACTGCCTTTTTATTCATCTGCTCTCAAATGGACTGACACAAACTACTGCTGCTTTCTATTTCGCTGAAGGTCTGTCACTAATTTTTTTCCCTTTTTCTTGGATGAGTATAGTAATAAAAAATGCCTTTCCTTGTAGCGGTTAATTGATAGGTGTAGAAAATGAGAACAGAAAAGGACCATTTTGAAAAATGCCACAAGTAATTCACAAGGACGATATTTTAAGGACCTCACAGAATTTCCTCCCAAATGATTGTATAAGACATTAATAGCCTTGCTTTGTTTTATGACCTCTTCATACATGTTTAAGAACAAATAAAGGATTGTAACCCTCCCCATTCTGTTAATATTTTACTTTTTTTTTTGCTTGATTAACTGCCCTTAGCAAACTTCATTGTACAGAAAAGAATGATATCGCAATGCAAACAATTTGATTGTTGATAGGTTTTGGTGACATGATTGATCTGTAAGTTAATTTAAACTACATTAAATGAAAGCCCATCCTTTTCGGTCAGCTGAAAGAAGCAATCATAAATACGTACCCAGAGAATAATCAAAGGGATTACTGCAGATAGTTACTGCTGCTTTGCCAGCGAGAATTGTACCACCTATTGAAGTATTACAGAAAATTAGTAGATGAAATAAAGCTAACAGGCCTGGATTTCGTGGAGGATGGCAGACATGCTCAGAATGTCAGCAGTGAACAGACCGACTGATGGATGTATGAACATTGTCATTTAAGACACTGTCAGATTGTTTACTGTCACATAAAGTCTGGCTTACTAAGGCTAAAACAGTCAATGATAGAGAACTAGAAGGTGATCTGATACGAGCAGGTAAGACAGTTTTAAGGGAACTTCATTTTTTTTTCTGCACTGTGAGGGTTTGGCTGTAATATAGTGAACTCAGATTTATGCTAGAATTAAAGATTAATGGTAGTCTGTATCAAGCTACTATTTTAGCATCTACCATAAAGGACTATCGGGTATGAGAGGCGTGAGAAACTTGTCCATTTCAGATGAAGTATCTACAGACTGTTCCTTTCCAAAACAGACTGAGCCCTAACAGCAACTCCTTTTGTATAGCAGCTCAGACTTCAATTTCACATGAATTGTTGGGGTCACAGAACTGAGCCTTACTGACTACATCAAAAGCCTCTGTTTTCACCTTTTGATATTAAAATTAAATTTTTGAATTTAATAGGACTAATTTAAATGGATAAAAAATTACGCACATAGCTAGTTCTTAGTGACTTGGTTACTCTATTGAATTAGATCATATTAGCAGCTAATTTTTATTCTGAAAATGAGTTTGCATGACACTGGTACATACCTGCACCGCTCAAGGATCAGGCATGACAGAAAATTTCCACCCAGTGTTTACTGCCTTCCCATTCACCATCCTGATGAGAAAAGAGTGGAGCCGCATTTCTTCCTTTCTTCTGCTTTACACAAATACAGCTGGAACCTGTCCTGAAAACTGCCTCTCTTCTCTCTTTCAGAGTTGGAGTTACTCCCTGAGAAGCAGACAAGAGGAAGCAGTGAGAGACCAATTCCCTCTGCAAGTTTAAATACAGGCTATGACAGTATAGCCTTTTATGTGATGTCTCTGTTTTCTTCAGTGAGGAAGCCATGCAACACAAACTTAAACCGAACATACCTCTCAGAACACATTTCTTGAATATGAACACAAATTTTAAGCCCTTGATCTTTATTGCAGGAAATTTTTTTTGTCTGCGCTAGTACCATTCCTAAATTAATTTGGGAGAAAATTTTCTTTTCAGGAAAACCAGCTGTGCAGAGTTTTGGTAAGGTAAATGAAAAATAGGTGTCATATCACAATTTACTAACAAGGACAATTGAAAGCAAAATATCTTCCTCTACTAATTAATTGTGCATCAAGGCTTCCTTTGTGTTTATTTTCTCATTTTATATGAGCATCTAAGGAATATGGAATATTACACAGCAATGACTGAACTGCATGCAGGGAACCAAACTGAGTGCTATATGTATTTTGCAGAAATGGTATGAAATTAGCAACTGATCATTTGTTTATTTATTAGCATCTAAACTACCTGGAATTTACATAACTCATGAAATTGCAGTGGCCCTGTGAGATGGATTTTACATCCTTATTACTATTCAGTTTTAAATGTCACGAGGTAAGTATGAAATAACTAAACAAAAAAAAAAAACAATGAAGAAAATGTCTACAAATACAACTGGCTAGTTTGTTGGCGCAGTGAGAGAAAAGAATTACTAAAGTGGCAATGAGGGGACTGAAACTCAGAAGTAGGTCTGCCAGTCCTGCTACATGGGATGCTATGACTGATTTCAGAGGAATGATTCTTGGCTTTAATTTTCTTTTTATTTTATAGGACCAAATATTTCTTCCCCTTTTAACTGGACATATTGTTTCGCACATAGAAAGTTACAGCATTTAGGAAAGTAGATTATTTTGTTTCCTATATTTCTGACTTATTGGTATGCTTTTTCTGAGAAAGCTCTTGTGAGGTGATCAAGTGAAAAAAAAAATAGATGAACTAGTGAATTTTTAATGAGTTTTATGAAATGTCTTATTGTAAAGCTCAAACCAGAAACACAATTCTAATAATTATCCACAAAATGTTTATGGGACATATCATTGAACGTACTGGTCCCAAGAGAATAAACTACATTTCTTCCATAAGAGTACGTATTGTGAACTCATGGTGCTACATTCCAGATTTCCTGAAAGTTGCTGGATTCAACTTCCACTGAAATTCAGTCATTGGGTTTTTTTGATAGCTAAAATGCTTATTTGAGGTGCATTCCGTCTGAACAAAGTATGCTTTATCAGGCCAAAATTCAATATTTTTGATATCTCCTTTAAGATGTGAGTCTGCTGGCACGTCTTGCATGACCTTTCTTCAGTGTTATTTCCAGAGTATAAAATAATAAGACTCTTCATTAAAAAAAAATGTATCCTGCTAAGCAGAAAGCTGATATAAATCTGTATAAAACATGCTTTATCTAATGATGCCAGTATGGTCTTTGCCACCCTCGTAAGTGTCCAAACATTGTGACTTTAAGGAATTTTCTATATAGCATGTAAATAGGACTCCTTTTCTCCAGAAAAAAATTATATTAAGTTTCTAAGGAAAAAACATTCTTGCATTTGTGTTATTTAATGTGGTTGCCTGTGGTATTTTAATTAATGTACTTCTATTTTACCAACCAATTCATAGACCTAAGATCTTCAAAGAGGACCGACCAGTTAACAGTGTGTGTATATTTTCTTACTTTCTCTTTAAAATGCATATTCCACAACAAAAATCTAATAAATTTGGAAGTACATGAGACACCAAGACTGGATGAAAATGACGGCATTTTGTCATTATTTTTATTACAAGGGATTTGAGGCTGCTCTTGAACAGCTTACCTATCCAGCTGCTGAGGACTGATTCCAGCCAGCAGCTAAGTTCCCACACAGCCACTTGCTCACTCCTCTTGCTAGTGTGAGGGGAAAGAGAACAGGAAGAGCAAAAGAGAAAAAAAAACCTGGGTTGAGATAAAGACAGTTTCATAAGTGAAGGAAAGAGGTAAAACCCCCACAACTGATGCAAAAATAATCACTCACCACCCTCCCACAAGCAGACTGATGCCCAGCCAGTCTCTGAGCAATGGCTATCTTAGACATACCACATCCCCCCACGCCCTCCAGCCAAGTTTTTATTGCTGAGCATAACATCATATGCAAATGAATATACCTTTGGCCAGTTTGGGTCAGCTGTCCCAGCTGTCTCCTCCCAAATTCTTGCTTACCCTCAGCCTACTCGATGCAGGGGCAGGGACAGAGTGAGAAAAAGCGAAAGCCTTGACACTGCAAGCACTGTTCAGCCACAGCCAAAACATTGGTGTGTTATCAACACTGTTTCAGTAACACATCCAAAACATAGCAGTACATAGGTTGCTGTGAAAGTTAATTCCATCTCAGCCAGACCTGGTGCACCAACTTAAATAGTAATATTTCTCCATTATATTTAACAGTGGTGCCACAGCTAATGAAACTGATAAAACAGCTGTTTCTCATCCTGGGTTCTCCAACAACAAAAATAAAAAATCATTCCCTAGATATTGTGATTTCTTTTCCTTCTTTGACTGACTAATGTAAAGATTGGAACATGATCTGTGTACAAGCCCTAGACACCACATAAATGACCCAGATGCTTGTGCTAGAGATTCATTCATTCACAGATGATCTGCTACTATTCCCCATTACCACTGTATGATTTTCATTATATGCTGGCCCAGCTGCAGCTGGACAGAGAATTGCCTTCTCTCCTCTCTTTTCTTCTCTTCTTCTTCCTTTCATTATAAAACATTTAGCGTCTAATGAACAGGAAACTTTCATGGAAGCTCTTGGTATTACCACAATTCTCTCTTACTGAGTATGAATTATGTGAATGTAGATATTTATGTTTGAAAGACTGATCTGAGAGTGTTGCCATATCAACATCACAGTAATTGAACTTCCCTGCTACTTCTCTCCTCAGACATGTTCCATTTTGGGTGAGCTCTTTCGTGTTAGAGGAGAAATTCGGCCAACTTCACAACAGGTAAAAGCTCCAGAAGCATCCTTAAGACAGAATCCTATAGTGTCCTGCCCTAGGACACAGGCCACAAAGTGTCTCTATGAAAGGGCAAAATTATAAAAGGAATGTGGTCTTCCTTTAGCCTAAAAGAGTTGATGTCAATAGTGCTAAAAAGAATTTTTAAAAAATGGCAGCAACAATATTTTTTACTCCGACTGAAGACAAGGAGCAAAGATTACTTCTCCTCTGAGTGGGCATTGCTCAGGTCTAGCCCTGGACTTGGGTCAGGGTCAGCCTGGGAATGGATTTATGTTCTCTTGTGTCTAGTTATTAACACCTACTCTAAGTTGTCATCGATGAAGTATTACAGCCTTTGGAGGCAAAGACCCAAAGCAGTTCAGCAGGCCTAGTGACCCTTAAAAGAATAAGAAAATGAGAGTGTAACACTGTAAAGACTAGTTTGTGATGCAAATGATCCTATGTAGACAAATCAGATCAGGGAAAGGATATTTTTTTCTTTATTTTTTTTTAACCATTGCAGCTTGTAATACTTATTCACAAGGATCCACTGGATTACCTTGATAACTGTACTAACTACAAAAGGTCATGTGAATTTGACAGCTCCTAAGGGCTTGTTTTTGTATCAGTCAGCCTGCAGGAAATCAGTTATATTAATTACCAATTTAAAATTACCAAATGAAATTAAAAAATTAATAAACTAGAAGCTAAAAAAAGGAGTGTATCTGAAACTGCTCTATTTCTTTAAAATTCTCGAAAATATTTTTTAAAAGAAAGAGTTCCAGGTTGAGCAAAATTTTTTCTCTAACATGAAATATAATGAAATATAATGCTTATTTAAACATAATTGTCATTTTCAAACATAAAAAATATTGTGAGCAACATGTACAATTAACAGGAATCAGAATACAATTTCCACAAGAAATATGTATTTTGAATAAAACCAGAGAGTCAAAAGAGTTGGCTTGAAAATGTCAATGACATTTTTGATTTTGTGTTTTAATTCCTTAGAAATGCTATACCTCACTGAAACAGTTTTAGAAAAACTACATGACTTTTAAAAATCTTGCTGTAAGCCTCAGTTTATTTGGGTTTTGGGCTTTTTTTTAGCAAAAAAAGGATGTTTTACCTGGATGCTTTCTTGAGCTTTGATGTTACTTGTAGTTTATTTCTTATCAGCTTAGCAAAAGAGTTTATTTTATATTCTCTAAAGATGAAATGACATGTCATTTCTAGACATTGTGATCTGATTCATGAATGTCACCAAAGGGATTTGTTTTGGTATTTCAAACTAACAGCAGGGAGAATCACAGAATGGCAGGGTTGGAAGGGACCCCTGGAGATCATCTAGTCCAACTCCCCTGCCAGAGCAGGGTCGCTCAGAACAGGTTGCACAGGAACACGTCCAGGCGGGTTTTGAATGTCTCCAGAGACGGAGACTCCACCACCTCTCTGGACAGCCTGTTCCAGTGCTCTGCCACCCTCAAGGTAAAGAAGTTCCTCCTCATGTTTAGGTGGAACCTTCTATGTTCAAGTTTGTGCCTGTTACATCTTGTCCTGTCACTGGGCACCACTGAAAAGCGCCTGGCCCCATCCTCCTGACACCCACCCTTTAAGTATTTATAAGCATTGACAAGATCCCCCCTCAGTCGTCTTTTTTACAGACTGAAGAGACCCAAATCCTTCAGCCTTTCTTCATAAGAGAGGTGTTCCAATCCCCTAATCATCTTCATAGCCCTGTGAAGGAAGTTCACAGATGTATTGGTTTGAAAATAATTGTCTTCATCATGGAGCATTCATAGAATCATGGAAATACTGGCTAGAAGGGATATTGGTAGGTCATCTAGTCTAACCTTCCATTCTAAGCTGGGCTGACATCAACACCAGATCAGTTCAGCTGTGGCTGTGTCCAGCTCAGATTTGAAAACCTTCAAAAACTTCCACTAACCATCTGTGTAACCTGCTTCAGTGCTCTTCTACTCACCTTCAGAAGAAGCTTTTCCTCTTGTCCTCTTTGAATTCCCCATGCGTCAGTATTTCCCTGTTCCCCACTTGATGTAGTGTCTGCCATAACTGAACATTCATCACAAAATGATTCCTTACTGATACTCTTTTCTATACCTGTTGTGGTGTTCCTGTCCTTTCTGATGATGCATCATATTCTTTGTATTCAATGTATTTTGACCAAGAAGGGTCAAGTTCTACTGCATACTTCACTGAAGTAATTCCGACAAGTCCATTATTTTTCTTTTACTGGGGGATCCACAACTGGATCCATTGCTCCAGGTTTGTCCTCACCAGTGCTGAGCAGAAAGGAAGGATCACCTCCCTTGCCTTGCTGGCAGTGCTCTTCCTAGTGTAGCGCAGAATGCCGTTGGCATTCTTTGCCACGAGTGTGCACTGGCTCATGGTCACCTTGCTTGTCCACCAAGACCCCAAGGTCCTCTGCAGATCTGCTTGCCAGCAGGATGACCCCCTGCATATTCTGATGCCTGGGGTTATACCTCCCCAAATACAGCACTTCACATTTCCCTTCCTTGGTTCCTTGATCACCTAAGTCAGGAAGTTGCTGACAATGCACTCCAGAAATCTCCCAGATTACTTGTGTCCTGCTGTGTAGTCTTCACAGAAGGTATCAGGGAGGTTCAAATCCTCCATGTGGGCCTAGGCCTGTGAATGTGGGATTTCTTCTAGTTGTTTGAAGAAGGCCTCATCAACCTGTTCTTCCTGATCAGGAGATTTATGGGAGATACCCATAGGCTCTCAAATGGCTTCTGACCTTTTCCAAGTGTACTTGGTTTTGGCTGGGATAGAGTTAATTTTCTTCATAGTAGCTCCTATGGTGCTATGTTTTGGATCTGAGATGAAAACAGTGTTGATAACAGAGATGTTTTAGTAATTGCTGAACAGTGCTCACATAGCATCAAGGCCTTTTCTGCTTCTCACACTGCCCTGCCAACAAATAGGCTGGGAGTGCACAAGAAACTGGGAGGGGAAACAGCTGGGACAGCTGATTCCAACTTACCAAAGGGATATCCCATACGGTATGGGATATGGTCATCATGCTTAGCAATAAAAGTTGGAGAAAGAAAGAGGATGAGGACATTCAGAGTTATGGTGTTTGTCTTCCCAGGTAACCATTACATGTGATGGAGCCCTGCTTTCCTGGAAAACCTAAAAACCTGCCTGTCAATGGGAAGTAGTGAATGAATTCCTTATCTTGCTTTGCTTATACATGCGGCTTTTGCTTTACCTATTAAACTGTCTTTATCACAACACACGAGTTTTCACACTTTTGCTCTTCTGATTCTCTCCCCCATCCCACTCAGGGGGGAGTGAGTGAGCAGCTGTGTGGGGCTGAGCTACTCACCAGTGTTAAACAACTTTAATTCTCTTTTTTATTTTTTTTAAATTTTATTTCAGTCTGTAAGTCCAATTAATGGCCAGAACTTTCCACAACTTAAAATCTCCTGTTGATACTGACTAATATACAATACAGTATGACCAGAATATTATATACTGCTTTTAATGGTGATATTTTGCATGTTTAGTTCTTAGGGAGACTGAATGACCTAGTATCCATTTTTAAATTCTACAGAACAAATAATTAAGTTTCATTTTACTCTAAAGTTGACGAAGTTTTCACAGTAAAACTAACTACAAGAACAAGATCTTCATGATGCGTTCCTCTATTTTTACTGAAGGCAGGTTATTTTTTATAAATTTCCTAACAGAACAAATCTGAAATTCATTGTTGACATTGCTGACATAACTATTGCATAAAAACTTATCTTACCGATATTGCCATTATGTCAAGAGCATACAAATATCATGGTTATTATTCAGATATTTACTAATGGCATGAAAAATAAAACGTGGTTTTATACAGAACCAGATTAAAACTGTCTATAGCAACAACATTTGTTCAGAGGAGTATTACTTTATACGTTAAGTGTTTTTTAATTGTTTTTACCTAAAGATGGATGAGATGTCTATTGTATTAAAATTTAGCTGCTAGTAGAGTCAAAAGATGAATTCAGACTGTCACTGCTCTTAAAGGCAACTTGGATACAAAAGTTTCTGTTAGTGTCAGCTTTGTCAGTCAAAAGACTGAAAGGTTTATTTCCAGTTTCATATCTGCTCTCTTTTATTTAAGTTATTATTGTATTTTTCAGTCTGAAGAACTTCCTCTTGTACATTTCTTGCTCATTAAAAGATTTTAAGGATCAGGGAATGAAGGTGTTTTGGAAAGTTGTCAATCTTTTCACTGAAAGCACATCAATGACCTTTTATTTTGGTATAAATGAGCAGCCACAGTTTTGATTAAGAGCTGCACATTGCTGGAGATGTAAGTTCCTTATCGATCCACAGGTCAGAGCTTTATTGCTTTGTTCTGTTTAACCCTTAGAAATAATTCAATTTGTATGACGCATGAGTCCTGGGTATTAACAGAGAGTGTTTTTATCACTGGGTAATGATCCACGATGTGCATGAATACCACCAGCAGGTCGAGGAAGGTCATCCTCCCCCTTTACTCTGCCCTGGTGAGGCCACATCGGGAGTACTATGTCCAGTTCTGGGCTCCCCAGTTCAAGAAAGACAAGGATCTACTGGGGAGAGTCCAGCGGAGGGCTACAAAGATGATCAGGGACCGAAGCACCTCTCTTATGAGGAAAGGCTGAGAGACCGGAGTCTGTTTAACCTGGAGAAGGCTGAGAGGGGATCTTATCAATGCTTAGAAATATCTAAAGGGTGGGTGTCAAAAGGATGAGCCCAGACTCTTTTCAGGGGTGCCCTGTGACAGGACAAGGGCACAAACTGGAACACAGGAAGTTCCATCTGAACATGAGGAAAAACTTCTTAACTTTGAGGGTGACAGAGCACTGGAACAGGCTGCCCTGTTGTGGAGGTCGTGGAATCTCCTTCTCTGCAGCTATTAAAAACCTGTCTGGATGCGATCCTGTGCACCCTGCTCTAGGTGAACCTGCTTTAGGAAGGGCATTGGACAAGATGATCTTCGAAGGTCCCTTCCAACCCCTCCCATTCTGTGATGCTGTGATTCTGTGATTCTGCAATTCTGTGATTCTGCGAATGCTTCGATATTTATTTCTAATGGAGACATGACGGTGAATTCTCCAAGCTCATTCCAGTTAGTGTTACAGAAACAAATTATTTTCAAAAGGAAGAAGACCTCTATGGTGCAATTACAGTGATGGGGCTTGGGGATATTCCACCCCAGAGAGATATCTATGGCACTTGTAGGTCTGCTGTAACTCTTCTGTGAAGCAATCACTGGTTGCAACAAGGGCTAGGTTGAAATGTTGAGGCCACTGATAAAACAGTGGTTTGAGCTATTATCCAAACACATGGCAATATTTAGCTGGAGTTTCAGTCACCAGTTCTTCCTACCTATAAACATTCATCAGTATGTTGAACAGAAATATTTTATTAAATGATGAAAAGGAAAAGAAAAACAACAGTGTAGAATGATAGAGTATGTCCTCTGTTACATTAATTTCTTCAGTGTAACTATAAGTGGCTCCCATTGCTAGGACAGCTGGTTGCTTTATCTGTCACTCACAGTTCAGGAGTGTCAGGTCTTGCTGTGGTGTGACCTTTTCCCCCACGCATAGCTTCTCCTTCTTCTGACTGCTCTTTGCTCTGTTCTGCAACCACCACTAACCTCTCTCCACACCTCCTTATTCTTCTACCTACTCCTTGACGTGCCTTGTTTCATTAGCTGCTTCTGCTACCCACTACCATCAGATACATTTTCCACTGCTTCATCCACAAGCTCTTCCCCCAGGTCTTTGTTCTACACCTTTCCGGGAGGCGCTCTGGCCAACCACTGTATTTGCTAGCACTTTCTCTTATTTTGGCTCCTGGCAAGGGCCTGGATATCACTGAGGACCAACAGAGTGTGGCAGTGCACCACACACTTACACAGGTGCCTCTTAACTTGCTGGTGTCACTCTACAGCTAACAGGAGACTTTTAAACAATATTTCCTACTTTTGTTTTTCCTTTCTCGGTTTTCATGTCAATGTTATGATGTTATGTGCTATACCTTTAGGCATAATTACCTGCTCCAGACTTCTATGCACTAGTAAAATCAGAAACTTTTCTCCATTTGATGATATGCCTCATTTTTGTACAAATCAGAAATGGCTCACTGAAATAGTAAAACATTTATAAATATATAATCATCATCATCATCATCATGTAGGCTTGCACACTCATCCTTTTCATTTTTCTCTCCTTCTACCTTATGTCAACACATTATTTCTCGACCTTTGGGCCCCAACTCCCCCTGAAATCCTATTGGCTGTGAGGATAGACTGCTTTTCCTTTAGGCTTCAGCCTGCAATGTGTGTTTCTTCTGTACTATATCTGCACCAGAAGATGGGGTTTTGGTGTTCTACTGAATGAAAACAAACTACAGGTTCCAAGTCTTGTTATTTCATCAGAGTTTCTTTCAAAATCACAATAACTTGGCTGTCTTTGGCCAGAGGTCTAAAGAACAGTCCCTGGTCACCTTTGGGTAGTTAGCAAAGGCCTTGTCCACAGAATGCTGTGGAAGCATGAGTTGAAACGACGCTGAAAGTATTTATGAGAGAAAAATCTATCAGGCTGCTATATACAAGAGATCACCTCTGATTCAGGAAGATCTTGAGCCACAAAACTTTTGAAACTGGGAGATCTCACTTTACGGTATTCACATATTCTTACAGTCTTGGCACCCATTGCTGTAAACAAGGTAAGAATGGGCCTTTATTTAATCCTGAAATGCAGTTCTTTAGTTCTCATGTTATGTCATGTATAATGAAGCAAAACTGTGTGTGTATAGGCTCATATAAATTTTAATTAATTCATAATTGGTATTATAATTACATTTTCTACTTGGAATGCAAAAGTTCCTGAGCTGAGTCACGCTACTGAGCTGATACCTGAGTTGCGTACATTACAAACAGGTGCAATGCACAGGAGGAGGGACCAAGGTTTGACTTGCTGTGATTACTTATGGTTCCAGAACCATATTTGTGATGTCTTTACCAGCAATGACCGGTTAAAGTTGCCTGTCCTAGGCACGCAGATTGCGCATGTGTGCACACGTGATGATCTCGTGTCCACATTGCAAGAAGGGTGCTCTAGAGGGTGCCCTGGTTTATACCACATCTATTCCATCAGGAAAAGAGCCACACTTCAGGCATAACAGCATTACACTCAAATCTGTACTGTGTCACTTCAAGTATAGACACTCTGCATGCACCAGAAGTACCCCTATAGCATACAGTTGCCTCTGCAGACATATTCTATGTCAACTGAATAATTACAACCAAAGAGCCAACAGGTTCATGGCAAGAAAAGAAAAAGCCAAATAGGATACTAAATTTCAAATCGGTGGTACTACAGGCCACAAGGAAGCAATGTGTGAAATAATGAAAGCATTTTGACAAAGAAGTACCTTCCCAGCTTTACTCATAGGGAAAGTGGTTATTCACACCAGCAGGTAGTGTACATTTCTGTAATAGGGTAAAATCATGCAGTTGGAAAAAGAATCTGGGGCACCTGTCAATATGTGAAGTGGTATAAGAAGAGGAAAGGGAAATTTATATATGAGAGCTAATTATGTGGCTGAAGAAGAAAAACTAAGTAAGTGCTCAAGTAAATAGTGGGGGAGACAACTACATAGAAGAATTAGTAGGTTTGATAGGATGAACTATATGGGTAGGAACTACATAGGCAGTTTTCAAAATGAACTGCAGTGAGGCAATATGTGAGACTACATACACTGGTAAATTAAATGTGTCTGGGACTGAAAGGTTGCAATGAGACCAACAGGCTGTGTCCATACCATTAAATTTTCTTACCTTCTACAACAGGGTGGCCTCATCCAAAATAACCAGCGGACTTAATGTTATATTCATGGCTCAGCTTAACATGAGAGCAGTGCCCTGAAATTTCCTAATACAGTTCTATTTGGGTTGGATGGAGCCTGGTCAAGAAATATCCTAAAAATGTATGTATAAACAAAAGAGAGTTTCAGTGATCAAGAATGTCCTCATGCCTAGGAATGTCCCCTGGTACTATTTAATTTACTATCAGTGACGAAGTTGGAGGGTAGGAAGCTTTACTAATGGCTAATGCGTGTGATGTAATCAACAAAGAGACTACAGTTTTAGTGAGTTACTAAAAGTGAAAATGCAAAAAATATTTTGAGAGCAAAAATATGTGATGAAAAAGAAGTGGAGAAGCTGAATATTAGCACAAGCTAAGATACATGTGATTTTGAAATGCCATTCTGTGGTTAAATCTGTAAAAGTGAAAAGGACGGGTTTTGAACATTTCAGACTTAGGTTTATAGACAGACATTTAGAAGAAGATGAAAAATAGAAGAAGATAAACAGAAGGGAATATTTAGATTAGAAAGCTATTTAGGACACAAAAATGTGATGCAAGTGAATTATACCTTTTCTTTTATTTTTAAATACCAAAATTTTCTGTTTGGTAGAAGGTTGAAGATTTGTATTTTTGGCTGCTGTAGGCTCCCAAAACCCAAATACACATTAAAAATGTTTTTTGTAAGTATTAAGTATTTTTCGTAACACATCTACACTTATAATAAACTTTAAATAAATGAAAGGAAAACCAGAAACACACTAATTGTCTGTTCTATCTACCACAAAAAAAAAAAGAATCATGAAAAGATGGAAATGAGCTGTGAATTTTTAACTATGAGCTAATCATAAATTTCAAATGCATTTCTGCTTACTCCATTAAAACTTCCCACAAGTCATTTTAAAATACCTTTTTTTTTCCAGGGAAAAAAATCTGTTTATTGAGTTAACATTTTAGCAATGAAAATCGACACAGAAATAGCTTTTACAATAGAAGTACAACTGAATTTGCACATGTGGTTTGTACTAAAAAGAGCAAAAGGATCCCTGGAAATACAGTAAGTCAATATAAGAGTGTCTGAATAAGTTAAAGCAGCATTCTGATCACACAATACAATGTCTCATCAATGACAGCTGGTCCGCTAATGGGTGCTCTCAGAGGTGTTTTGAATACAGTTCTGCATCTGAAGGCCCTCTCAATACTGTGGATGTCTGAAGTCCTAAGTCAGTCACGGATCATGCAGTAGTCCTCATCTCAACTCTCAGATCTGTTCTTCAAAGCTAGACAGAACATATCAGATCAGAACTATATTAAGACATTAAGGTAAATATTTCCCAGATTAGAGTTGTCCTGCGTACGACCATCTTGGGCAGAAATAGATCTTCCTCTTTCCTCTCCCCACATACACATGTTCATGCACACACAGACCATCTCTCAGATCATACAGGATGGAAAATTAAACAATCAGTGCATACTCATAGACATCTTTTTTGTCCTACTTCTGGCATTAGCGAGAGAGTTTTAATGTTGGCTCTACCAGTAGCAGCAAAGAAATTGTGTTATTCATGAAGAACTAAGAGGACTGGAGAATGAAGATAGCAACCCGAACACCTGAATTCAGTGCGCAGCAATTCCAAACAATTTTTTTTCAGATATATTTATGCACACACCTGCAGGGATATAACTTGTAGTGATGCTATGGGTAGAACGGTCCAAAAAAATGTCCATTGCTTAATTTTATGCATTACAAGCCTAAAAAAAATCCCAGTACTCTAAACCAAACCACAACTGCAGTTCCAATTTGTGTGTGATGGAGAGGGGTGTAGAAGGACTGCAAGACAAATACAGAAAAAGCATGGGTGGGGAACCCTGATTTTCTCAAAACATGTCAAGATGATCTGTCAAGTAAGAGATGGAATAAAAGAGTGACTTGCCTGGCATGTGCGAGGACATGACATATACAAGAGACAACAGACATGTGAAAAGGAAAGGACGACAAAACTTGAGACGACTTAGTGGTAGGAAGTATCTTGCTTTAAAAGTAGCCTTTATACCGAGGGTACCTGAATCACAGCCTTTGTCCATGCTCAGCCTCTCACGCTGGAAGGATCCTTCCTCAAATATGGAACTATGCATACTTGAAATCAAGGTTTACTTGTATGTTTGAGGATATGGTCAAACACTGAGCTGTGCTTTCTCTCTTAATAAGGACGTAGGTGAAGTTATCACCTGGAAGTTCATATATTTACACTTCTTCCTATAAATCACCATTGGTTCTTCCACAGTTGAGAAAACAAAATAGGAAACAATACCCTTGCCATAACCAGATACATTGTTGGCCATACACAGAAAAATGCAAAGAGAATAACAAGTGAATGCTCACTCAAAACCTGATACAGCCGTAATTCATGTCTGCAACAGGGAGATATCAAACTCCTCCACCTCCTTTGAAATAATAACTCAAGTAATCATGTGAAAAGCAGTGCACTGAAGAACATGTTTTTAGAGTATTTTGGAAGGGGAAAAAGAAAAAGTAACGATCTATTAAAATGATGTTTAGTTTGTTTTTTTTTTTTTTAATTGGAAATGTCCTTTTTTTTGTTAACTTGATGAATTCATAATGTTTACAGTTATCAGATCAAACTGGGGAGGAGGCTTTATTGCTCCAGGTGTTGCAGTGATTGGAGGAGACTGTTATATTGGCTCTGAACCCTTCTCCGCCAGGCTGTAGCTTTCATTCAAGACATTTAGACAGTCCAAATCTGCACAGTCATTCATTTCAATAGCATTCTCTTACAGTTTTATTGTACTGTTGCTATGCTCATATCAATAAATATTTCTAAACAACGATTTGCGGCTTTGTAAAGGTGTTAGTCAAAAGGAGCTGAATTCCAAGTTCAATTAACATGCCATGAACATAGCAAAGAGCACACAAAGGAATAAAGGTAAGAATTTAAAACTGATTTGCTTTACAGTCATCCACTGTGGATGGTCTAAATCATGCATAACAGCCACCAGGCAAAGTACCTCAAGGTTTTCTGTAACCACTGAAGTCAGCTGGTGTTTTACCAAAAGCAGGATCTTTCCCACCCTCCATGTAGAAGCAGCTCATCACTGTGTTGACAACCTTAGGATCCACATCCTTAGTTATGATTTGACTCTCTAGCAAAGAGGGAAAAAAAAAAAAAAAAGGAAGATATAATAGATGCTAGAAACTAAATATTGGAATTTAAATGCCATCATTCTCATTTAATGGCCAAAGAACAATTCACATGATTAGAAAAAAAGAGCTTTTTAACCTCCTTGTGGTCACTTTTACATTTTGCGTAAGAGTACTTAGAATCAAACAACTATATTAATGGTGAAATAATACAATGAATAATACCATCCATTGAGTCCCCAGATATTTGAATGTGAATCCTAATTGGATATGTAGACTCATATTAAGAAAAGGGTATATCCCTGCCTTTCTGGATTGCTTGTAAAGCCAGTTCTTTTAACAGCCTTTATCGTCCACATTCCCTGACCAGATCACTGTGGTGATAGACTACTGACAACATATCAGTACTATACCCTGGTTTCATTCAAATTAGACATCTAAAATGGTGACAGAAAAGGTGCATGAAATGAAAGAATGACTTTCTATGTTTCTTCCTAAAGCTCATACATTTGTGTCTATAAAAATAATCGCTAATACTTTTAAAATTTGTTATGAAGTAGATTCCTGACAGTTTCTCATGTTCAGGGCATATGGAAACAGGATGCAAGAGCACCTGAAAGGTGAAGTCACTGACATAAAGCTGTAACAAGCAGTTGAATAAGCGTCCTTGTATTTTAAAGGAACTTCAATACATGAGGCTTAGTTGTCACTACTTGGAAATCATTTTTAGAAGTAGTTGCTGGCACCAAAAAGAAGTGAAATAAGACTACTGATGAGTCAAAAGAACGAGCAACAGTAAAGCATGTGACAAATTTATAGATCTACACCATATGTTGCACATATTTACTGATGTAAATGGATGATTGATAGAAAAAATTATATTCTTCTTGCACTTTTAACTGCCCTGTGGCACTTGCGCCCATTAATCTTCATTAGGCTGTGGTATAACATCATGTTTGGGGTTTTTTATCATTCCTTCTAATCAGTTGTGTAGGTATAAGATCTGCAAAAGATCTGTAGAAGCTCAAACAGAAAGACACAACTAGGACAAAAAGAACAAATCTTGAAATATGTTTCAAACAAACTTAGTGTCCGAATGTAGCAAGACATTTATTTTTATAGTGTACACTATGCAGCTCATAATTATGTTTTGTATCCTAAAGATCAGACATTTTATCTTTGTATCTGGCTGTTTCTGTACAGCCTAAGAAAAAATAAGCTAAGTTTGTTAATTTTTAAATGGATTTTTTTAAAAAAGTGTAGCTTTAAATTCAAGATATAGATGAACCGAATTAATCTCATAATTGAGAGAGACTAAAGAGTCATAGGAAATTTCAGACTATGGGATCACTCACTATTTCCTTCTAAGATAAGTAAAAAGTTAAGATCTTTACAATACTGTTGCAGAGAGTTTAAAAGCTAGGGGCAATAAATAGAAAATCAATTATATAAGAAAATTAACTGTCAGTTCACTGTCAGAGGCTGAGTTATCTTATCCTCCTGGGTGTGGTGCTACTTGTGCACAGATCTATGGAATCCCTAGGTACTCATTTTCATTCTCTGCTGTTTTTCCCCTCTTTTTATGCTTTCTTTTATCAGACCTAGCACCTTTTATATCAACATACATAGTGATCCATGTTTGGGTTACATCATTACTGGCAGCAAATGGCTCTATATTCCATACAGTCTGTAATACACTTCTTTCTGTCTTGACTCTCTTATTACCAAAGACTGTTGGTAGATGCATGATAAGTATGGAGAAAGAAGCATGTGGTAGCCAGTATCACTGACAGTCATGGGTGATAAATAAACAGAACAAGCCCAATTTAAATGGGCAGTACATGTCAGACATCTGTCTGGAAATGGCTTTCACTGTTGACAGAATCTAAAAAACTAGCCTAGATTATAGATCTATATTTCTTAGTATTTAATTTTAGCAAACAATTAATCCCACCCTCCACGTCACACACACAAGAAAGTGATTTTCTAAAAATACTGCAACTACTTTCAAGAACAACAGAACTTCCTGTTCCATAAGCAGATTTTCAAATAACATTTAGGAGGTGAGAAACACTTAACAGAAGCAGAGTAGGTTGCCTCTAACTGCTTGCCTATTTGTGCTAATGCCATTCTCTTCCTATTGAAGCATTACAGCATTTGGCAGGATCTTAATCCATATAGGACATAGCAGATATTCTTGCCCAGTTAAGTAACAGTTATACCACTGATGGGATCAAGAGGAGGTTAAAAGATATGCTCTCCTTTGGTTTCTTTAATAAACTTAACAATTATATTTATATTGCAGGTCTTGCCATAACACCCTCTCTATGGAAACATTTCAAAACCATCACACTGTGAAAATAAATCTAATTAATAGCCAGATAGCCAGACTAATAACAGACATATTACAGATATACTCAGTTATTCATTTGTAGAAGTCACTGTAAACTGGTATAATAAACAGAAATGGATAAAGAGGGATTGTGAACTTTCAGAAACAGCTTCAATTGCTGCTTTTTTGTGTTCACAAGTGCTGCAAATGTAAACATTTATGAACTGAAATACGGATTTGGGCTTGGGCAAACCTTCATCTTCCACTCATTGTTCCCTGCAAAACTGTTTCCATCTATGAGGGAAGTGACATAACCACGATGTAAAACAATTAAGTTGTCCAAATTTCTTTTCCTTTGGCTCTACAAATTGCATTCTTGGCTGCATACTAATCCACTTCTGATGGAAAAAGGAAAGATTTTCCTCTTACACCTCCTTTCCAACAATTTTTAAAGAGAAATTGGAAAGGTGGTTTTAATTCCCTTTGCCTGATTAGGTCACTGAATGGAGAGAAGTGCTTCCACTGCAATGCTATTTTGTGTACATGCAATAAGCATCACTGCTGATTGTATTTCTGAGTTGCATTTCATGCTAGGTTCAGATACCACCTGAATGCTTTGGTATTCACCTTCTAGAACACAGGCAGAGTTCAGGCAATGCTCTGGTATATCTGGTGATCAAATTGGAGCTTGCGTGCCTGTGCCTGGCTCCCAGGAGCAGTGAGCATAAGGGAATGCCAGGGCAGCTCTGCAGTTCAAAAAACGGGTGATAAGTACATTCATGTGTCTCTAGCACTTCATCTTGTACCTTCAGGGTTTAGACACCTAAATCCCACTGACACCAGTTTTAGGTGCCAGACTAAGCTTTCTGTATCTTACAAGTTTTGTCAATGAATTAAAGAGATTTTCAAAAAGTAGGTTTTTCATAAGTGATCAATGTTGATCTAAATATTACTATTTAAGTCCATAGGAAATCTCCTAAGAATATCAATGGAATGCAAGCTAGAAAAATGCTGAACCCTTCCAGAATCACATGCCAAAGGTTTTTTCATTGTATTTGTAACACTTCCCATCATATGTCTTTTACCAGCACATGAATATGGTGTTATTTCTCATGTTAAAATATTCATTTTTTTACTATGTAATTGCCAGAGAGTAAGAAGGTTGGATTCCTGCAATCAGTGAACAATGATGGCAACAAAAACACCCTAAAAATCTTTTTCCTCTAAACAGTTTTCTAACTCTAGGAATACAGCAAAAATAAATCATTTGGCACTTTATGCTATTTCACAGCAGGAAAACATTGGTAGTGTCAAAAAACAAGAGAAACTTGGAATATGAAACATGAACCCTAACAATAATGGAGATGCATGCCAGTATCACATGTCGGATGCTGGAGGATTTCCAGAGACTACTATATTCACTATAAATCCTACTGATGACAGATATAGTCTCTTTTCTGTACTGTTGACATTTCCCTTTCATCTGTGTGTTTGTACGAGTATTGACCACATCATTCAAATGGGAATCTGAGTGAGTATCAAGTCACATGATCAAGGAAACAGCAAATTTTAACACTACATTTACTTGAAGATGTAGAGATTAACACTGAGGTTGAACCCCTTCTCCAGGAGACAGACTCTCACTAACTTTAGTGGTTACTAGTTACTGTATCAAGATCTCAATAATTTCAGTTGCTAAATGCGTTAGGAGTATTTTATGGGAAAAGTGAACTATCCAATTGTGACACTATTTTGGCTTATATGACACTTAGGACAATAAAATTCTGATCCCTGTCTAGAGCTTCCATATGAAAATTATACCCAAATATGGATTTTAGAAATACCAAATCTTTGAATATTAGATCAGACACTAGATCTAGAGTTCATTCAAACATTGTTTATTTGAAATATGGATCCAAATATTACATCTTGTGTACATTTAAACTCAGAATTTATGAATATAAGAAATTCTGAACCTCAGTCTTTTCCCAAACTCTTATGACTTTGAATTGAAAAAAATAAGGAAATGAAAATCACTTGGCTTGATGTCACTGAAAGGTAAAATTTTGATTTTGACAATTTATCTTGCAACTGAATAACAAAATTTCATAACAAATATCTTGAAATTAATAAATAATCTGAAATGAAAAATCACAATGTTCTGTCAAAGAAGGTCAGCGAGAACATTTTGACTTTATTGAAATTATTTCAGCACTCTTTAAAGAAATGTTATTGAAATCTAGCTGCTTAATTTTAATGAGGTGTTGTTCCTCAAGGAAAACAGTAATATCTCAGAACATTTTATAAGATTTCACATTTTATTTTTTTCACGTCTCAGATGCAAATGCGTATTTGACATTAGCAACTCACAATGGGACATTACAAAAGTGTTTCATATTGGCCCAACTTTGCTTCCAGGGAAGGAAAGCAGGTGGGGAGAGTAAGTTACCAGACATTTCAGAAGCTGCATACATGATTCCTGCATCAAGAGACTTGTATTGAGCAGTGTCATAGCAGAGTGATGGTAAATTTACTCCTAGTTCAGACCATATCCTATTACAGCCAATTACATATTATTTTTCCCAACTCCAAAATGTAAAACAGAGAACAATAAGGACACCTAGGATAAGACCCTGCTTATCACTCTATTGTCTGTATAAATTACACACAGGAGAGCTTTTCAAATTTATCTTGCCTTTTAAGAACATCCCACCACAAAAATATTTTGCAACTAGCACTGAATTAAATCTATTGTACTTCCCTGTGACACTGATGAAGGAATTGTGTGCTATGTTTTCATGACAAACACATCATTAGTGTACATACATTTAAGCTGATTATTTCATTCAGCACAAGGGACATTAGGGTTAGAATGATACAAAAGCACAAATCACACTTGATGTTTCCCAAATACCAAGCTTTGTGGGATCTAATCAAGATTTCATCAAATGTTTTATTAAACTCAGTCACGCGAGCCTTGCTGAAGCCAGATGATCTCTTATTATCAACTAGCAGTAAATTACATTCATTTTTGAACTGAATTTCAATGAAACCCTTCCTAAAATACTTGGAAGCTAGAAGGGGGTCATCTTATAAAAAAACAAAATTGCTGCCATGTTTTTCCCTAGAAATTAAATGGTGAGCAGAGGAAATAAGGGTTACAAATGCTACTGATCACAAAAAAGTGGAGATTGTGATGTCAGCAATACATGGTATGATCATTAACAGACAAAAAGAATTTGCTTTGATTTACTAGTTACTCCTCATTTGTATTACAAGTAGTATTCTTTTAATTACAAGGCAAATAATAAGAAAAGATTCCTGACTAGTGAGATAAATGGCATGCTGGTAAACAGCATAAAAATTACTGCATGTGACCTCCATATCCAAGTCACATTTTCAGTCTTTTATATGTAGGATGAACAGGAAAGACCTAAATATACATTGTTAAAAGCATGAATGAACCTCTCATTCAGAGGATGAGAAAGAAAATGCTGAAAAGAGGTGTTTTTGCAGCAGAGCTTATGTTGACAGTAGCATGCACCACTGATGAGTAAGAAAGGTAGGAAGAGAACTGGACACCCCCTGAACCTCTAATTCTACACATGAGCTATGCCAAGTGGAGAAGTGCCTCTGTTAACCTGAAGATAAAAATCAACATTTCTTATCACGAGAGAAAGGGTATTTCTAAGCTCTGTAACATGCACTCCACAGTCAGAAATCACGGCATTAATTTAGCAGAGAATACAATAGTAAGTAAGAATCCTACTTAAAAAAATTACCTCAGAACTTACAGAACTATACACGTAGTAGGGATACAGCTCTCTGCAGCATGTGCAAGGGCAGACCTGTCACCATTTTCACGCATACTCAAGTACCAAAATGTATTGTACAAAGCATCATGTAATGCCAGCACTATATTTAAATCCTTAACTGTAAATTGGAAACTTAAACAGGACACTTATTTGTAAATTGAGTATAAAGTATGAAAAAGAAGGAAATGGCTGATTTTAAATATTATTAATGAGTAACTGATAGACCACATAGCCTTTTCTAGCCAAGTACACTAAATCATTCAAGTAGTAAAAATATAGCAGTCACTTTGACCCTTACTGCAATATAACCACTTTTAGATTCCATTATGTTATACTATTTCCTACACTACAGATCTCTCTCAGATTGATACTTCAGTAGGTTGAGACCTCAGCTTCTGTAATAATCTAATATGGAAGTTACAGCAAGTTGACAGGAAAAAGGCAGGGAAATAATCATTGACTATAATGGAAATAAGGACAGTACAGTTTCCCTCAATACTGATTAAAACAAATGAATCAAATATTTCAGGGCATTTACTAACCAAAACTTTTTCTCTTTCAAAAGGCAAATATTCTGATTAGACAATGACATGAAGGAAGAGATGTATAATTTACTCTTGGATAAAAATTACATAATAGTAAAAACATACTGGGAATTCCTAGTGTCACAATTTTGCCCATACAGTCTTATCAATTACTGCTTTTTCAGTGAACATGGATGAGTCCTAAAACACCAGTGACCAAACCCTCCAAAGTTACGAGGGAGAACCTGGAAGTTCTGACCAGGCATGAGATTTTTTTTAATTTTTGGAAATGCTCAAAACCTTGAAACATCAGCTGAGAATCTCTTCATGGATAGCCAGTATCAGTCTATCACTTTTCGTAACAGGGCATATGACTTCGAGATGCTCTCATTTCTCTCTCTAAGGATTTTTCACTATTGGCTGTTTATCACCAAAAAAATCCAATGGTAAGAATGGTTTGTGTTGGAAGGGACTTATTAAAGATCATTCCAACATCCTTGCCATGGGCAGGGACACATTCCACTAGATCAGGTTGCTCTAAGCCCCAACCAACATGACCTTGAAAACTTTCAAGGATGGGGCACCCACAACTTCTCTGGGCAACCTGTTCCAGGGTTTCACTACCCCCACAGTTAAGAATTTCTTCCTTATATCCAATCTAAATCTACCCTTTTTCAGTTTAACACTGTTACCCCTTGTTCTGTCGCTACAGGCCCTGGTATAAAGTCTTTCTCCATCTTTTTTATAAGCTCCTTTTTAAGTATTAGAAGTCCAGAATAAGGTCTCCCCAGAGCCTTCTCTTCTCCAGGCTAAACCTAGAAAGACCATAGAAGAAGCCTGCCCTTGTAGAACAGACTGGTTTGAAAGATTATTTTCTTGTGTTTTTTTTTTCTTTTGTTGTTAATTTGTTTAAACGTTACTAACAGTTAGAAAAATACTGTCAACATCTTGTCTCTTTCATTCCTTCAGGGATTAAATGTAGAAGTCAACAGGTAATGGTTTAAATCTGCAAGTGTAAGTTAGTTTATCATTCTTCCCTGATGTCAGGAATACCTCCAGATATTATGATAAAGGTAAAAATATTGACTGGAAGTCTGTAGTGACTGGGTAAGTCCTTCAATGACCATTTAACTGGTGTGAAAAAGGTAATTCTCTGTGGATAGATGATCCCCAGAGAGTTAAATGTATTGGTAGCACTTCCACAGAGTGAGAGGTAGGCAGTATAGCTGGAAATGAAGAAAAAGCAGGCCATTCAGTGTACCTGATACTGAAAGAGATGGTGCAGGGGCTCATACCCTGTGTAAGCACTCAGAACAGCTCTAGGTACAAATATTTGGAAGAAGGTTAAATAATAATCTCATTCTCTGTAGAGAATTGGAATTTCTTAGATTCCCTACGCTAGGCGGCAGCCAAATTCACTTTGTTTTATCATTAGAGGAAAAAGTTTATAGAGTAACTCACACCTCAAGTTTGAGACTCAGTGCTGCTCAACATACTATGGAGGTTCCTTTCATTGGTTTTTAGCAGCAAATCACACTGACAGGTAAAGATAACACATCACTTCTAGCAAAGAAAGGTGGCTGCAGGTTTCAGATGTATCCTGCTATTTGTGACTAACTATGTGAAACAATTAGTTCCGTTTGCTTGACAACATGAGAAGGTCCATATCTTACATATTTCTGAATTCCACACTTTCGACTCAAATTTGTAAAGCATAATACTGCTTTACAAAATACAAAGTAGATGCATTTTCAAGGCACAGCTATATATATATATATATATATAAAAAGTATGAATTATCTAATCCAATAAACCCTTTCAGTTCAGACTAAGCGTAACTTAATGACAACATTAAGTTTGAAAACAAGAAGGTGGAGAAATGATTACTCTTTTGAAGAATTAAACACTATTTGTGTTAGCTTCTTTCAACTGCATACATAAATATTTAAAAGGCTCAACCTTTACATTTAATATTTTAAATCTTTCCTCCTTCTTATTAGCTTTAGCAGAAAGAAAATCATATTCAGGAAAGAATTTAACATGAAATGTTTCTGTAACAATTTCCTAAAACTAAGATGCTATCAAAAAAGTTGGTTCTAGAGCTGCCATTTCTGAAGAAAAGCTTCATTTATGTGAAGAGTGGGAACGATCTGAAGTGATTCAGATATGATCTGAAGTGCTGCAGATGCTGTACGTGCTTCAGTAAATAACATGCAAACAACACTGATTAAGATCATTTCAGTCATTTCAATTCTTTTTCAATGTTGATTTTCAATATGTTATGATCCCTTCTGTAATTTATATAACCTTGTCATGATGATGAGACTGTTTCAATCATCCTCTTTTTTGAGGTCACAGAAAATTTGACAAGAAAATGTGGTTTTTTTAGTTGCTGTTAACAGAAAAATCTACTTTGAAAGGGTCACTTTGAGATATAAATCTACAAGGTGTATGAGATCAACGATTTATTTTATTTCATTTAATGGAATCACATCTGTGGAAACAGCAAATTAAGTCATGATGAAGCCAAGCACCCTGAGGAGTCAGAGAGAAGGATGGTTATTAAGCAAGGAGCAGTTAGGAAGCAATCATGCTGCTATCTTTCCACCCATATGAGGCATTTCAGGCTGACTCTGGAGCAATCACCCAATCCCAGTGGCTGAAGTACCTATCAGCACACTGAAGCAACTTCTGTTTAAACACTAAGATCGTGTTCACAGGTGAATCCTTTCAGTGCAGACTGGCACACTGAAATGCAGTCTTAAATTTATATCTTTTCTTCTTGTACTGCTCTTGGACATCCACAGACGAAATAGCTTTTCATTTCTAAACCAAACAAAACCTTTCAAGAATGACAAAACTATTGAGTGTGCTAAATGTAGGTCTGATCCTGATACCATTGATATCAGCAGCAGTTTGGCAATTTAATTTCAGTGGGAAGATTAGATTGATTAAGCAATGGACATTAATAAAAATAGACTGTTATTAGTATGGTTTAAAATTAGGCAAGTAACCTGTTTCAGTGATAAATCCTGAGGAAACCTAAGTACTTGGGTGAGCGCTCCATAATTTCAACTCCTGTATTTGTTAAAGTACAAAGACATGTTTTTTTTCTTTGTTCAGTCAGAACAGAAGATTACAGAAATAATTCCGCTGTTTCAAAAGAAATAACTAGATAAAGAGATACCCTACTCCCACATTAAATTCAATAGGAATTTGTTCTGAGAGTAGGTGTACATGTGGAGAAAATAAAAAAGAAAGTGAAAATGCAGTATTTTATTAGGAGGAAAGATCTAGAAAGAAAAGAGCATCCTTTCACTTAGACATGAATATATTTCTTTCTAACTGACAAAGGAAGTTCTGACTGAGAAGATCATCCCTTTTATAGAAAGGCCTTCTTTGGATTATCTTAATTGCAGGCAGGGTCTTGATCCCAACATATGATTCTACCCACTTCGGGCAGCGAAGATTACAATTTTACTTCCAACTATGATCCAAGGAAAAAGATCATAAACTAATTCCTAGATATATTGATGCTCCCTGGCGTACACTGTCTGCCTGATCTTCTTCCATTAGAGCCAAACAGTTCATAACTCTGGTTTACCTGGATACTTAAGTACAGAAAGAATTGCATTGCCAAAGCTTCGCAGCGCAGTCAGGCTATACCAGGAAATCTGGCTGAAAGATTCTTAGAAAAAGACCCAGTTAGTTCAGAGAAGACAAGAAATTGCCTTTACTGGAGTACTTTAAATCTCAAAAATAAGATTGTTATTATTTAATAATATTTAATTTAATTTAATAATAATAAAATTTAATAATATTTAAATTAGTATATGATTTACATTTTTTTCATGTGTTTCAGTTATATTTACTGGAAAGTGGTGCTAGCCTTGATATTTTGTAGTATTTACTTATTTGGTAATTTCAGTCTCATGAAAGTTTATCTTACAACATGTATTTTGTTGCATCACACTTTTAATTTAAAATAGAGCAAAAAGCTCCATAGCGGTCCTTGTTCCCTCCCAACCCCAGCTGCCTAATTCCTAAAGCACATAAACACTGGTCTCTTTATTGTATGGCTCTTGCATCTTTTAGACATCTCACACTTAACCTGCTGATTAAATAGGAGTTCAAAGCCAAGAGTTGCCATTTCTCTGAGCTAGATCCTCAGTAGTTTCAGAGAAACTTGGTTCAGGCCACTAAATTTGTATCAAATACACTAGCTGATGATCTGATCTATAGCTAGTGAGCATTAAGCTTATAAATAATTAATACTATTCAAAAGAGCCCCTACAGACTTGATTTTTCTACATCATATTAAAGTAGGAACAGTAAGGCTGAAATTAATGGGGTGAGCACTGCTGTAAAACTGATGGCAGAAGATTACAGGAACATGAACTGTTATTTCCCTTCATTTGACCCATCTTTTTCCATTTCATCAGGCACTACAGGAAAGAGGCACAGGATCTGGTAATACCAATGTGCCATGCCAACAGTCTGGAGAGCTGCCTAAGCTGGCTAGGGTTTAATGTCATCTGCAGCACTTAATGATGCACTTCAGCAGCAGCAAGACAGGGAATTGCCATATCATTCTCTACTTGATTGTGAAGAAATCTGAATCAAAATTTCTAAGGTTGGAATGATTATAGCTGGAAATGTGTGTGTAAGCACTAAAACCGAAATATAAAACAAGGGTTTTAAAAAGGTTACAGGGTTAAAACCCCTGTATTGACAACATAGGACATCGTTTCCAGAACACCATTCCCAGCAGTAAAATTAAGAAATACATTATGTCAAGACTGAAAGGCTTGCACTTGGAAACATCAAAGCACAGATGACTGTGAGCGAATACCCTGTGTCCTAATACCATGAAGACAGCAGCAAGTTTGCAGTTTATCACATATACCCATTATTTTCCTGTTAGCTGCTCAGAAAAACAAACTGCAAACATACATTTCAAGCACATATGCCAAAAAAGGAAAAAAAGCCCAAAACAGACGGCAGGTAGCAATGTGGTCTAAGATCTATGGAGACTGAAGTAAGCAAGATTCATAGTCAAATTACGCCCCTAACAGCTTATAACCACTAAAGGTTACAGAAGATCTACCCAAAGACTGGTTTGTCATTGCCAGTCAAGAGGACTCAGAGCTATTGTGAAGACTCAACTGCCAAGTCTTTTCTTCTGTGTAGCACAGAAGCGATCCTGGCCAGGCCAGCTGGATACACAGGACTTGTTGCTTGTGAGAATGAGAATGCATAAAATCAACACGCATAAAGGTTTTGTAAATAAGTATCACCTTCCCCTTCCATAAGATCTCACATTCAGTTTTATAGTACAAAATTAGGGACAATCAGAAATCTAATCTGTGTTAGTTCAAACCTTTGAAAGATCACATTCAGGACTTTACAGCAAAGTTCATCTTTGCACTGTGGAAACCATAGAAGACATAAATTAGCACTCTAAAATCATTGTAAGCTCTCTCAAAAGCAGAGTTTGCTGGCATTTATACTCACAGCTTCCTTAGAGACAAGATGACCTGACAGGTGTGTAATTTTCACCTGAGGAAAAAAAAACACTCATAAAAAACACCTCTTAAACACACCCTTTTGTACCTTAGTCATCATTGAACTACTAAAATCATGTGTGTCTCAATATATAAAAAACTGTATGACTTAATACGGGGGAGTTTGATTCTATTGGCTACAAACTTACCCATTTAAACTTATATCATTCCTATATTAGCATTGTTTCTGTCTTTACATGTTCTACAGCCATCTGAATATGAGCCATCAGTGTGCCCAGGTGGCCAAGAAGGCCAACAGCATCCTGGCTTGTATCAGGAACAGTGTGGTGAGTAGGACTAGGGAAGTGATTGTCCCTCTGTACTCAGCACTGGTGAGGCTGCACCTCGAATACTGTGTTTAGTTTTGGGCCTCCCACTACAAGAAAGACTTTGAGGTGCTGGAGCGGGTCCAGAGAAGGGCAACGAAGCTGGTGAAGGGTCTAGAGCACAAGTCTTATGAGGAGCAGCTGAGGGAGCCAGTGTTGTTTAGCCTGGAGAAAAGGAGGCTGACGGGAAATCGTACTGCTCTCTACAACTACCTGAAAGGAGATTGTAGTAATGCGGGTGTCAGTCTCTTCTACCAAGTAAGAACTGATAGGACAAGACGAAATGGCCTCAAGTTGTGCCATGGGATGTTTCAATTGGATATTAGGAAAAATTTCTTCATCGAAAGGGTTATCAAGCACTGGAACAGACTGCCCAGGGAAGTGGTTGAATCGCCATCCCATCCATAAAAAATGTCTATATGTGGTGTTTAGGGACATCGTTTAGTGGTGGACTTGGGAGTGTTAAGTTTACAGCTGGACTCGATCTTAAGGGTCTTTTCGAAACTAAATGATTCTATGATTTTTATTACAGTGCGGCCCTGCACTAACCTTGTAAGACTGCTTGTTGTGAAAGCAATCTTGGTACCCAATTTATGTACAGTCCCATTTAACAAACTCTAACGTCTTTATACCATACAAACCAGTTAATCCAGTTAACTGGAGTCACAAGATCTTCCTCTAACACACTAAAAACCAAGCCTCTTTTGGATCAGAAACAAACAATTGCATGCAGCATTCTCCCCAGTCTTCATTTTCCTTTCCTTAACAGCAAGGGTCCTAAACAATTAGGTATTTTAGAAGTGTTGCTTCCATCTACTTGCATGCATTGGTGAAAATCTTAACATATTCAACGCTATTTAATATGCATTTACTAGGGTTCTAATGCTAAAACACTTAAGTCAATAGAAAGTTACTATTTATTTTCTTTTGGTAAAAAAAATTAAAAAAGGCAAGACATTGTATTTATACTTCACTGCTGGCCTAGAAAGGGAGTACCCACATTAATGTTTCAGGGCAGATCAGAAACATGGTTTTGAAGCAAATCCTCTGAATTACGCTTTCTTTTGTATTGCAAAGTAGTCTCAGAGTACATGAACTCAATGCAGATCCACTGAAGACGCACTCAGAGCACATTTAATGTTCTCCAGCTGCTAATGGGCATTTATCTAATGGGAACAAACTACAGCTAGTTCAAAATAAAAATCATGCATGCTATAGCTATTGGTACCCACCCCTAACAGGTACCACCACTACTTAATGAAGACAGTGCCAAATAGCCTTTCTTTTATCTGATGGGGTAGAGAACAAGAAGCTGTATTCTGGTTTCTCCACTTTGACTCCTTTGCCCTCAGCTTCCTGCTTGTACACAGTAAAAATCCACACTCCTGGTTTCTCCATACTGATTTCTGCAATGATCCTTGTCTGTCAGTCTTTCATGCTGTTGTTTTTGTTGTGGGTTTTTATTTATTTATTTATTTATTTATTTTTATTCTTGGTCTTTCCTGCTGTGAAAACGCTGCTGCATTAATGGCCTGGTACTGGAAATCCTTACTCTGCCAAAAATTTCACAGCTTTCTGGTGGGTGCACGAGCTGGGCCCTGCTTTGCAGCAGCTCAGCCAAGCTCCCCTTGCTCAAAGCTGGCTCTGGCACAGTGCTCAAGCACACCCCGTATGCACATTAACAGACTTTTAAATTGATGACTCAGAACACAGGCTTGAAGGTACATAGTCTTTTAGCGTCTTCCTGCATTAAGACCAGACACCATGATTAGAAACTGAAGGTCTTTGGGTTTGGTTTTTTTGCAATTATGTTTTAACTAGAATTCATTTCCATCTCAAAATAGGTTAAAAAAATTAAATAGTAAAACCAAATTATTTTCCTTTTTTTTTCCATGGGAATGAAACCAAGAAGAAAACTTAAAACCACGTTGCTTTTAAGAAGAAAAAACAACAAAGCTACCACCAGTACCCCCAAAATCCACTCTCAAAGGAACAAAACCAGTACTTTTCAATGTACTGCCCGCATACCTGCAAGGCTCCTGTCTGCGCCACTTTCTTCCTGCAGGAAATGGAATTAATAAGCGCCGTTAAAAAAAGTCACCTCTGACCAAAGGCCCAGGCTCGCCAAGGCTGCACTTGCCCTCTCCTGCTGCCCCCCTGGCAGCTGGCTGTACTGGGCACACACAGTGCCCTGTGGGGGGAGAGGCCGTGAATTGCCCTGGGCCGGCTCCAGCCGGTTCCAGCGCTGGCGTGAGCTCCCCATCGGCAGCCAAAACCCCCACCAGTCAGGGGGTCCCCTGATCAGGCAGGTGGCTGTGCTGGGGGGCGGGTACACAGCAGGGAGGAAGTGAGGAGCGATGGAAGAGGGGTGCCTTTGGGGAGCCTGGAGGGGATGCACACTGCGCCCAGTTAAGGGGACAGAGCTGGAGCTGCACTGGGACAAGGGACAAGGACAAGGGAACAGAGCTGGGTCCTGCACCACCCGTCCTCTCCTCACTGAAGGGATTGGGAGGAAGGGAGCGTAACCTGGGGTGGGAACAAGGGGAGTTGAGATGAGGAGAGGTGTTTCATACAGAATCACAGAATGGTAGGGGTTGGAAGGGACCTTCAGAGATCATCTAGTCCTCCCCCCCTGCCTAAAGCAGGATCACCTAGAGCAGGTTGCACAGGATCGCATCCAGGAGGGTTTTTAATATCTCCAGAGAAGGAGATTCCACAACCTCTCTGGGCAGCCTGTGCCAGTGCTCTGTCACCCTCAAAGTTAAGAAGTTTTTCCTCATGTTCAGATGGAATATCCTGTGTTCCAGTTTGTGCCTGTTGGCCCTTGTCCTGTCGCTGGGCACCACTGAAAAGAGTCTGGCCCCATCCTCTTGACACCTGCCCTTGGAAGTTGAGTGTGAGGAAGGGGAAAGAAAGGTGTTTCCCACTGTTTATTTTCCTCGATACCAGAGTTGTGGATTTAAAGTAAGGCTGTAAGTTAAAGTGATGGAAGGTCTGGACTCGAGGAAGTTTGTCCTCGGCAGTAACCAGTGGAGGATGCGGTCGATGCCCCTCAGGGCTGGGACTGACTGAACCTCCAACAGCACCAGGCCTGGGCCTGTGAGACCCTGGGGAGGAGGTGGGGCAGACCCGGGGCTCACCATGTGCTCCCAGATGGGTTCCGCAGGGACCGGGATCGCTCAGCAGAGTCCGGTCGTGGGTGGTGAGCTGACGGTCTTTCTCCGGGTGACGGGCATCAGCCGTCAGCTGGAGGCGCTGCCCTCGCACACCCAGCAGCCAGGCCCCGGCTGGGAGTGACCGCCCTGGTGGAGGAGGCCGAGCCCTCGGGTGCAGAAACGGAGGTCTGATCGCAACAGGTGTATTCGAAGTCTTGTAAGGTTCTGGGGTTTGTGTTTTGCAGGGGCAAGAGGGGAAGTTTGTGAGGAGTCCTTATTCAAACTTTGGTAACGTTAACCCCAACAGTCTCGTTTCCAGGGGTGAGGGGTGGAGGTTTACTGAATGTGTGTGCACACTGTGCAAAATTAATCCCTGTTGTCTGAGAGGAAGGGTTGAGTTTACAATTTGTGTATATTAAAGTTGTGATTATGTTAAAAGTACAATTTATAAAGGGATGTGCATTCAAACAGGAACGTGAAGAGGCGTGTTTCAAGAGAAAATGGAGAAGAAAGCAGAGGAGACGTGGGAAGGGACATGGTTGGAGGCGTAGCCGGAGAGATGCTCCCTGCCAGAGGAGGTATAGCTCTGAGGTACTGTGGCCTGTGAGTGTGTTGCCCACACCAGGGCACATACACAGGCAGCCCCGCAAGGCTGTGGCTCACAGGCAGGCCATGCTGGAACAGTCAGAAACAGGGAACCATGGGGGAAAAAGAGGAAGAAGCAAGAACTGGCAAAAGGAAACCATTAGACAGCACTTATAACCTCCTCCACTGTGCACTGCTAAAAAAAGGAAAGCTGAGGCTAGGAGGGGAGAGAGGAGAGATGTTGGGCTAAGTTGAGCCTGGGGAAGGGGCAGTGGGGAGAACGTTCCCAAAGTGTTTGTTTAACTGTTTGAGTATTGAGGGGTACATACTAAGACAATCAGGAACAAAAAGCTTATATTAGTTGGCAATAGATCAAATTAAGTGAACTTCTCTGAGTCAAGACTGTGTTGACTGCAACGCTAGGACAAGCAAAGAGTAAGGACAAACTGTCTTCCCTCTTCTTCCCTGCTTTCCTAGAGGTGTCTAAAATAGTCTTGTCAATTTTTCTGTCTCCCTGCAGGTAAAGTGATAAATTCACAAGCCTTCCAGGCAGGTAGCCAATACTCATGACTATGATTTTCCCAATAAAATATGAGACCTTTTCAACAAATCTGAAAATTTATTTTTGAAATAAAACATGCTTTTCTATGAGGAAATGTTTATTTTATGAAATAATATGCTAGCTCGTTTGTGTTCAAGTGAGAGACATAATTCTTGCCATTTTAATATATATTTTGAAACTGATTTTACTCACGTTTTATCCCTGATATTTTGGCAGCTTTTTTTTTTTAATTTTTCTTTTACTGAAAACAAATCTAGTTTGTGATGAAGACTTCCTTATATTTAGCAGAACTGTGTTTTCCCTGATGTGTTCAGATGAATTGATACAAGATTTACCAAAGTCTGAATATGAAATACTCTTGCAGGCCTACTTTAGAACAGCATACACTCACCTGCTAACGATAACTCTGAGGAAAAAGCTTTCCTGAATATGTCGTCAGAAAAATCAACTTCATATACTTGTATTTATGTCCTGCAGAAGTCTGTTTCTTATATGTCTTCTGAATACCATGTCTAGCTTAGTGACAGAAACACATCTGTCTTCTTGTCAGTGCTGCCGAGCCAATATAGTTGCAGATGGGCAGGCTGTGTTCTATTTTATCTTGTCCATCATCAGCAGAATTTCCAGATTAATTCTCACTCAAGAGTCTTTCCCCTTAGAGTTGATATTTTAAACAGAAACAAAAAAAGCTTGACTTTGAAATCTTGGTTCTTGATCTGAAAACTTTGTAAGTCTGAAAAATCATTCCTGGGCTAGGAAAATGACTAAATGAGCTGTGTTTATAGCTAAAGAATCAAAAAAGGGCTGTGTAGGGATGAACAGAGTCTGTATCTCATTCAGTTCTGTGTACAGTGAGAGTACACAAAGCTACACACTTAAGATGATTTTTCATTGTCTTAGCTCAGCTAAGGACACAAGGAGTTGTATATTGTGAAGTTGGTTTCCATAGGAATAAATGAACATTCTCCAAATGCTGTTTAGGGCATATTCAGTTAATATGCGCTCAGTATTCAGCTGCCTTGGCCAAATCCATCTGCATTTGAATAAGTCCTACTAAGTCTAGCTTCCCTGTTGGCACCAGAAAAACACATGTTAGCAATGCATGTGTTCTACTGTATCTGCAGCTCTGTGAACTATCAGTAGTGTCAGATAGTCTGCTTCTTTACAGGAAAAAGATTTTTTTTTTTTACTCTATTACAATGAAATGGCATTGCTTTAAATCAAACTGGGAAGAAGAATAGCACTTGATGT
Organism: Dromas ardeola; assembly: GCA_013398915.1. Classification (NCBI taxonomy): domain Eukaryota; kingdom Metazoa; phylum Chordata; class Aves; order Charadriiformes; family Dromadidae; genus Dromas; species Dromas ardeola. Next base: position 28,544 of record VYZM01001429.1, on the reverse strand, counting down.
CCTACCAAAAAAAATAGAATCTCAAGATAAGTTTTTATGGCTAGCCAGTAACTTCTGTATTAAATAAGCTGCAGTCATTAGGCAGAATAAAACTGATATAGTCACTAAAAATGGAAATGGTGCCGTAGGGTCTAGTATTCCTAGGAGAACTGAAGGGTAGTATTTTCAGAACACTTATTTCTCAGGTTTACTCAGGACCTACCTTAATCTGTAAGTAGCCTGCTGATTTCTCATGACAAAATGTCCTTTACATTTGCTATTGCCAACCTAGCCTATTGTCAAATACAGTGTATTCCTCGACTCGCTGATATTGTAATCTTAAAAAATCAGAGATGCAGTGATGTGGGCTGAGCTATCTTGACTTTAGACAGTCAAAAGTGGGTACTATGGATGTGCTAACTGAATAAGCCTGGAAATGTCTGCAGTCCTGAAGAGACAATAACCCTTTCTGGTTCATATCCATGCCACTTAACACACTACTGAAGACTTAACCGTTGATTTTTTTAAAAGCTACTTGAGAAAATGGATACAAGAAGGAATGCTTTGACTATTTAAATTAAAATCATAACTCAAAGCTTGACTATAAGTGAATGAAATCAAAAAGGTGCAGAAGAAAGGGATGATTAAGGGTTACTAGATTATAGTTGAGAAAGGCTGGAGAGTGGTCTGTGTGTACTATGCAAGGCGACAACTCACAAAGCAAAAGGATTTGTGTTGCTTCCTACTGTAATTTCTTAATACAGTAAAGTGGAGGTTAACATCATTCAGTCTGTTGCTTACCAGGTTCTATATGGACTGTTGCCATGCTTTATCATGGGATAAGGAGATGTACTCAAGATGGAACCTGTTTGTATAACTATGAGGGAGATACTAGCAGAGTACTTGGCTTTGTAATATTATACCTTCTATTTCTCCAGCCAGACATTTCTTAGGGATTGACTTCCCATGTGTGTTCTGCAAAGCACCCTCTTCTTAGCAGGCTTTTGGGTAGAAATTTTTTCTGTTTTGTAAAAAGAGTGAAACTGGGGTGGTTAATTGTACTGGTTCAGCTACCTTGATTAACATGTCGTGGTGTAAGGGGGAGTATTGAGGAGGAGAAAAGATGATTAAGTCTGATTTGCAATAAATTCTTTATTAATATTGATGTAAAAGTTACAGACTGATTAAAAAAAGATACCTGAAAGATATAATGAGAAAGAGAGAGAATAAATTAAAGCCTGAAGAAAAAAATCTTGATGAACTATAGTAGATGAGAATGCAACATGCTTAAGACTTGTTAAGTACTCGCCTGAATCAGACACATTGTCTCAACAGAGCTAAGGGTTGGTGAATGAACACAGAGTCAATATACTAGTCAATATTTTTCAGCTCAACAAGTGAATCAAGTGAATCTTAAATGAAGTAAGTTTAAATAATTTAATCTCAGAAGATGATATACAAATTCCACAAAGTATTTATTAAGGACGTTTATTTTTCTCTTCAGAATCTGGGTAGTGTCTGTGTAGTTTCTGAGCAAGTGTTGCATTGTGTCTGCAGTCACAAAACTGTATCCCCATTTACCTGCATGACTGGCAAGCTACAACAGGTGAACATGAAATAGAAGTATTTTGCATTTTTGAAAAAGCATTAGCAGACTTCAATGCATATTAAAGAGTAAATCAACTCAAATACACCTAATCCTTCCTTACTCAGAAGAAAAGCAGGACAGATATATTTACCTTGCAAAATACTGTGTGTTTTTCTTATAATGAGAAATTCATTCCAGTTCCAATTCTGAGGTATTATTTATATAATCCCTAAAAAAAAATATTTTTATCCAGAATGAAAACTTACACAAATCTACTAATCTTATCAGAACATAATTCAGGCTGTCAATATACTATATTGTTTTCTACATCTTGGGTTCTGGCCCCTGTGCTGAGTAGTCCAGAACTGTCTAAATCTTTGAGTTTTTTCTTTGAATCAATGTATTTAATACAACAAACTAAACTATATGATATCCATTTAAATTCTGATAAAACAGCAGTTTATGTATGAAACCACAGAATGTAAAACACAAGTAAAGATTTTGGCACTGCTCAAAAGATGCACTTGATGTTTAATCAAAACATCTTTCATAAAAATATTTCATTTTTTATAAAATTTTATTTTGAAAAGAGGAAATAAAAATTTTGACATATTTTAAAATTTATTTTTTATAAATCAATGTTTACATTTTTATTCTAAATTGTTCAATGTTTACGTTTTTATTCTAATTTGATTTTCCACTTTGAAATACATATTTTTGTATAAAAATACTAAAAACGTCTAGGATAAGGGAAAGAAGGCTAAATAAGATTTTTTTAAAGAAAATTGTTCTGAAATTTTCTTATTCCCTCAAGAATGTCCTTTTAATGACAATTTTGAATTTTCATATTTTTCTTTTAATTTGGGCAAAAATATTTGAATTTTCAACATTCTGGAAAGTCAGTGTTCTAATGGAGTCTGCAAATTATTAGTTCAAACAAACAATGCTATGGTACTGTGATGCAGTTGTCTAGTTAAGTGCAGCCCCATAACTCGTTTGTTAATTCCCAAATATATGTAGAATCTTTCTGGAACAGAGCAGCTACAGACTTTTTAAAGCTGCCCTTGACCATGTGACACTCACCAGTTGAAGTAAATGAGACTTTCCATTTGATCAGGCTTTTCTTTGTAACAAGTAGAGGTGCTAGGTAAGATCTTTGGTGGAGGCACTGTATATAGATGTAGTAAAATATGCTCAGAGCAGTTCACAAACGTGGTCACTCAAGTGGGCCCAAAATTCTAACTCAGTAGGGTTTTTTTAAAATATTTTGGCCTGGATCAGGAACATGGAAATAACATTTTTAATGAATGAAAATTCCCACAGAAAGTTTTGCATTGTCACACAGTCTGCAGACAATGGGAACAGTTCTAAACTATGTCTACTGAAAACATCTCAGCATCTGTCTCAGCTGTGATAGAATCCAGGTACTTCCCTGGAAGGAAGGTTGTGTTGTGCTAGGGGAAATGCCGATCAGTCAAATCTATACAGAAGAACTAATACAGGAAGAAAGTAATATTGGAACAAGCGTAGTTCAAGAAGACATACCTTTAGTTCAAACTGAACTGAAGTGAAATGTTCTTGCCTGTTCCTTTGCCTGCAATGCAAATTCCCTATAAAATTTAGTGTTCTTAAAAAATTGTTCTAGTGAGAAATTTAGTAAAAAGATCAGGGTTTTTAAGAGGAAAAAGATTTCAGATAAATGCTTCAAATAGGATTCATTCACAGTTTCCATCCAAGGGTTTGATACCTAGTCTTAGTCATTAGCATTGCCTCCAGAGTCCATGAAAGGAGATAACATCTGTTAGATGGTTCATCTGGATTGAGGTCTAGCAGCTAGGTGTTAATTAAGATTTGGTTATGTTTTTCCCTCCCTAAATTCATCACACCAGCATTGCCTTTTAGTTACAATTCTGCTTGTTTGGATCTTAAATCAGCTCACCATGCCTGGTGTTAAGCAAAGCAAAGAGCAGCAGCTTGTTGCCAGGGGTAGGATGGAATGTGAAGCCAGGTAGTTATAATTAGATCAGCTTAGCCATACCCATGGAGATGTAGCCTTGTTTACTTTCTTAAGATCAGCTGAGAATCTTTCCATAGACTACAGAGAGAATGCCTGTGTAACTATCTTAGACTATACACTTAGTTTTCATCTGACTAAAGTTAATTCTTTATTCCAGCTATCTCTGCTGTTCACTTGACTCTTTCATATTGCTTGACCTACAAAAAAGTATAACTTGATGTGGCATTATATGTTATTTTCAATTTCCTTTGATACAGTATTATGTATTAGTGCTAGTGTTCTGGAATAATTTTGTAAGAACCTGCATCCTGTCAGGGCCGTTAGGTCTAACAAGCTAACAGGCCTTACTGGGCCTGACCAGAGTCCTCTGGGCCTGCCCCACCACACTGCCCACAGCGCAGGACCCCATTTCAGCTCGGTTGAGGGCTGTCAGTCTTTGCCCTAGTGATGCTGCAGCAGTGCAGGTCGCTATCCACCACATCCATGCCCTGCCTGGCCATGATCTTAGCTGGTCATGATGTCTCAGCCTAGCCTTATCCTGTCCCCATCGCTGCAGCCTTTCCCAACCATCCTGGGGCTTAGTTTGACTCTGAGTCTGGCCCTCACTGGGTCTGATCTTGACCCTTACCTGCAGGCTGAGGTTCCTGGAATGTGTAAGATAACTTCCTGACACAGCTGGTGAGTGAGCCAACTAGGGAAGGTGCCCTGCTGGACCTGTTGTTCGCGAACAGAGAAGGACTTGTGTGTGATGTGAAGGTTGGAGGGCATCTTGGGCATAGTCGTCATGAAATGATAGAGTTTTCAATTCTTGGAGAAGTAAGGAGGAGAGTTAGTAGAACTGCCACCTTGAAGTTCTGGAGGGCAGACTTTTGCCTGTTTAGGAGACTGGTTGACAGAGTCCCTTGAGAGGCAATCCTGAAGGGCAAAGGAGTCCAGGAAGGCTGGACATTCTTCAAGAAGGAAATCTTTAAGGTGCAGGAGCAGGCCATCCCCATGTGCCATAAGATGAGCTGGAGAGAAAGAAGACTGGCCTGGCTAAACCAAGAGCTTTGTCTGGAACTCAGGAAGAAAAGGAAAGTTTATGGCCTATGGAATAAGGGGCAGGTCACTCAGGAAGACTACAAAGATTTTGTGAGGCTATGCAGGGACAAAATTAGAAGGGCCAAAGCACACCTAAACTTAATCTAGCTACTGCCATAAAAGACAAGAAAAAATGTTTCTATAAACACATTAGCAACAAAAGGAGGACTAAGGAGAATCTTCATCTTTTGTTGGATGTGGGGGGAAAAATAGTTGATAATGGAATGGATGGATGGATGATAGTTGATAGTTAATGGATGAGGAAAAGACTGAGGTACTTAATGCCTTCTTTGCCTCAGTCTTTAATAATAATACCCAGCCCCCTGAGCTGGACGACAGGGATCAGGAGCAGAATGAAGCTCCCATAATCTAAGAGGAAATGGTTAGTGAGTTACTACACTGCTTATAAGCACACAAGTCTATGGGGCCAGATGGGATCTACCCAAGGGTATTGAGGGAGCTGTTGGAAGTGCTCACCAAGCCACTTTCCATCATTTATCAGCAGTCCTGGCTAACCAGGGAGGTCACAGTTGACTGGAGGTTAACTAATATGATTCCCAACTACAAGAAGGGCTGCAAGGGGGATCCAGGGAAATACAGGCCTGTCAGTTTGACCTCTGTGCCTAGGAAGGTTATGGAACAGATCATCTTGAGTGCCATTATGCGGCACATGAAGGACAACCAGGTGATCAGGCCTAATCAGCATGGGTTTATGAAAGGCAGGTCCTGCTTGACTAAATAGATCTCCTTCTATGACAAGGTGATCTGCT
>VYZM01001429.1:815-22637 GCA_013398915.1 Dromas ardeola | reverse complement strand
GTCACAACAACCCCATGCAATGCTACAGGCTTGGGGAAGAGTGGCTGGAAAGCTGCCTGGGGAAAAGGACCTGGGGATTTTGTCCAACAGCCAGCTGAATATGAGCCAGCAGTGTGCCCAGGTGGCCAAGAAGGCCAACAGCATCCTGGCTTGTATCAGAAATAGTGTGTCCAGGAGGACAGGGGACGTGATCGTCCTGCTGTACTTGGCGCTGGTGAGGGCGCATCTCAAATACTGTGTTCAGTTTTGGGCCCCTCACTACAAGAAAGACATTGAGGTGCTGGAGTGCATTTAGAGAAGGGTAACCATGCTGGTGAGGTGTCTAGAGCACAAGCCTTATGAGGAGTGGCTGAGAGAACTGGCGTTGCTTAGCTTGGAGAAAAGGAGGCTCAGGGAAGACTTTATTGCTCTGTACAACTACCTCAAAGGAGATTGTAGTAACGCAGGTGTCAGTCTCTTCTCCCAAGTAACATGCAATAGGACAAGAGGAAATTGCTTCAAGTGGCAGCAGGCGAGGTTTAGGATGGATATTAGGTAAAATTTCCTCACTGAAAGGGTTGTCAAGCATTGGAACAGGCTTCCCAGGGAACTGGTTGACTCACCAACCCTGGAGGCATTTAAAAGATGCATAGATGTGGCACTGAAGGATATGGTTTAGTGGGACTTGACAGTGCCAGGTTTACAATTGGACTTAATGATCTGAAGGGTCTTTTCCAACCTAAATGATACTATGTTTCTATGATTTTCTGATTCTATGAATCGATTTAGTGTGGTGTATGAAACTGATCATAGGAACTGTTCAGAAGTAACCTGGGAATTTTAAATACGTAAACTGATTGTAAATGCAAATTTATTGTTCAAATAAATATCCTAATTCTAAAAAAGTTAAAAAATCAAGCAACAGAGCTAAGTAGCAATTATTATCAGATGTAGGATTAGCTTGCAATTTGCACTTGTATGATCTGTAGCTATCTACATTGATTTTAAACATTAGTATGGAAAATTGAAACTTTTCCATTTCATATAATACAATAAGGAGAATTGGGTCTGGATTATGCTCAAGATTAGCATTGGTTTTCTAACTTCTATACACACAAGGACTCAATTATTGGGTTTTAGTCTGCGTGTGAAAAATATTATCTAGAACCAGTATTTCAGGATGAAACCCTAACAAGCCTACAGGGATATCAGGATCATGGGAATTCCTCAATTGTTTCAGTAGTTTCAAAAATTCTCTAGTTGGTCTTAAATTTACATACAGGTACTGCTGAGTTATTTCTGTGAATAAGCATAAATGCATTGGTCTGCAAATAACATTTCTTAAAAAAATCGTATTTCAGACTTGGAGTTTATCAATCCTCTCTGTCCTGTTTTTTCAATTCAACAGTTAGAAAAAAAAAAAGACAAAATATTTTCCTGACTTTTAAGAAAGGAGATTATAAAGCCAATTTATTTCTGTTCTCTCTTTTTTCCCTTGGCCCACAGCAAATTCTAGGACTTAAGTGCATCAAAAACACACTGTTTAGATTCTCAGGTCATTATTTAGACGCAGAAACACTGAAACGGTGCCAGTGATTATGTAGCCAAGCACTTAATTTTTCCCTAAGTTATGCGTTTTGTAAGATTCTATGATATGGAGACGTATACTCAGAAATGCTGTAACATTCACTGGTTATGTACTGATGGAGCAGAGAATTACTCCATTCTCTGATAATTTCTTACCCAAATCTACACTACAAGGAAACTGAACATCGTTATTCAACTAATTCCATCAGTTTGGGATTTTTTTATTATACCAAACAGTAATCATCAGTTGCAGTGCTTTCTATTCAACAAATAATTTCCTAAGTTAAAAATGCTAGTAAGTCTGGTTAACAGCATAAAACGGAGCTAAATTATGAACATTAGAATTACAGATGCTTTCATTTGCACATAATCTTTGCAGTTACTAACCATGCTAAATTTAGCAGTCATGAACCACACTAAACTCAACAAATCTTTCAGAAATTATTTTACAGACAGACACTAAGAAAGTATTTACCCCAGTGCAGAAAAAAGTAAATGGCAGTGGTCTAAGCAACAGGTAGCCAGAAAATGCACTTATTCTTCATTGTATGGGAAACATTGTCTCATCAAATAAAAAGATTTGTGGGACATATGGGCCATTGAAAAGAACTTGCAATAAGTTTATCATAAAGTCAGTTCTTAGTTCAAAAATAACTTTTTCTGTTTGAAAACTGGATGTTATTTAAACAACATAATGGGTCATAATGGATCAAAATGAAGCTTAACAGTCTATATAGTAGAAATATATTCTGCATGAACTATTCATGAAAGTTTGGATAATTTTATTTTTCATCTTGATTTGGGAAAAATGAAATCCTATGCAGTAGGAAAGCATTTCCTGCCCACCCATACTGAAAAAGACCTAATGGTTCAGGAGAAAAAGAGCTACTGCAACCTATATGTTTAGCAAGGACAGTGCTGTTACAATGTGAAATTGGGCAAGTCTACCTTGTCTAGTGAGTTGCTGTTACCTCTCAGAATGGGGGACTCTCGGTCAATAGTTGCTGCAAAAAAGATGGGAGAAGGGGAGACAGTGGGAAAATAATTTGTTTCTTGACTGCTGCATCCGGTGACAGGTACATTTCTGCTGCATAAGGAGGTTGTTCTCTGGCCATCAACATCCAGTGTTGCTTTTGACTCTTTTGTCCAAAAGTAAATTTGAATTACCCATCCTTGGTGAGAAGGAAGTAAGCCCTAATCTGTATTTCCAAATTCAGCTGATCCTACAGCAAAAGTATCTGCAACAAGTATCTGCAGCATGCAGTAATGCTGATAAAAGTTAGTGGACACTTATACAAAATAGGAGTGGACACATATATATTAATTACAGAACTGTAAGTTCTTTGGAAAAATATATGCCTCCATGAAATCAAGCCACATGTGTTAGAATCTTGAAATCAGATCACCTTGTGAACAAGTCTAATATCAATGAAAAAAGAGCCAAGCATTCACTTTTATCTTCAGTATCGGCAAGCAGGGATTGCTAATATGTGAGGTATTTCTGAGTCTTCCAATTTTTATTTGAATTTGCTGGTCCTTTGAGGAAGAAATCATTGGTGTAATGAATTACTGCTTTGTTGCTTGATTAATGCCTGTTGATCCTTTCTTAAAATATGCTAAAAATTCAGAGGTGGTGCATTCAACCCAGGGATTCATTAGCACTAATTTATCAATGGCACATGTCCAGTTTGACCTGAAACCAACAAAATCAAAATCCACTAGGTTTATGAGAAGGAGAAAAAGCATTGTTTCAACAGGGCTCTTCAGTTATAAGATATAATTGCATTAACTATTGGAAAAAACCTTGTATTTCAGGAAAAAAAAATTAATAAGAACTTCTTTTTATCCTAGCTTCTGTGAGCATTTGTTGTAGTTGTCTTCCATTTTGCCTTTCAAAATCTCTTTTTTTTTATTTTCAGTACTTCTAGTACTTGAAGGAGGCCTACAAGAAAGCTGAGGAGGGGCTGTTTGCAAAGGCATGTAGCGATAGGACAAGGGGCAATGGTTTTAAACTAGAGCTGGGTAGGTTTAGATTAGACATGAGGAAGAAGTTCTTTACAATGAGGGTGGTGAGACACTGGCACAGGTTGCCCAGAGAGGTGGAGGAGGCCCTATGCCTGGAGACATTTAAGGCCAGGCTTGATGAGGCTCTGAGCAACCTGATCTAGTTGAAGATGTCCCTGCTTACTGCAGGGGGGTTGGACTAGATGACCTTTAAAGGTCCCTTCCAACCCAACACATTCTACAATTCTATGATTCTGTGATCTACCTAATATGCTTTATATGTGATGTGCAAAGTTTAGCTTTTCTCAGAGCAAAAACTGCTGAACAAGAAGACATTTATCAATGAATTCCCAATAACTTTGCTCAAGTTTCAAATTGTCATTTTTGTATGCTGTCTTTTCAAAATTGTTTTCCTTCATATGGCTCACAGTCTCAGATGACACAGCAACAGTGCAGCTGCACTCTGTCGCAACAGTTATCTCTGCCTTTTCTCTGTTCTCTGACTCTCTTTTGACATTATCTTTTGCTATCTCTCCTTAATGCATTCTTCCCTTTTTATTAAATTCTACTTGGCCTGTTTCTTACTCTCCTTCCACCTTTGTCTGTTGATATTTTTAGGACTTACACTCACTTTTTTCATTTTGTGAATATTTTTGTTGTAACTTTTTCACAGATCATTTGAAACCTTAGAGATTTGTTTCCACTTTTTCCCACTTGTTCTCTTTTCTTATTCCAAGAAATCTGAAGTAAATTTACTATCTGCTCTCCTTATTTATTCTATTTTTTCCCCATCCTTCTTCCTAATATGTTTACAGAAGTATACAGTAGCTCTTACTGCAACTAGTCCTTGCTGTAAGCTTGTAAGTGCTGCCTTCATTATAGATTATAAAAACCAACAAAATTATAGGCTTAAAATTTAATACATGCATTTGTTAAAAACAACAGAATGGGACTTCTGTCCTCATGATCTTTGGTAAAGGCAAAAAAGAGATTTTGTTTTTCAGTAGTGTCCTAATGAAGAAATTTGTATTACAGAAACAAGGGAAAGTTCTCTTGGATTCATTATTCTACTTTACTACTATGTTGCATATTGTGTTTTCTATTTCCCTTAATATTACTCCTCCTATAAAGAAAAATGAACATTGACACAGAAAATACCTGTTACTCCATCTTGGTTTTCCTTTTGCCAAATCATAAAGTGCTTCAAAGCCAATTTTCTTTGTTTATTTGTGTTTTGGTTTTTTAATGGTGTAGTTCAAGTTGTCTGTTTAGGTGGACTTCTGTCACTTTTCTTGACATAACTAAATAGGTCTCCTGTTCAGAAGTCAATTTTTTAAGTTCATCTCACTGACCCATCTATAAAGCTTTTCATCCTGATAGTGTATATTCTTGTGTGAAGGTTATACTCTTTCATTATTTAAAAGCTCCTTCTTTTATATCCAGGCATTTTATCTCTTTAATAACATGAGAATTGCTACAGCAGCAGCAGCATCATTTTTGCTTCTCCTTTTTGAATTCTTTTCAACTTATCTATACACTCCTAAGAACAGAGTACCACAGTCTGCCTACAGTATTTTAGGTGCAATTTGCTATTCATACCCCCAAGAGTGACTTTGTACACCTTTGTCATGATATGATCCCTCCCTTCAAACAGTTCCCAAATCATATTGACCTTTTCTTGTTGCAAATTTGCTTTATAAACACATATCTAATTTACTGTCCATTATAGCTTGGAAGTCCTTTCATCAGTGTTCATTTCTAAATTACTGTCTCATAGAATGTCTTTATTTCATATTATTTTTTCCCAGATAAACAGTTCACATGAGAAAACCATCTGCGTCTGCATCCTGCTATTTTCTGACCATATTTTGTCTGCTTTTTGTAGTTCTGAATCTTTGAGCTCTCAGAACCTATAAATTTAGCAGATCATCTTCAAATTTAATTAGCTTGGTGGTTTACCCCGGCCTTAAATCATTCAGTAGAATGTTTAAATAAGAGCTGGTGTAACAGTGATCCTTGTAACACACCATTTCACGCTTCTGTACAGTGTATGCTGCTACAGTTCTGCTCATCATTATCCTTTCTGTTGTCCTTCACTACATTTTCATTTCCCATTTACTTAGAGCCAAGAGTATCGCCCTTAATTTTGCATGGTGCTACATAAAAACAACACGTGTATGTATGGGACTTGTTTTGTATTTCTTTCATCCACTCATTTTATGAGCAAGCATAAAATGATCACTTCATTCATTGGATACGACCCTCCTGTTAAGCAGGTCTCATCACTAAATGTTCACTTATGGGTAAATTGTCACAGATGTGTTAGTTCCAAGAGGAACAAGCATATGACAGGCTTATAAGATGGTATTTACATTATTAGTCTACCCAGCACAATGAAAGGTGGGATATTTGCTGACATTCTATTCTGACAGCAAACTGTTAGGTGGAAAGGTCTGGGAAGAAGACATATCCCCAGGTCCCTCCTTCCCTACTCTATAGCCAGAGAATGTAAATGGCTGAACAGAGGGAACAGTATAGAACCCAAGAGAAGAGAAGGGACATTATGTTCTCTTCTCAAGAGATAAACTGTAACTATCTTTTGTAATTTTTTTCGAGATCTGCTGCCTGTGTGAGGAGGCTGGAGAGGGTAATTAATGATGTGTGTCTCTGTTTCTTCAAACCATACTATAAAATTATAGGCTTTTTCATATGATTTTGCTACATTTCTTACATTATATATTATATAATCAATATATATTATACATTTCCCTAAGAAATGGAGTTGAAGGTATGGTTCCTAAAGATTAATCTTCTCTCTCTGCCTTTTTTATGATCACTGGTAGGTTTGCTTATCTCGGTTACTTTCTAATTCCCTATGGCTTAAACAATTTTAAGTGGTTCAGTAAGTTCCTTAGCTAAGTCCCTGAATACCCTAGAATGTGTGTTCAAACTCATTATTACCTCCTAATTGTCAAAAGCTGTTTTACCCATTTTGTGTAGCACTAAGACTTTCTCCTTTTTTAAAGTTGAGCCTTAGATGAACATGTTTGTATTATCTATTTTTCCCACTCTGTATTTATTAATGAGCTAAATCTCACTTGGTTTTTTTTGTCCATTTGCTAGATCTGCAGATATCTTCCTTAATCCCTTGACCCTATTTTGCTGGCATCTATTCTGTTGTTTTTATTGCCTAGTCATTTCCAGTTGTAGGATACGCACTTTTTACTTCTAACAAAGAGATCTTGTTGGCCGATCAGTGATTTACTTTTTTCCTTACATTCTGGCCATGTAATTTTATTTTTTGTAATAATTGCCTCACATCTTATATAACTTGTATATAAGAAATATATTTTGGATTTAAGCTTCTGAAGTAGTGTCCTGATCAATCTACTACTGCTATGGCCTTTGAACATTGGAGAGTTACAACTTACTGTGCCAATTACTTCACTTTGCCCTTACAAAATACAATATTTTTATATTGCTTCATTCAGGGAGGATGTTTCTAACTTTGTCAAATTGAAGCAGCTTGTGGTCAAAAGGTATTCAATGGTACTATTTCTCACAATTTCTACTGTTCATTCTTGAGCAGCCTAGTTAAATCCTCTCCTTTCTGGATCATAAAATTGCCCTCTGTGATGATGCATGCTTGATTAGTTGTGTTTTTATCCAACAGCTGTCTTGGTACTTAATGTCCCCCATCACAGGTATGGTTCTGCATATCCTGGGAGATGGTCCGGGCATTTTTTTCTGTTTCATCCAGTCTTGATGCAGTCCTGCGGATGTTCAATGAATTTTACCTCCATACTCCTTTTCTGATACTCTTGATCAAAGTACTTCACTAACTATATATAGTAAATAACATTTTTTGTGCATTAGTTAATCTACATTGACATACATGTTAGTGTTATGGTTAGTGTGAATTAGTTTAAAATAGATTATTTGTTAGTGGAAGTGGGGTAATCTGCCTGACTTGCTACACAGCAAAAGCCTGCACACAGATCCTCACATGTCCGTATGCACAGTAAAATGTGGTACTTTGGTACAAATGATTTCTGGTAATTTGGTTTTTGGCCCTTCAGCAAAATATTTCACCATCATTTTATCCATCGCTTACCCCCTCCCCCTGACTTGTCACAATGTAGATATTTTATCCAGTGGTTTTAACATGAAATCTTTTCAGAATTACTTTGTGAGTTTTCAAATATGCTTCTATTCCCCCCCAAAAAAAACCCTCAGTGATTTTTTTTTTTAATTATTTGTATTAAAAGAACCCCTGTGACGTCAGCTAGGATTAAAATATAGTTGTCGAAGGACCAGAAAATATACTCAAATGAAATCAGTTGGTGTTCTGAAGATCAGATAGTTCAGAGAACCAAGTCAGACAAAGAATGGGAGAAGTATTACTATCTTATTTTACAGATAAGGAACTGAATAATAGAGAGATTGAGGTCAGACAAGGAGGCAGTGGCAGGTCTGGGAACTAGTCCCAGCATACTTCCTTAATCACAAAACCATTCTTCATTCTGAAATTTTTTATTGTTTATTCTTCAGACACCTTCTGTGGAGCTGAAAGGGAAGCAGAGATTGGACCAAGCTTCAGATCCAGAGTAAGGATAACTTTGCTGTTTGACTTAAAGACTAACTCCAGGATAGGGTCTCTACTGAAGTCTCTGAGTTCTTAGAAGTGCAGTGCTTCTCAGCTCCTGGTATCTGGAGATACAGGGATTTTGGTTCTGTGTAGTTAAATTCAGGTCACAGTGGTTTTTACATGTGTAATTCCAATTAATTTTATTAAGTGTTAGACAAATAGATAAAAACTACTTTTTTGTATAAATAAACGTATCTTTAGGATGTTGGTGTGCTGTTCTTCTGACATAAGTAGGAAGCTGCTGATCTAGAAATGTCCCACTTATCACTGCCTATATTTTAGCAGTCTGTGGATTCCAAGATCTGCTAATTTACGCCAAAGAATGCCTTTTCAGATTTGTCCTGATCTTCTGACACTGGGGACTTTCACTGTATCAGAAGTTATGTTTTGCAGTTTCCTAATGGCTTTAAAAAGGAACTGTAAATGTCAACAGGCAAAAAGGCCAAAAAACTGGTAGAACTGATGCTCACTAACAGATCCTTTGGGGATTAGTCATACCAGTTCTTGGTTCCACAGGCATTTTTACAATAAATGATATAAGATCTAAAAGCAAGTTAAATGTTAAAGGTTTTTTAGTCACTGCCTAGTCCAACAAATGAGCGAAAATTGAAGAAAATAGCATCTAAAAAGTCTAAGCCCTTGATTTCAAATCTTCAGTAGCTTTAAGAAGCAGTTCTTTCTATTTATAGCTTTAATTACCTTGAATTCTATGTCTCCTGTGGTTTATACAAAGAAGCACAAAACATATATTTAAAAAGAAACATGTAAATGGATTTTGTTATCAAAATTAGTTGTGTTCTAAATTATATATACTTTTTATAGAAATGGAAGTTGCTTGTTTCTTTGCTAGTTCAGTCATTTATTCCATAAGTTTTTTTCCCATATTAAAAAACAACACAAAAGACCACAATATATAGATACTGAATTATTTCAGTTATAATAGCCTCATAGTTCATATACTACTTATTTATCTTCTGGTTTATTTTAATGTTTACATAGCTACCCTCCTTTCATAGCATAATATTTATAATTGATTTAGGAAAATGGAAGTATCTGCTTGACCTTATATTGCTTTTTTCAATCTTGCCTTAAGATGCTCTTTGTATTTGTACAATGATTTCTGCTGATAGAGTTAAGCACTAAAAGAATTTTGAGTGTTTCAGATTCTTAAGTGTTCATCATGTCTACTTTAATGAGAAATCATTTTATGAACTATTCCACACCCTCTATAGTCAGTGATGATTTTGCCTGTCCTTGTTTTTTGCATTCTTAAGAACAAAGCTTATTTTCACCTGTGCTCATTTCCATGGGAAGCCTTTCCATGAGATAATTCTGCAGTAGCCTGCTCTGGTTGTTTTTGAATGATATTGAAAATAAGAGACTCTACTCTTCTAGGTGGACTTTTGGTCTGTATTTTTCCCTTCATTATTGTTACAAACTGGCATATACATAAAAGCAGAAATTACCCTCTGAATTTGGTCATATTGAGCAGGCCAACTCCCCTACCCTCTAAAAACACCCTCTAAATCAAGCCAGAAGAAGGACACCCTAAGTAATTTTTGAAGAAAGCCATCCACTGAGTCGTTGAACCACAGAATAAGTTGGAGGAGACATCTAGAGGTTGTCTGTGCTGGCCTCCTGCTCAAAGCAGGGTTAACTTTAAAACTAGAGCCATTGAGTTCCTTGGATGGTAAGGCCCACTGGTCCGACGGTTCAGTATTCCTGACTTTCTCTGTCTTCCTTCTCCATCAAGTCAGGTTTCTCACCACTGCATATGCAAAGTAGTTTCCTTCTATTTCAAAGCGGGGGCAGTAAGTAAGCTTTCATTATCTTAACACTGCTCTAATGTAGGTTATGCTGTATAGTTACTCTGAGATGCAGCCTTCTTTGGAGCTAGCAGCATTTGAAGCATCGTCCCAAGATCCAGAACTTACTCTGCTCTCTTCTCTGCACAGTAGTAGATCCCGTGCAAAAGCCTGACCTTGTGAACGGAGAGAACAACTGGATGGGGAAACAGGTTTGGGTAGCTCAGAGATTCATGTGGTATTGGTTTTGGAAGGCTGTATATAGTTGTTGAGGAATGGGTCAACAGCCACGAGATTTACTATAATTTTTGGAAAGTAGGGTTTACAGGAGTAAATGTGGAAGGTGGACCTGTCTAAGTGTCATACACTGCAAGTGGCACTCACTCATTTGACTCCCCTTCCACATTCTGAAGAAGAACTGGCTTGACGGCCGCACCCAGAGAGTGGCTCTCAATGGGTGCATGTCCAAGTGGAGACCAGTGACAAGTGGAGTGCCTCAAGGATCAGTACTGGGACCGGTCTTGTTTAACATCTTTGTCAGCGACACGGACAGTGGCATAGAGTGCACCCTCAGCAAGTTTGCTGATGACACCAAGCTGTGTGGGGCGGCTCACACACTGGAGGGTAGGGATGCCATCCAGAGGGACCTTAACAGGCTGGAGAGGTGGGCCCATGCCAACCTCATGAAGTTCAACAAGACCAAGTGCAAGGTCCTCCATCTGGGTCGGGGCAATCCCAAGCACCGATACAGGCTGGGCAGTGACTGGCTTGAGAGCAGCCCTGAAGAAAAGGCCTTGGGGGTACTGGTGGACGAGGGGCTCAACATGAGCCGTCAGTGTGCACTTGCAGCCCAGAAAGCCAATCGTATCCTGGGTTGCATCAAGAGAAGTGTGGCCAGCAGGTCGAGGGAGGTGATTCTCCCCCTCTACTCCGCTCTCGTGAGACCCCACCTGGAGTACTGCGTCCAGTTCTGGAGCCCCTACTACAAGAAAGATATGGACGTGCTGGAACGTGTCCAGAGAAGGGCCACGAGGATGATCAGAGGGCTGGAGCACCTCTCCTACGAAGACAGACTGAGAGAGTTGGGGTTGTTCAGCCTGGAGAAAAGAAGGCTCCAAGGAGACCTTTTTGTGGCCTACCAGTATCTTAAGGGGGCCTACAAGAAAGCTGGGGAGGGACTTTTGAGGATGTCGGGTAATAGTAGGACTAGAGGGAATGGATTAAAACTAGAGAAGGGTTGTTTCAGAATGGAGGTTAGGAAGAAGTTCTTCAGCATGAGGGTGGTGAGACACTGGAACAGGTTGCCCAGAGAGGTGGTGGCAGCCCCATCCCTGGAAGTTTTTAAGGCCAGGCTGGATGGGGCTCTGAGCAACCTGATCTAGTGGGAGATGTCCCTGCCCATGGCAGGGGGGTTGGAACTAGATGATCTTTAAGGTCCCTTCCAACCCTGACAATTCTATGATTCCTTCCCTATAGCATCATATGTTATGAGTCCGCTATTAGCATGGGATGCCTGTTTCACATGGTCATCACATAACAGATGAAACCATGAAACAGACAGAAAACAGAAAGGCAGAGATTAATTTTCTTCTGCATGGAAGTTGATTTTCTTATGTTTTGAGCTACAGAATGGGGCATAGGTGGGTGGCTTCCCAGAAATGGAAAGGACAGTGGAGGAAACTTGACGAATGAAAATGTGAACAGCTGATTTGCATAGCCAGAAAGTTTTAACAGCCAATTCTACTAAACTACTTACTCTTCCAGAAAGGCTTTGGCGTATAGGATTGAAGACAGTAGCCAGGCTTGTTAAGAATAATTTGTAGCTCTGCATTGAATTTTTTTCTGGAGCTCTGAACCACGAAAGACAGGCTCTGTCTCTGCATGTTTTGCAGTCAGCATGAAGCACCTTGCAGGAGCAGGACATTTCAAACTTACAGCTGCTTTATTTATATCACAAATACTGTCATGGCAACTAATAGCACTTGCACAGACAAGCAACCTTTTGTAGACACTCAAGCAACAGAACAAGAAAAACTAAAAACAATATTATCCAACTGTCTGGCAGTGATCTATACTTACAGTGAAGACTGAAAACAGCACTGATCAGCTTCATGTTCAAAAGTGGGTACCTTTAGAAAGTGTTTGTATCCTTGCTGTCTACTTACCCATCTGTCTGTCTGTCTGTCTATCTATCTATCTATCTATCTGGTTTACTGATGTGCTACCTATATTACTGACAAAATAAAGAAAACTAATTCTTTTAATTGGATATGATTGATAAATACTTTTTTTGCCCTAAAATTTAGTACATAGAATTTAAATAGCAAGTACGTTGCACCATTTGAGCTTGCATCGAATTATATTCTGAGAAAGTGTGTATTTTCTCAGTACTGCATATAAGTATCTTTCAAAAACCTAAATCTTAGTTTTCATACTCCACAGAATACAGGAGGCTGTGCACACGGTCCCTCCCACTTTACATGCTTCATATTTGTACACTGGAGCCTAAAGATAATGTGATTACTCATGGCTAAGTGGGGAGAGGGAAGGATCAGATATGAGCAGTACAGGGCTCAGAATATGTGTCCCTTTACGCAGCACCACTTTAAAATTGTTGTTACAGCTCTATATCTTAAGGGCTGGCCATGGCCAAGGGATGGCCATGTGCATCAGTGGTGAGTAAGTGGATATTTTTTAGTGGGACAGTGCTTCCCTAACTCACATGTATACCCATTAGCACACTTGGTCAGCGTGGGGTATGGCCTGTGACCAGCATCCTTGCTCAGAAACCATAGGAAGAAACAAATGCTTCTTATATACAGAAATGATTCAGATATGCCAAACAGTGCATTAGTTTTGCTTCACCTAAATTCAATTAGAGCCTCTGTATGAAGCTTTTAAATCTCAGTGATTTTTTCACACTGAATTAAGTATGGCTGGATGCAATAGTCCCAATCAGGATTTTCTGTTCTGAAGAGATGATCAGACTATGCTTCATATAGCCTTTACCTGCTAGCATGCTGGATTTCTTATAGTACGATTATTTCTTTAATAGCATTCCTTTCCTATGGATGTGCAATGAAAATAAATTTCTAGCTATCTTGGAACCGACATTACCCTGCCTGACATAAGCCTTTTGAGGAGGAATGATGGAAGACTGAAGGTTGTCTTTGTTTTTATCAGAAGATAAAAATGAAGCGACTGAGTGTTTTACAGTTTGTATGATGTAGCCCTTGGATAAAACAAGAATATTGCTGGCTAAAAGCAGATTTTCTGCTTTGGCAATTCTATTTCCACTGACACCAAATTTCCTCTCAATTCCTGCTCTGGTGTACAAAAGTCTTTCACAGAGGTAAACTACCGTGGTTCTGGGATTGGACAGGATTTTTTCATTTATTTTCAAGTGTTAAAATCTCACCAGGGAAGAGACCATATGTCAAAATAAAATCTCCAGATTTTAAAGTCAAACTTATGATTTTGAGGGAAAAACCAGTCATGATTTGTGATTGGGTAAGATTGGCAGCATTAGAGAGCTGGCTTTTGACATGTTCAAAGTCAGAACTTGTGGAAAAGAAGATAATGTAATCAGCAGTATCTAGTATCTGTACCTGTAATATCCAATAGTCTGATACCTGTAGTTTGTATTAAGATGTATAATTACTTTTTTTTTCTTGTTATGTGCTTTATAATGCCGGATTATTAACCCGAGTTATAAGCCTCTCAAATTTACTGACAGTAATGTGTTGCTCTTTCTCCCAGTGGCTTGTCATTGGATGTTCAATTACTGTTGTAAATTCCTTTTTCAACCTGCTCTGCAGTTTTTTATTTCCTACTAAGGATTTCCTATTATTTGCATTAGTTTGAAAGATTTAAATTTGAACATCGTGACAAAATACTCAATTACATTTGCACTGAATGAAGCATAGATCTGTAAGAAGGGACAATGTGGCTCTGAGTGACCTTGTTAGCTTTCAAATTCCAGAATCAGACAGAGACCTGTCTTTTTCTCAAAAAGAATCAGAAAATAGTCACATAGTTCTTGTACACCCATATCTTCAAAAGAGAACCATGCTGTAGGAATCATTTTTCAAGATCCAATCATCCAACCAATCCAGGATGATCTCAAATGATGTTTGCTTTGTCATTACAATACAGAATAAATTGTTCAAAGTAAGCATAAAGAATAAATCATATGTCTTCTCTGTTTTTAAGCAATATGTAAAAGTAAAACAGAGTGCAATGCAGGACACCATTTTCTCCCATTATGATTTAGAAGCAACATTGTATTCAGTCTCTAGTGTCACATCTAAAATCAAATCAGGCTGTTCGTCACTTCCATAAACTAACCCAGAGAACTTGAAACAAGATTGTTTGGATTACGTATTTTAGCTTGGAATGGCACATCTTCACTTTAAGGTAACCTCATCTAACTAATTATTTAATGTATGTTTGAGTCTTGCTTTTACCCATTTTCATTACTTTGCTTTCTTGTGTGACATCTGTCCCTTACACACAGATTCTTCTGAACATTTTATACAATACATTACTCTTGCTTATAAAAATTATTCTGCTTCTCTACTCACTTAAACTGCTGTGAGTTAGATCCAACCAACCAACAAGCCTACTAACTTAATCAAAGGCAGTAGAATTAATCCTGTAAAAGTGAGCTCAGTGGCATGCTGACTTCTCATTGTCTGTTTAGCCCTTTTTCTCATCATAAATATTTTCATGAGTAAAGATTTCTAGTTCAATCTTTAATACTATTATTAGTTGCTATTTATGAGTTCTTGCAATGTCAGCCAACAATTTGAAATAAATCTGTTATTACTAAATCATTCATTTTGAATATTTCTAGTTGATTAGTCATTGTTTGCAGGCAGGAGTGTTAACCTGCCTCTGAAAGATCCAACTGGTCCTTGTTTTGCTAAATTAGCTCTATATTTGAAACAGGGAAATGACAAAGCAAATACTTTAGCTCATGTATAAATACCTTTGCAAGTGTTTGAATTTACATAGTCAGTATGAAGAGCAAGTCTCTCTCCTAATCGTACAGAACAGAATCATACAGAATAGAATATATTATATATATGCGTGTTAGAAACACCTTATACAGATTCATAGGTGCAGACAGTCCACAGAAGAATGATCATCCTTTTTTTTTCTATTGAAGTATGTGATTCAATAATAATTGTCTTTCATATTTGGCCACTAGTAGTATTTGATGTATTCATAGTTGATTACTAAGGGAATTGTTGTTCTTCATTGCTTTCGTTTGTGAAAGTAATACATCTGACCTAGGTCAAGAAATGATGAAATGATAGAATGTGAAAATATGAAGTAAATAGAAATGTTCCTTCAAGTAGGATAACAAAGAGAAATTTTTGGATGTAAGCCTTATTTCCATGCTTCAGGTGCAAAGATAATGCCCTTTTGCAGTAAAGTCTGTTGAGATTCTCGAAGCAATGGTACTGTTATGCAATGATAATTAAAGAATTGAATTGTTTTTTATACTTCAGCAGAAGTGAAATTTCATGAAATTGTTAGGAAAAACACCATTTTAAAAGATTAATCAAAATGCAACATGTTTAATTTTTAAAATAAAATACCTGGGTTTGGTTTTCTTACACGTTCAAATTGTGCTTTTACTTGCGAAGGCCCCTGTGGTTTAAATAACCCATTCGGTGTAAACTAATAAAAATCCCATTAAATTAAATGGCCACTAGGCATATAGAATGTCCTGTTGTAATTTCAAGAGACAGTTTGTTACAAGACACCCTGCTATGTACCTTCTATTTTATCAAAGTAAAAGAGAAAAAGAAAAGGTTGCAAAATGTGTTTATTTCTATGAAAAATATGTTTCCAGTGTACTAGGGAAAATTGATGTGTTGCGTGTTGGTTTTTTGTTTGTTTTGGTTTTTTTTTTATAGAATGAAAGAGTTGGCTTATTCCATGTCTGGTACATTTATAGCACAACCTACAATAAATATATATAATCAGCAGAATCAGTTGGTAATTTTCATCCTCTGAACTATTACTTGTTTCTTTTGGAAGGTGGCAATTCAAGAAGTAATTCACTATATATTGTATTAGAGTAAACTGTTTTAGAGCACATACTGTACTTGTTTGCCAGCAAACATTATTTCTGAAAGAGGGGACTGTTTTTCTTGCAAATGTTTTTCTTTCTTTCCTTTCTTCTCTTTTTTTTAAAAAAAAAAATCCAAACAACCAAACAACAAAAACAACAAAACCCCCCAAAACTGTGGATATATTGAATACCTGTGGAAACAAATTACAAATATCACACTGAGTTGAATTTAGTACCCATGGTTCTCAGCAGATATTCCCCTCCATCCTGCCTACCCAGGCAAGGTCTGTGATATTTTTTTGAAGTAGAAATAGGATAGACTATCAAACTAATTTTACGTTGTGAGATTTTATTGGAAGCTTAAATTTCCAGAAGTTGCTAAACCTCCTGTCTTGCTTTCAGGTATCTCCTCCATACTCATGGAAATCACAGTGCTGAAATTTAGACTTCTTTAAATTTGTCTCAAATATTCTGGTCCAAACCTGTTTCACTGCGTGTTTCCTGTTTCATCACATCTGGCCAATCCTATTTAATAATATCTAATTCTGAAAGATATAGAGGCTCTCCAGAGGCATGAAAGGCTGTCTGCTCACCTGATGCCTGGTCTGTCAATTTCTTCTTATGGCTTCTCCTAAAAATGAATTACCAGCATCCTCATTAGTACCTCTACCATAGAAAAGGCATATATTCGAATGATTTTTAATGACAATGTATCAAAGATATTTTTATTAAATGTAAAATAAAATTGAGATTGTCTCATATAAAGACACAGACCCCAAATTCTTATTATAATCTTTGGTCTCTTTTATTGATATAAAATATGGAGGGTGTAAAATGCCTACAATAAGGAAACATAATGTAGCCTTCACATAGAAAAGTATACATTAACTCCTCTCAGACCAATGTGTTTATATTACATTAGGTGTTTTGAAACAACTTTGCACTTTGAGCATCTTCTGAATTTAGAAACCAATCTGAAGACCTGGCAAGTATAAGAGGTGTATACCTGCTCCTTTCTGAATGATGCAAATGTTGTAGGCAGTTTTTCCTTTCTACTTTACCAGTTTAACATCTGGCAAGCTCTACATGCCTACCTGTAGTTCTAAAACACTTCTGTTGACTATTTAAGCTGGATATGATTTATTATTTTCTGAAGACTGAATTACCTTGACACTATCCTCGTTTCTTTAACCAGTTGCTTCAGTGAGCTCAAAAAGACAGTCTCTCCTTAAAAGTTTATGGCCCTACTATCTTAAGTATTCTCATGTAGGTGTTTGTCTTTAAGTACTATTGCATTTTCTCTTGTTTTTTAACAGCCTACTGTTAAACCAACCTAATGTATTCATGCAGAAAGTTTCCCCTAAAATACATTAAAAACCCCCAATACTTATAATAGCTATTTGCTGCAAATACTTGTTGTAGAACCTTCATTAATTTTCTTCTGCTTATACTCTTTATGCTCACCATTTAGGTCAAAACACCATCTTCACATGGACAATGTTTATTACTTGCTAAATATGCATGAAATGGGCTTTATATATTACATGTTAATAGCACAGATTTCTTTCCTGTCATTATCTTTTCAGTTTTGAATGACTCCTTGAAGCTTACAGGGCAATCGAATCAACACAGTTTTGTATTAAAATTTTTCTTTAAGAACAGGACAGGTAGTAACAACATCATACTTTGAGTATTTCTCAAAGATTAAGATTTGTGTGAGAATGGATGGATCTTGGGTATCTTAACATTCCCATAGACTCTTCGTGGGACTAGGAGGAATGTGCTGATTCTGCTCAGGCTCAAGGAATGACTTCACTCCACTAAGTAAACTCAAGGAATTTTGCTGTTAACCCTGAGTAGGCTATGTAAAAAAATTAATCTCTGTATTGAGATCTTACAGGACAATGAAACTATTTTGACTGAAACGTGAAATGATGTTAACAACAGTTTGCTTGAAAAATGAAAGCAACTAGTGTTCTTCTGAAAGTCATTTATGTAAAAATAATGAATTTTTTCTGAGTACATAGTATGATTCCCAGGTGCTACCATGTTATGAGGTGTTAAAGAAACAGCACAGCAAAATTGTAGGAAGCTGTTTAACTGGTCAAATTTTCCATGGCAAATCTTTTTTAATGGAGTTTCTAGCAGTTCCTATTGCTTTGAGAAAACAGACAAAGCAGGAGACAAGGGAAAAGGAAAAATGTCTTTCACTCCTTTATGTAGCCATTTTACTTGAATATTTAAATTATATGTAAATTACGTTATATATATTTAAATCATATTGTCTTCTTACAGAAAACATTCTTGCTTTCTCTCGCCATTTAATTAAAGTGTAAAAGAAATTACTGATAGAAGGTAAAATGTGACCATCTGCATTTCTCAGTGTTGTCATTTTTCAGATAGAACTCACAGGTGTCTTTTAAACAATGATGAATTAGAAGGCACAATCTTTTTTTCCTACTCATTTGTTTGTTAACTACCTCTGTGATAATAATTTATTTGCATATTTAATTTCCTCCATTGTAAATGAGCACCTTTGAACCATTTCCTAATTATTTTATAGTATTCTTGTATTCTTCATTATTCATGGATTCAATTTACCAAATAAAATGACTTTTCCTCCAAAGGATATTTGAAAGTATTATAATCCTATACATAGATCTAGTTTTTTCCAAATACAGTATTAGAAATCTCAGAAGGGAGTTCTTAATATGAAGCAGACATTGAAAAGAAAAAGAGTTCTTTATTTTGTCTGAAGTTATCTGTCCTTTGCTTTCTTTTTTCTGTCTGCAAAATCTGAATAAACATCTGTTTATGGACTAGTTGGACTAATGCATGGGAATAAGGAAAACACCATTCACTCATAGCTTTAGGGTAGATGGCAAGGGACATACTACAGCAGTCCTGGTAGTGTTGTCCAGATAATTTTTTCTAAGATTTCATATGTTCTCTGATGACTCGTTCTGTTTCCCTAGACCATACATACTCCTATTGCTAAGTCTGCACATATAGCTAGCATTTTAGTCATCTGTGTTGTGTGTGGGACGCAGAATCATGCTGCCACTGAGGTTGCTACCCAGACTGCATTGTGTTCATGCAAAAAAAAATTATTTGGCTCATGGCTATGCACAGATATAATCACCTCCACTGATTTGCAGTCTTTACAGATCTCGTAAATTTTCTTTTAAAAAATATTTTTTAAGTGTTACAGGTGTTGCACGTACCTACCCTCTTGTCAGGTACCTAGGCAATGTTTTCATTTTCCACTCCCTGCCCTTTTCACCTCTACCTTCTTTCATCCTTGGCTATCTCTTCCTAGCATTGTACATCAGTCCTCCACCTCCATGATGCTATTTCTTCCTGATTTCTAACCTTCCATTATGTGCTCCTTAATCTTTCTTACTCCTCTCTGAATCCTCCTCACATTACAAGTAAACCCTAATCTCTATCATTCATTGCTGTTTCAAGTGGTAGTATTGGACAGCCCTAAAGGAAGCCAGCACAGCACTTCAGAGACTGGGAGCAAATGTATGGGTTGCACATTGGCAGCGTTGGCAGTTCTACCTCAGCATCACTTCAACATTTAATCAACTACAAAAGCCATTTAATGCTTGGGATACTCCAATGCTATAAATATGATCCCTTAAGTAATTACACAGCTTTACGTCCTGTAACATATTTGGTAACACTTTAAATAAAGTGTCTTCAGTGCATTTCGATGCATTTTTAATTTAGACTGGATATAGCTGTGATTGCATGCTAGATAAATAACAGTTCAAATTTAAATGGATGCATCGAGATTTCACAACTAGCTAATAATTGAATAACTTGGGATATTGCAGTTGAAAGTATCAATATATTTCAATGATTAATTAATAACATATAACTTTTATGAATAACATCTTTCCTAATAGCACACTATCAGCCACACAGAGAAGTAGTGTGGCAAGGCCTGTTCCTTTGCCACCAAATGCAGACTATAGTAGAGATTGCTTTTGGAGTGTAGAGAAAAATCTATGTTGATGCCTGGGTTTCACTGTCTGGATACCATTTTTTGTCACCTGAAGATGAGTTACCTTAATCTCTTATTTACCCGTGACATTCAGGATGTAATACCCCTGGCACATTTGTCTCTGGTTTGTGAAACTGTAGTATGAAAATAAACAAACTGGTCTTAATTTAAAAGTCAAAGTGTTTTATTGTCACAATTTTTGAATGAAATGTGTACCTTTATATTGAAAAAGCTTGTTCACTTAATACTTTTCTTTACCTTCCCTTTTAATTTATAATAATTAAAACCCTTACTTGACTATGAAGTAAAACTTTGTATTTCAAGATGAAATTCCAAATTGAGCTTTTATTTTTTGTTTAAAAAGTTACATGAAAGAAAGAGTAATTATGAATATCCCCAAATATACCGTTGGAATTGCTAAAGAACAAATAAAATATACAAGTCACATTACATATTTCAGAGTGGAATTAACACTTCTCTGTCCTTCAGAGTTCTACACCACTATAAATACAGACTATAACCAAAGAGGTACAAACGTTATTGCACCTGTGAGCTCACAGCAACATATTTAACAATGTAATGTTTGAACAACAATTGCTTATTCTGTAATTTGCGCTACAAGTAAGTCCTAGTTGAGGACCACTTTTAGCAGAACACTCCAATATTGCAAGCATTCACTAACTTCCAGAAATCAAAACAAAGGGGAGGAAAAAAGTAAAAAAAAGTCAAACCTCTTTTTACTAGCAGCCATTATCCACACAGCTGAATTGCTGATGAAATCTTTGAAACAGTGAGATACTTACTTCTGCCAAGCAAGGTACATTGGCACAGCATTTCATCTTCTTTAGTTTAATATTGTTATACGGAACCCTGATGCATTGGATCTAAGGTAGACATCTAGGAGGATTACAAAACTCCTAGGTGAGCCATCCAAAGTTTTATGCAGCTACTGTATTAAGCTGACAAAATAATTATTTATTACACTTAGGTTTCTTCACTTAATGAGTAAACTTAATTACAAATGCTGATAAAATTTTCACTTTTTTGAAGCCATGAAAACCCAAAGAACTGCACAGAGAATGTTATGTAGGTTTATATAAGGAGATATTTATTTATTCATTTATTTATTTATTTATATGTGTTTCTTAAGCAAGTACAACTCTAAAACAATCAAAGCTATCAAGTGGCATGGGGACGGTAAGAAAGCTTTGTGGCAAATGAAGGCTGTATGCTTATCTAGAAGGCCTGAGTAGCCTAAAGAAAAAGACATTTCAGTTAAGCTCATAATGGAGAACAGCAGATTATAATATCCGTGTATTTTGGTATCCATTGAAAGCTTATGCCTCAAGTTCAATGAGAAACTAATTGTTTGAAAGGAAGAGATCCAACATGTGCTGGATCAACGAAACAGTAGTGTAAACCTATTATTTTCTTCTTTCTTCAATCCGAAAGCAATAAATAGCAAAAATGAGGGAGATTTCATAACAGTGTAAGTTAGGCTGTAACAGTGTTTTATCATATAAACAATTAAAAATAAGGTTTTATTTTTTCCTAAAATTGAATCTACATGAACTTATCTCTAGTTTCACCAGAACAGATAGAATGGAATAATTATTTTCCATGTCCTACACAGGATACTTCTGTTGCTGAAGCTCTGATCTGCATTGCCTGATGTAATGTTTTTGTAATAGAAACATGTAGC
>VYZM01001428.1:23534-39500 GCA_013398915.1 Dromas ardeola | reverse complement strand
AAGAGTCTCTCTGCGTACCATTCGTTGGCTTTGATTATAAACATTGGTCTTATCACTCTGGGAACGAACCGTTTGCTGCACAATATGCTGCTAATTTCAGAGCGTTAGAAAAGGTTTAGCTAAGAAGTAAAATTACTGAACAGAAAGTTGGTTCTGTTTTCTCAGACCAGGACAAGTTCAAAGCAAATTATGTTCCATTCCGCTTCCCTGTGTAAAAGATGATGATGAATCTTGATTACAAACAAAATATAAAAGAAATAAAATATCAAGAATAATTTGAAATTCTTGCTTTGACAATAAATTTATCACAGTAACTCTTGCTTGGGACACTACTGTCTTTACACACACAAATAGAAGTTGTTTCTATTCTAAACATCTGAACACACAGAGAAATGGACTTTAGTACTCATGTTCAACTGAACAAAATAGTGCATGCAAACATTTATTTTTCAGAGATCTCTTGTATGTATATTCAGAATTTCCAGTCCCATAAAGTTCAATTTTCCGCCAATTTTTTCTTTAGCCATGCATTGCCCTTGATCTGTCAAATAACCACTTGAAAAATCTCCAAAAGAAAAAAGGAAGGTGGAGAAATTTGCCAAACAGGTAACCCTGTCTAAATACCCAGATTTGACTGAACTGGAAAGAGTTAGAGCAGGAAAGCTGCTTTCCCTCAACAATAAGGCATTAACCATCTATACGGAAAATAATCCTGTGAAGTCTGAATTTTGTACTGTGTTCCAAAGTAATGAAGCAGCAAGCCTTATGGAAATAATGTCTTCACAGTACTCAGCAAGCTCCTTGCCAAAGCTATTTCTATTCAATTTTCAAGCCTAGAAACACAGATAGAATACTCTTGGTATCACAGTAGTTATGTAGCTACCAATGAAAAGGATAATGTACAGTAGTTGTTTCTACTTATCCTGACAAAATAGAATACTGGAGCCGCTGTAAATAGTACATCTCATTAGTTTTGCATTAAGAAGAACACATTTTGGAGCTCTATAGGAATACTTGGTCTGATATCCTTTGAAAAAACCCTGTTGCATGAAATCATGATTAAATGTTTTCCAATATATTGTATAGCTTGTAAATAAAGGCTGAAAACTGATTTTTAAATGTGTATTTAACTTAAGGAATGCAAAATATATTACGACATTGAAAAGAACTGAGTGCAAATTTTTCTGTAGAAATGGAAGAACTGGAAAGGGAACAGAAGTTCTCAAGCATGATTAACTTATTCACGAAAATACAGATTTCTTTCTTAAATGGCTATAATAAATACATAAATAAAAATGGTTCTGGTGTGTGAGACAATCCAGAAAGAGTAGGAAGTGGACCAACCAGTGCAGATGTGCAGATACTCTGTTCTGAGAGGCTGAAGACAGATGTTATTGTATTGTGACATATTCTAAAATTTCAACTTTTCTTCAGCCCTTGAAATGTCTTTGCCCTGTGTTAAGAGGGCAGAAGAAAGTGAAAAGGAAATGGAATAAAACATATTCATGGTGTGGCCTCATTGTCAAGTAGCATCCTACAGAATGTTAAATAACTCCTAATGTGTGTATTTCTTGTGTAACACAAATACTAATACTTCAGTGTTTTCCTTCGCTTCAGGTCTTTGTAATCTGCTTACCACTCAGTATGATCATTGGTGCTTATCTACAAATATAGATGGGAAGGGTATACAAAGATTGTCATAATAACTGTCCAAGACATGCGAAGATTTAAATCAAACAGCTCGCTCTCTGTTTTGGTAAGGCCCTCCCTTGACTTGGATAGCTGGCACATAATATGTGCCTATAGAATAGAATTCTACACTGTTAGATATTTTCGCGACACGTTATATATGTTTTTTTTAGAGATACGTTGGATATGTTACTCTCTACAGACATTTATTTGTTACCACAATTAATGTCACTTTATAGTGAAAACTTCATTTTGCATGAACTCTGAAATAAAGGAAATATTCTAAGAAGAATGTTTAAAGAGCAAATACATAATGGACTAAATAAAAAGGACAAGCTGAAGTTACAATATAAGGGTCTATTTCCTGATTCAAATGAAAAATGAAAATGGGTACTAGATACCTGAATCCAGCATGTACCTTACAGATAGGTAAATATAATTTTTTAAGCTGGTCTTCATAACTAATAGATTTCAAGTAGTTATAACCACAATATAACCATTATAAACCTTTACAAACTCAATGGCATGTATGCTGTTTTGCTCACCTACAACCTCCATATGTTTTATTACTAACCAGGATGTATCCCCATCCACACCAGAACTGTATCTAGCTCTGTCCTAAAGTGGAATTTGGAATTTTTCAATGCTGGATTTTAACTCTCCATTCTAAATATGTTCTTAATAATCCTAGAGGTGCTTTTTTATAGGTGCCATTGATTCATTGATTCAAAACGGTACATTTCCGGAAAGGCTGACGAATACTGAATAAAGCTAATAGTTTTTTTTCAGTGGAATACTAAACCTTTTTCCCCTTTGTTACTTTGAGAGTGGATTCTTTTCATAGCTACATCTTGCGCTTATTTGTGTGTACATCACTTTCTGCAGGAAGAACACTTTTAATCTTCAGACCCAGTGTTTATCCATTAACAGAGACATTTCAAATGTGTTCGGTCTTAGTAAATATTGTATGTCAAGAAAGTATTCAGTGTCTGGGCTTTCATAGCAGTGTTCTGTAATTGCAAATATGCAATTGAAAAGAAGCTGCAGTTCTCCACTTGGATCAGAATGCAGATGTGAACCTTTGAAGCACATAAAAGTGTATCAGTTTTTGACAACATTCCAAGATTCACTAATATTCACTTAACCCTATGAAAAACACCATTTTTGATTGAACAAATACAAAGATAGCACCATGACAACCTGCTTTTGATTCCTATTAACCGAATATGGGTTTTTTACATTAGAATTGGAATTAAAAATAATGTAATTCTATTCTCTTAAATACTAGATAAGAGAACTTTAGTCAGGTACTAGAAATATAGAAATGAGTTAAAATTCTCCTCATTACAAGCCAGTGTTTTGAAGTGAGGTAATAAATTCATCTGAGAGAGAAGATATATGATTTTCTTTCACAGTATTGTTCCAATATGCTTCATTTTTTTCTTCTGAAAACCTTGTCTCAAACAGCTGGAATCCTACGTTCTTTCAGTCGTCAGACTTTCTGCTAGAACTGCCAATAACTGTGACAATTAAAGCTGGTAGTAATGGTGGTTTTGTAGTAAAAACATCTGTCTTCCAGCAGCTGATTCAAGATCACAAGGTCATTATACATTCTCCTTTTTCAAATACAGTGCAATTCCATAAATTCTCTGATACTAAATGTTGCCAATATTTTTCTGCTAATGGGCAGACTACTGGTAAATTTGCTTGAATAGGGGATGGAAAAAAATGAAAAGCAAGCTTCAACCACAGTGTAATGATTTAGGCATCACTTATTTGGGATCATATGAGATCGTGGCCAGATGGTTGCAGGAACTATCTCCATTCAGATCAGGATGAGTCTCCCTGATTTGTTGAAGTTCTGTTTAGGCTATTGTTATTAAGACAACTGTAAAGAATAGAGCAATGCCTAGAGCAAAAAGAAAGTAGAACAGAGTTAACCACAGTAAAGAGTCAAATCAAATGAAAACATGTAAAGGAACAATTTAGAAAATTTAACAACAGCTGTCTTCTGCACAAATTTTTTAAGGCACAGGTAACCAAAATGATGATTGTCAAGTGTTGATCAGCACCACGGTACGAATGACAAATCAAGTTTTATTCCTGCTGCTGCTCAGGAACTAAGGGAAAAGTTGTCAGACTGGGCTAAGACTTTCAAAAGTTTAGGGGTTTTTGGGGGGAGGTTTTGGGTTGGGTTATTTTTTTTTGTTTGGTTGGTTTTTTTAATGGAAGAATAATGTGACTTAGGATTTAATGTATGCATGTGTGAAGTCTATTTCATGAAGACAGAATTGAGGATTGTTTGGAATGAATGACTTTAAGTTCTGACATTGCTAAATACCTTCAGTAAATTAATTCAATGAAGCATAGGGTTTTTTTTGACGTAACTGGTGCTTGTGTCAGGCATAGCAGCTCCATAAAATTTATCTTCAATGTTTTCATTTTTTCTCTCAGATCTTTCCTAAGAGGGTAAGTAAATGCAAAAGTTAGAATGCCTTAACTATTAGGTCACACTGATTTACAATAGAAGATTTACCTGGTAAATGATCCCATACTAATTGTAGTTGTTTGCAAATTATTCCTCTGAATCTCATAATTAATTTTTGTTGTTGTTCTTATACAAGTCAGTATCAGTTGCATCACTAAAAAACAGTGTTATAACCTGAACAAAGAAAAAAAGAAATCTAATCCGTACTAGTAACATTGCTGTAATTAGTTAGTAACAAGTTGCTGAGAAATTATTGTGTGTGCGCTCACTTTATCTGTCTGCTTTCAAATACTTTTGTTTTGTATACTGAACTACCAATGACTTTAGAATAAGAATGTATGCATGAACACTCACAAGACTGTATCTTGTGTCCCCAGGAATGCGAGACAGTAGGAGCCTTGAAAGTACAGGAATAAGATAATGCCAGAGAAATAGAGCTGGATTGACCAATAAATAATTGCTGTAAAAAGCTTAATGAAGTTACCTTAACTGATAGCACAGTGGAGCTGTCTTTAAGGCATGTATAACACTACCACAAAAATGACTAGTTGCACAGTAGCCACTACTTCAGAATCAGGTGTACAGTACTGGGCACTCTGATATCCTACACTGTACTGCCACATATCTAAGTATTATCTTATTATCATTACAGGGAATTGTTTCTTTGCAGTCGATCTAAGGTTTCGTTGGATGTGTTTCATAAGTCTGGTTATCTGCCTTTGAGAAATGGCTGATAATTCTGAATGCGGCTGTGGTGGCACCACTATACTTTCCGTCACTAAAATGTCCCCTTATTCCCATTACTGTGAGATGGATATACCTTGCCTTCTGGAGGAGAGAGAGAGGAGGTGTTATAGCCCCTAATATGTCATTTATTACCGTCTGTGTTCAGATGGATCAACTCAGTCTCAGGAGAACTGTGCCTCAAGGCTCTGAGCTTTGAAGAGTTTATTTATTTCCTAAAGTTCTAATGGGTTCTTGAAATCTTTGAAACATCTGGAAACTGCAAACTTAGGAACAGAACTTATATTTTTAGGCAGCCAAACTTATGCCCTTTTTCTATGGGAGAACAATGCTAATTCAGAAACTCCTCAGCTGCTCTCTTTGTAAGCCTTCTTCACTCCTAACTGGAAGAGATCAGAAAAGATATCACTTATGAATATCTTTCATTGGTACTGGACAACCCTCAGTATCAATACAGTCTGAGGGATGAAGGAATTGAGAACAGCTCTGCCAAGAAGGACTTGGAGGTGCTGATGGATGAAAATCTGGACATGAGCTAGCAGTGTACGCTAGAGAGAGCCAACTGTGTTCTGGGCTGCATCAAAAGAATCGTAGCCAGCAGGATCAGGGAGGTGATTCTGCCCCTGTGCTCTGGTGAGACCCCAGCTGGAATACTGCATCCATCTTTGGAGCCCTCAGCACAGGAAAGACATTGACCTGTTGGAGCGGGTTCAGAGGAGGGACACAAAAATGATCAGAGCGATGGAACACCCCTCCTGTGAGGATACGCTGAGAGAGCTGGGGTTGTTCAATCTGGAGAAGAGAAGGCTCCAGGGAGACCTTATTGCAGCCTTTCAGTGCCTAAAGGGAGTTTATAAGAGAGATGGGACAGGCTTTTCATCAGGACCTGTTATAATAGGATGAGGGGTAATGGCTTTAAACTAAAAGAGGGTAGATTTAGACTACTGGGTTTTTTTATGATGAGGGTGGTGAAACACTAGCACAGGTTCCCTGGAGAGGTGGTAGATGCCCTGTCACTGGAAGCATTCAAGGTCAGGTTGGACAGAGCTCTGAGCAACCTGATCTAGTTGAAGATGTCCCTGCTCATTGCAGGGGGGTTGGACTAGATGACTTTTAAAGGTTCCTTCCCACCCAAATTATTCTATCATTCTATGAAGAAAGGATTGTAGACCCCTATTATGTCCACGCCAGATAGGATGTTTTTGTAATAGAGAAATAGATGGAGAGAGAGAAATGGAAATTGGGATCAAAATATTCTCAGATAATGTTTTCCCAAATTGGTGCTCTGCATTTAGATTATGTCAGTTTGTACAAAACCAAAACGATGAATCTGAGGTTTTGCCTCTTAATGTTGTTTTCATGCAATTATTTCCTGAAGGAAAATACAGAAGGAGCTTTTCAAGTCTCTTAGCATGCATACAGAACATGCTAATGTAAAAAGATTAAGAAATGGAAATTCTTACTTGAGCAGGAAGCTTCTGTATGGGAAAGGTATGTTTTACAAAAGTACTCAGATTTGATTCTGCAGTTTTTAATTGCGGTAATATAAATGCCAGTGGCAACTATTGCTGTAATTCTGGAAGAGACAGTGTGGTGGGTTGACCCTGGCTGGATACCAGCTGCCTACCAAGGCGCTCTATCACTTCCCGTCCTCAGCTGGACAGGTGAGAGAAAATATAACGAAAGGCTCATGGGTCAAGATAAAGGCAGGGAGACATCACTCACCAATTACTGCCACAGGGAAACCAGACTTGACTTGGGAAAATTTAATTTATTACCAATCAAATCAGAGTAGAATAATGAGAAATAAAAAAAAAAAAAAATTAAAACACCTTCACCTCACCCCTCCTTTCTTCTCAGGCTCAGCCTCACTCCCTATTTCTCTACCTCCTCCCTGCTCCGAGCGATGCAAGGGGACAGGGATGGAGGTTGCAGCCAGTTCATCACATGTTGTCTCTGCTGCTCCTTCCTCCTTAGGGGGAGGATTCCTCACGCTCTTCCTCTGCTCCAGCCTGCAGTCCCTCCCATGGCAGACAGTCCTTCATGAACTTCTCCAGCATCAGTCCTTCCCACAGGCTACAATGAGTCCCTTCCACAGAGTGCAGTCTTCCAAGAACAGACTGCTCCAGCATGGGCCACAGGTCCTGCCAGGAGCCTGCTCTAGTATGGGCTTCCCATGGGGTCATAGCCTCTTTTTGGTATCCACCACTCCAGTGTGGGGTCCTCCGTGGACTACAGGTGGATATCTGCTCCCCCGTTAATGTCCATGGGCTGCAGGGGGGCAACATGCTTCACCATGGTCTTAGCCACGGGCTGCAGGGGATTGTCTGCTCTGGAGCCTGGAGCACCTCCTCCCCTCCTTCTTCACTGACCTTGGTATCTGCAGAGTTGTTTCACATATTCTTGCTCCTGTCTTATGGATATGCACTACTGTTATGCAGCAGTGTTTTTCCCTTTCCTAAATATCTTATTACGGAGGCGCTACCGTATAGGGGAAGCTTCTAGCAGCTTCCCACAGAAGCCACCCCTGTAGCTCCCTGGCTACCAAAACCTTGCCATGCAAACCCAATACGGAGGGAAATTAGGAAGGGAGAATAACTGAATCTCAATGTTAGAAACTGATTTCTCTAAGCTTTCTGATAGGTGTAGAAAGATGTCACTGGAAATAAAAAATATACTTGACCTGTAAATTGGATATTAAAATGAAAAAAAGAAAACAAAAAACATACCCAGCCATGTAATTTTCTTGGGTCAAAATCTTTCTCCTCTTTTTTTACTCCACCAAGAGGCAAAATCAGACACCAAGGGAAAAACTTTGAAGAAATACTGAAGATGCTTCACAGTACACTTCTGTGTTATATGAAGTTTTCTGCCAGGTGTAAATTAATAAAAGATATTAGTCTTGTGCCTAGAATATTTTTACTTTGGTGAATTTCACTAAACAGAAAGAAAATAATGATTCCAACCGTCTGTACAACTTTACCTTTACTTTAGAAAAAAGACATTCAAAGTTTTAGCTTGACAACTATGTAATCATGTACCTGAACCAGATTAGTAATGATTGTAATGGTTCAGAAGAGAAATGGAAATCAAAACTATAAACTAAGAAGAGGGTTTTTGCTTGACAAGTTAAAAATTCACCACCATGAAATACTTAAATAGGAATTTACTCAATGGACTGTTATGACTCCTGAAGACTTGCTATAGTCTAGTGGTTAAGTAATATGCATTTTCAAATACTAGAGATCTTTTGTCCCTTCAGATCAGAAGAGATTTATGTGCATAACTACTATTAGCAGTAATGGGAATTATAGATGTCACTGCTGTCAGAATTACATGCTTTAATAGATATTATATTAGCATCTTTTTTAAACCATAAAGAAATAATAAACTTTTAAAAATAATTTTTCTCTAAAAACTTGATACCAATCCAGTCAAAAATTAATTTCCCTAAATGGGATTTCTTTTTTTTTCTTGTCTGACAGTCTTTGTCACTTTCTTTATTTTTGTTTATACATTTGGAAGGAAAACATGTTGAAAAAACATTTTTGAACCTGTACTTTACTTTCATCACTGTTTTTCACTGTAATAAATTAAAAGGAAGAATGGTAGATATATATTTCTGTTATTTTAATACTCAGATTGTATCACGATTTTGTATTTTCAAATGAATAACTTCTTCCACCCTGACTCAGAAACTATTGCCCTAAGACTTATGCTTATACTACAGATAATAGAGTGTAAATCATATCCAGTTTGGGATGAAATCTAATTAAATTTTGTTAAACACAACAAATAACTAGAAGGTAGTAAAAATAATAAATTAAACACCTAAATACACGAAGTCTAATGAACAGCAGGTGACAGAGACAACAAGAACCCCAAGTCTCAGGCTGCTGACTGATGAGCCACTGAAGGAATTTCTTTATAACAGGCAAGAAGAGGGCAGAGCAGATTGTCATGGATCTCATGAGCAGGAACAGACTTCTTATGAGATATTTGAGGGATCTTGTGGGGTTGTGTAAAACATAAAATAAGATGTTTTAAGGGGTGATTGGCATGTGAAAAACCTACTATTGGGGAAGAAAAAAAGGTAGGAAAATGAGGGATCAACGTTGATTGGGGAATAACAAGAGGAAAAGTGAAGAAAAAAGGAGATAAGAGGCTGGTCATGTACAAAGCAGCTGATGGTCAGGATACTAGTCTGGTCAATCCCCAGGCCTGATTACCACAGCCTGTTGTATCTTATTAAATTCTGTTGTTGCTTATTTTCTGGCTTACCTTGCTCTCTACCATAGAGGTGGAGGGCAGGCAGAGGGAGGAACAGGATTCATTACAAATCTCAAGATTTATTAGCCAGTGAGTAGGAGGAGAGCAGAATCTGGAAAAATCCAAGGCTGAAGCTGAAGACCAGATAATGTAGCCCAGGATCTGGTAATAGACTCAGGTATGGGCAAGGATTTGACGGACTAATGGATGTGCATGAACTTGTGAATCACAAGCGTGAGGATAAGTGCGTATTCACTAGTGAATTCCAATAAGGTAAGCTGGAGAGGAGGAACATGATATAGTCCTGTTTGTATTTCAGTTTTCAGAATAACATCTTAAGCTTTGCTCCTATCTGGACCTATCAATAGGAAGAGCACCACCAGATTCAGCTTGCCTTTACAGTATAACATGGGACGGAACAACCTGACCTACAAATGGAACTTCCCTTCGCAAGTTTATAGATGACACAAGATAGGGAGAAACTGATGATAAACCAGATTGTGGTGTTACCTTGACAGGCTAGAGAGATGATCTGACAGCAATGCCAGCAAGATTAACAGAGGGAAATGTGAAATCCTGCACCTGGGCAGGAATAACTTCAGGCACTAGTATAGCCTGCAAGCCAACAGGCTGGAAAGTTGTTTTAAAAAGAGCTAAACCATTTTAAGCCAGCAATGTGCTATTGCAGCAAAGACGGCCAACAACTTCTTGGACTGCATTAGGAAGGTCGTTGCCAGCAGGTCAACAGATGTGTTCCTTCCTCTCTACTCAGCACTGTTGAGGCCTCATCCGGAGTGCTGGGTCCAGTTCTGGGCTCCCCCATACAAGAGAGATATGGAAACACTGGAGATAGTCCTGCAAAGGGTCATGATTAAGGGACTGGAGCATATCACATATGAGTGACCGGGGACTGTTAAGCCTGAGGAAGAGAGGGTTCAGATGTATAATCACATCTGATCAGAGGCAGGCTTTTATCAGTTGTGCTCAGTGAAAGAGTAAAAGGCAATGGGCACAAACTGAAAAACAAGAAATTCCATTTAAACATATGTGGTGGGTTGATCTTGGCCAGTTACCAAACACTCACACGAACACCCTCTCGTTCCTCATCCTCAAAAAGACAGGGGGAGTAAATTAGATGAAGAAAAGCTTACGGATGACAATGAAGACAGGGAGATCACCTACCAATTACCATCACAGGTAAGACAGACTTGACTTGGGGAAAATTAATTTAATTTTTTGACAGTTAAAATAGAACTGGATAGTGAGAAATAAAGACAAAATTTAAATAACACCTTCCCACTACCTTTCTCCCAGGTTCAAATTAAATCCTTCATTTCCGACTCCTCTACCCAGCATGGAGAACCTGCTCCAGCCTGAGCTCTCCATGGGCCTCAATACCATCAGGAAATATACACCTTCTATGCTGTGGGCTGAAGTGTGGATATCTGCTTCTGTGTGGTCATCTCTATGGGCTGCAGGGGAATCTCCCCCTCCTTCTTCCCTGACATTGGTATTCACAGGATTGTTTCTTACACCTTTTTTTTTTTTTTTCCCCTCAATTCACACTGCCTGTCTGGCATTTCGCTTTTTCTTGAATGAGTTTCCCTAAGGTGCCACCACCCATGGCTGCAGGGCTCAGCCGTGCCTTGCAGTGAGTTGGTTGGAGCCGGCTGGAACCGGCTGTGTCCAGCACAAGGCAGCCCTGGCTTCTCCTCACAGAGGCCACCCTGCAGCCCCCTTAAGGATCAAAACCTTACACCCTAGACCCAATGCAGGACAAGAAAATATGGTTGATTTTGGTTCTGGTTTTATGACAGGGGAGGTCAAACACTGGAGTAGTTTCCCAGAGGAATTGTGGAGTCGCCATCTTTGTAGATATTTAAAATCTGATGAGATATGGTCATGGGCAACCTACTCTAACTATAACTCCTCAAGTAATATGTAAAAATACTTCTTATTGACTTTGGTCAAATTTCTGTGGCCAGATTTTTTACTTAGTCCTAAGTTTGGATTCAGTTCAGGGTTGGGAGTCCAATCAAAAATGTTCAGATATTTTTATTCTGGATGACTTTGAATCACTGAATTCTTTATCTAGATATGGATTATCTGCTCCTTTTTAAGACATCTTTTTTAAATGTTCATAAAACCTTTCCTAAATCACTGGGTTTTGGTTGAGCAAGGAACACACAAATTTCTATTCTTTACAGTTGATAGAATAGAAGTAGTATCACTTATTTTATTCAATATATTGAATAAAATCAGAAAGTGTGCAGTTTGCAGTCCTTTGTTTCTAAACCAGAGAAAAAAGCAAACTGAATTCTGCACAGATTGAAATATGTTGATTATATAGAGTGGCAAGGATAAGATGAACATTAAGTTGTTCAAAGCACCTCATAACGCTACAATATTTTTAGTCCTCTTTTTTTGACTGCAGCACAGTAACTACCCAATTTAAGTAAAAGAAGTCAACAATGGCTATTGTTCATTTGGTTTCCATTTAATATCTGATCTGTTTCTGCATATGTGTAACATATATATTTTTTTTTTCCTGAAATATTCTCAAGAATCATAATAAATCCATTTAATAAAGAAAAAGAAACATTTTATATATCTGATAATATCTGGAAACTGCCTTTTTTTTTTTTTTTTTTTTGATTTTTTTTCTTTTTTTTTTTTTTTTTNCTGAAATATTCTCAAGAATCATAATAAATCCATTTAATAAAGAAAAAGAAACATTTTATATATCTGATAATATCTGGAAACTGCCTTTTTTTTTTTTTTTTTGGTAGCTATTCTTCCTTTTTATTCTTTTTTTCTTGGTGAAAAACTCATAAATGAGACACAGGTTGCTTCCAGTCTTCTACAGTATATCCAGAATGTATTCCAGTATTCCAGAAGTTCAGTGTATGCACAATTTAGATTTACAATTTGCTTTAGATAGCAAGTCTAGCAAGTGCTAATATTACTTAGAGAGGGAGATCTGAAGAGTCTGTAAGCTTTCACTTCCACTTTGGAACTGAGATTTATATGTTTTTAAATCAATCTGTCTTCTAAATTGTCCTCTTTAAGAGTTTAGTGTTTTGACTTCTCCCGCCCCCCGCAGTTAATATAAAATAAACATTTATAATAACAAGCTTGAAAATCTGCTAGGGTTTCGTGATCTCAACGTTTTTAAAAGCAGCACTTCTAAGAAGAGCATAAAGATGAGGTAGAGGTGTACACAAAATTGTTTCAGCTTTAGATTCTTCAGGGGAAAATATTTTTCAGAACACATGTACATAGTGGTTTTGTGATTTTTATTTAAATATAGCTAATAAATTTACCAGTGAGAATAATATTCAGAACACAGTAATGACCTGATCCAGAAGGAAAGTTGTTCTTTATTCAGAAGACTGACATTATCTTGATTCAGTCTTTATTTTCTGGATTATTGTAAGAACACCAATGATAAAACATGCAAGGTAGGAACTTCATTATCCACAGGAAAAGCAGTTATTTGTAAAAATATAATTCATTTTAATAATGTAAGTTGTTATAAACTTAAGTTATATAAGTATCACTTGTTTATATTTCCTTCTGGAATTGATTAAGTTCGTTAAATTAATGTTCAGATGATCGTTCCAGCAGTTGCTGATTTCTATCACATTAAGGCAAGTCTAGACTAATATGTCTACATGCACTTATACAGAATTAGCTGAAAACACCCCCTATCTGGCTTTAACTTCTGGTGTTCCTTTTCTGCTACGATAAAGTTCAGAGAATGCACATGAGATTTTTTAACTGTCTGTTAGAATTTTTGTTTGCTTTGTAGAAAACATCTAACAAGTTTTTAGCTGCAAGTTGTAAATCTACTGGAAATGACAGTTTGCAAAGATAGGACTATTTGATCAAGAGTTAGACAATGAACAGGCATGTCACCTCAAAGAACAAGACACATTGTGCCTGACACTAACTTATTTCAAGGATACAAACTTTCAAAATACTTATCTTACAAGAAGACATCTGTAACAAATAAAGATGTTTTGATTATGAAAGTGAAATTCTGAAATGCATTATTGATGGTAATCTGTGGCAGGAATCACAACTACTAAGAATAGTAAGGCACTTTGTGCTTTTCAAAATTAAATCCACTCTCGTAATTACAGTCTTTCAAGAGCTGTCCATAGGGAAGTATTCAAAGAGATTGAAACTTTAATAATTCTTTGTTAATGTGTATAGCTTCCATTTTTTAATATCTCCCTCTCCTATTTATTTAGCTGCAAAATAGTCCTGGTTAATAATAGTAATTGTTTCCACATCCCCAGAGATACCTTTTTTGAAAAATTATTGCGAAAGAGAAGTCACTTCTCTGGATTAGCACAAAAAGAATTAGCTATACCATTCTTATTTCTCTAGACTATGGAATGCAAAACTTTTAAATCTGAGGTTGCTCGAAATATGATGACATCTCATATGATGACATATGAGATATGATGATCTCATACCTCAAAGCTGATAAAAAACAAGGCCAAAATATGAATGGAAAATAAACATTAAAGAAGATTTTATGAGCAGACAAACACTCGTTAGGTAATTCATGGACAGAATTTACAAATTCTATACTTTGAGGTACACATTCAAGTAATATACAAAAGTAATAATACTGTAAAAATCCACCCATGACAGTGGAACCAAGAGATATACTGGATCCTGTGCTAAATCTTTTAAGACTAAAAATTGTATCTGTATTGAAACAGCTCAGAAGTTTCCTACACAATTTTATATCCATTTGTTGAAACTGAAATTATGTTTTTCCAAAAAAAATTTCATCAAATTCTGTGAAGAATTTCCATTAAACCTTCCTTGAACTAACGCTGACCTGGCTCAGATTTTAGGAATAACATGTTTCTCACCTGAGCCTGAAAGTTCATAACTGGACTGTCCAGATTTTCCACATGTATCTCAGCAGATTACCTCAGACTCTATGACCATTAAAGAGATTATTTCAGAGCCAACAACCCTGGGATGTCTATAGAGCTAAATATTTGAAAGTTCTGTGTCTAACAAAGCTTGGATTCATGTGACCAAGGGTCTAATGAGAAGCAGCAGATACAAGAAGCTGTTAAAAAAAAATTGGCATAATTTTGGTTTTACTGATGCTATAGATTATTTACTGAACGGAAGTGTTAAAGGCATCAATATCATGGAGCAGCTGAAAGTCTGTAGGACCGCTTTCTTATGGGAGAAACCGCTCCATGCCTGTTTTTCCAAAATAAAATGTACCCAATTTTATTTTTTTAAGTTTGTTTTTATCTGATCCAGAATTAAAACCAAAGTTAAAGAAATAATTTAAAATTCTTATCCT
Source organism: Dromas ardeola (assembly GCA_013398915.1). Taxonomy (NCBI): domain Eukaryota; kingdom Metazoa; phylum Chordata; class Aves; order Charadriiformes; family Dromadidae; genus Dromas; species Dromas ardeola. Next base: position 24,966 of record VYZM01001428.1, on the reverse strand, counting down.
GCTTTGATCACTTCATCTTGGAAAATAAATGGTTGGAGTTACATAATCATTGTGTTCCTTGCTTTACAAAGATCCATTCTGCTTATGAGACATTTTCTCAGACCTTCCATATGAAATATGATTAGGATGGTGGAACATGTGAGGAGCAAATGTGTAGCACATAGATGGTACAATTTAAAGCAGAGTTAAAGATACTATTCCATAAGGCACCCGGAAGAAGTTGTTATGGCCAAATTAAGAAATTTTATATTGCCAGGAATCCTTCCAGCCTGCTGAAAAGTACCAAACTACCTGTGTTGAGTCTGTCTGTGATGGAGTTAACTTTCCCCATAGCAGTGCTGTGGGGGAAAGTGCTTTCCCTTTATAGTGCTGTGTTTCGTATTTGTAGCTAGGACGATGTTGATAACACACCAATGTTCTGGTTATTGCTGAGTAGTGCCTGCACAGCATGAAGGCTGTCTCTCCAACACACCTCCTCCCCGGCCCCCACCAACACAATTAGGCTGTGAGTGGGCAAGAGGCTGGGAGGGGACAAAGCTGGGACAGCTGACCCAAACTGACCAAGGGATATTCCATATCGTAGAACCATTTAGGTTGGAAAAGACACTTAAGATCATTGAGTCCAACCATAAACCTGACACTACCAGGTCTCCCCACTATAATATTGTGCTCAGCCATAAAAGATAAGAGAAAGGAGGAGGAGGGATGACATTCATTATTAAGGTAGCGACTGCTACCTGAAGCAACTGCTACACATACTGAGGCCCTACTTCCTAGAAAGTGTCTGGAAATTGCCTGCTGATGAGAAGTAAAGAATAAGTCGTTTTGCTTTGCTTTGCTTTGCTTCCAAACGGCGTTTGCCTTTCTTCATTACACTGCCTTTATCCTGATCCACAAGTTTTTAATCTTTTCTCTGCCATCATGCTGAGGAGGAGGAATGATAGAGCAGCTTGATGGGCACCTGGCAGCCAGCCAAGGTCAACCCACCATGCTATCTTTCCTCCTTCCTCTGTGTTGTTTGTTTCTTAAGGAATGCTCTCACCCCACAGAATTTGTAGGCTTGTGTGGAATAATTACTACAATGACCAAAACTACAGCATTGTTCACACATTAAGGAAAGGTATAAAATCAAAAGGCTTCTAAGGTAGAATACAGCTGCAGCTGGAATGTGAAGAATACACCACGTCATTTGCAATTCCCTGTACAATTTGCTTGTGAAGCTACACGGGGGGCGAAGTGGAATGGAGAGTCCACAGTCTCTCCCTGTGATAATACAGCAGATGTGGGGAGCGAGATGATACTATGAAATCGATAAGCTGCCTAATTGCCAGTCTGAGACAAAAGTCTGTCAAATTTTGATGAAATGCTGTCCTTTGTGCGAACTTTGCTCATTATAATGTCATTATAATACCAAAACACACCTCCATCCTGA
>VYZM01001428.1:7542-20579 GCA_013398915.1 Dromas ardeola | reverse complement strand
AAAATAAATAAAGGAAAAGGATGTCATATGTTAAGATATATTATTTTATTGTTAATTATTGAGAAAAATGAAGGTGGAGAAAGCTGGAGCTATTTAAAATCTCGCAAACAAACAAAACAGATGGGGTTCATGAGGAGAACATGCCTTAGCCCATGGCCAATGCTCAAATGTCTATTAGAATATTTTAACTGAGGCCTTTATAAAGTTTGATAAATTTGTGCATTGCCAATATGGAAAAAAAGAAAAAAGAAAAGAAATTTACAAAAACAAGAAAACATAAAAGGAAAGAACAAAGACAAGGACAAATGTGTGAAAGTGGGATAATAATCTATCTGCAGTGGTAGCTGAGATGCTTTTCTCTCATTGAACAGAAAGTATGTAAGATATCCAAATCGCTGCATGTATTCCCTCATAGCCAGCAAATGATTTCTCCCATACCCAATCTGTATTTTTTCATTTATAAGATGGTTGTGAACTATGCTGAGAATAAATTGAATGATGAAATGACATTAATACCATGATTTTGGGTCACATATTGACTCCTGAGTCACACTTAATTGGAGGAGAAGATGGAAATAAAAAAGTATTTTCGTATGAGCTGACAGTCATCTTATTTTTCCAAGTTTTCCCCTCATTTTGCCAGTGTCTTTCCTTAAAACTATCTAGCCTATTCTTTCACTTTTCTCCAAACAAGTGTACTCCATTATAATGATTTCCAAATTTTTTTTATTTTATTTTTTGCTTTCTGCTAAGGATGTAGAGCCTGTAAGTTTACAACTGAGAGGCACACGGTGCACATATGGGAGAAGCATGTCTAGTTACAGTGGAATTTTTCTGTGTGCGTTACATGGATCTGTCACAAAGGAAAGAGTATTTTTTTCAGAGCTGCGGAGAGTTTTCTTTTTTCATAAAGAGCTGTTGAGAAACGCTGGCAACTTTACACGCTTCAGTGATCAATTTATTGTTTTTCAAATGCATTACAACATCTATTTTTTGTTTAGAAAAAACTGACACTCTCTGCTTCTCAAAAATGTTAAAAGATTTTGAAGTGGCATTCATAATTCCAGCAGATGCTAGTCCAAGTATATGTAAATGTATAAAAGTATGTTTTCTGTTTTGATTTCTGCATAATTTTAATTCACATTTGCTGCAGACAGTAGAATACTAGAAATTTGATTGTATGAAAGAAAAAGAAAATACCATATATACAATTAAAATAACTTTTTTTCTTGTTATCTAAAGAACTAAAGTAAAACAAGCTCGTTTCACTTTAATTTTAACATGCAGGATACCAAGAGAGATTTTAAGGTGGCTGGTATGAGCTTTCAAGAGAATTTAATATAATTTTCGATATATTATCAGGTCAAAACGTAGGGGTTTTTTAGTTTTCTTGGCTAGTGTGCATCATTTTGATACATGAGAAAAAGACTAGAAAAAAAGGAAGATAAAGTCCTGAGTCTGAGTGTCTTTGACCTTGACTTCAGATAGAGTGTGCCTGGTGTTCCTTCTTGGGAGGAACCAGGAACATCATGGGGGATGTCCCATCTAGGATGTGTGCTCTAATACAGATGCTGTGGTGCCAGATGGAAGAGGTGCAAGCAGAGGTGATCAAGCTTTGTCACACCCAGGATGAGAACAGAAGATAAACAGTGTCTCCAAAATGAGGTAGCAGAGGAAATAGCCTGAGCCCTATAATAGTGGGAAGGAAGATATGGCTAGGACAACACAGAAACAGCTCTCAGGTAGATGGCAGCTGGAAAACTGATACTTTTGAGAGCAAGAGACAGACCTGTTCTCCACTTGTAACTGATAAAACACATTCAGGGCTCTTGAAACGGAGAAGGAGGAACACTCAAGGGTATACTCTATATTATTTTCAGTCACAGAATCACAGAATCACAGAATTGTAGGGGTTGGAAGGGACCTTCGAAGATCATCTAGTCCAACCCCCCTGACAAAGCAGGTTCACCTAGAGCAGGCTGGGCAGGAATGCATCCAGGCAGGTTTTGAATGTCTCCAGAGAAGGAGACACCACAACCACTCTGGGCAGCCTATTCCAGTGCTCCATCAGCCTCAAAGTAAAGAAGTTCCTCCTCATGTTTAGATGGAATTTCCTGTGTTCTAGCTTGTATCCATTGCCCATTGTCCTGTCACCGGGCACTAGTGAGAAGAATCTGGCCTCATCATCTTGACACTCACCCTTTAGATATTTATAAGCATTGATCAGATCATCTCTCAGTCTTCTCTTCTCCAGGCTAAACAGACCCAGGTTTCTCAGCCTTTCCTCACAAGAGAGATGCTCCATTCCCTTGATCATCTTTGTAGCCCTCCACTAGACTCTTTCCAGCAGTCCTTCTTGAACTGGGGGGCCCAGAACTGGACACAGAACTCCAGATGTGGCCTCACTAGGGCAGAGTAGAGGGAGAGGATGACCTCCCTCAATCTGCTGGCCATGTTCTTTTTAATGCACCCTAGATGCCGTTGGCCTTCTTGGTCACAAGGGCACATTGCTGGCTCATGGTCATCTTGTCCTCCACCAGGGCTCCCAGGTCTCTCTCTGCAGAGCTGCTTTCCAGCAGGTCAGCCCCTAACCTGTACCAGTGTATGGTGTTATTCCTTCCTAGATGCAGGACCCTACACTTGCCCTTGTTGAATTTCATGAGGTTTCCCTCCACCCAACTCTCTAGCCTATCCAGGTTTTGCTGAATGGCAGCATAGTCTTCTGGTGTGTCAAGGGAGAAGATTATGGTACGAGCATTCCTATGCAGAAAACCAACACCTGTCTGCATATCTGGTGTCAGGGAACACAGTTTGGCCTATTCAATAACAGTGCATAATTTGATGAAGGAGAAAAATTACTGGCAAGAAATTAAAATACACCTGATAAAGACAAGGCATATCAAAATTATTAACCTAGTTAGTAGTACTTTAACATTAGTTGGCTGGATGACGGGGACCTAGGTCCAGAAGTAACTAAGGAAAAGCCACAGAAGAGGAGGTTCTTATGGAATAAGGGAGACTCGCGTTTCCTCTCAGAAGAGAGGACACTCAGAAGCTTTTCTCATGTGTCTGTATATTAACACAAAGCACCTAGTGAAATAAACAGGAAAAATTGCAAATTTTTTTCCTGAGACAAGGTTATGTGACAATGAGGATCACAGAGACTTGGTCTGATAGCACAACAGGAACGCGTGAATGAGTGTAGACTGTTAAAGAAGGATAAGGAGAGAAGAGAGAGTTGCATTCCGTGTAAAACAGCTCCCTGGCTGTGTAGAGCTCCAGCATGAAGCCAGAAACATATTTTCTGTATCTCTAGATGAAGATCAGAAGATTTTGTGGTAAGAAGGTTGGTTTTGATCATCTGACAAAGAGGATGGGCTCAGAAAGTGTGGAAATTTTGGCAGAAAACCTATTCGATTGAGCACAAAACTTTTTTGTGAACTAAAATATAAAAAGGAAGCATACAGGAAATGAACAGACAGCAGAGGCAGAATTTAAAAGGTCTGTACATAATTTCTAAGCATTTTAATTTCTATGAGTGTTTGATCATTTAATTCACCTGAGGGTGTTGAGAGAACTGGCTGATGAAACTGGACTACTGCTGTCATTCATTTATGAAAAATCGCACTATTCAGGAGCTGTTGCCATCAACTCAGAAAATTAATCATGCTGTATCTATTTTAAAGAAGGAGGACCCAAGAACCTAAAAGCCATTCAACCTCACCTCAGTCCTTAGATCACGAAGCATGTCATCTCAGAATCCATTCCCAAATGCATGATGACAAGGTTGATACTAAAATTTACCAAGGCCAATCTTGCTTGACAAACTCAGTGCCTTCTACTGTTAATAATGGGCTTACAAGGAGAAAGAGACAGCAGAAGGCCTATCTCAACTTCAAGGAGGCTTTTGAGACCATTTCCCACATCAGTCTCATGTAGTAACTGAGGAATTACGGGCTGGATAAGCAAATAACTAAAGGAGCTGAAACTTGTCTCAACTGTGATATCTTCATAGGACTATGAGTTACAAAATAGAAGACAGGTATTTCTAGATGGGAAACTGAGGAATGAGTGGGATTCTCCAGGCTATCTCAGTGACGCTAGATGCCTATGTTGTACAACTAAATCAAGTTGCAGTTAATTAGCCTAGACTTGTAAATGGCAAAAGTTAAGTGAGATGAATCCCACTCTTCCTCACACTGTCAGACACTCTTTAATAAGAAAAAAAATGAGACAGAAATTATAAATTTTGGGGGCTAAAGCAAGGACTGAAATAATATGCATCACATAATTTTGCATTGCGTAAATAACTGCATTTTTTAATTCTATTTGTTACAATTTCTCTGGCAAAGCTCTGAGAAATGTCATTTTTTGTTGCATTGTAAAGGCAGAATATTCTCTTATTTTATATGAGGAGACAATAAGAAGTAAAGCATAATACTGAAGGGAAGTTAATGAGGCAGTTTCCATGAGTAAGACTCAACTGAATTTGATAGGAATTGTTTCTCCGAAGTTCACATTTCTTTATTGGTATTCATTTCCATGTTATTGAGGCTTTCTTTGGCTTCTTATTCATAAACAGTGAAGATTTATGTTTCCACACGAAAGTTGTTAGGCAACACCCGTATTTGTAAAATTACACCCTTAAATTGTGAAAACCCTTGAAACTTATATAAGTATCAGGGAACTACCATTCTTCCAGTAATACAGGAATAATGGAATGAGTAAAGGCTAAATGATTGTCATAATCTCTCTTGGCTTTAAAGTCCACCTGTTTAATCATTATCTGACCACTTTGCAGCCAGACAACTGAGAAAAAGGAGTTCTCCAGAACATGAGCCATACTCAGTTTCCTGGAAGCACTTACGTACCCTGTTACATGCACCAACATCCAGTTTAGTATGTTTATACTTACCTAATTTGTTAACTGACAAAGTTAAATGATAGTTCAATGTCTTCCTTATACGTGTTTCATATAATGTTAGCTGAACACTGTCAGTTTTATACTTTAGAGCTCAGCAGGATGTTATGTTGCTTGTTCACAAGGGGATTGTGCCAACTATCTGCACTTAGCTGATGTTTGCCTATTGATTCTGCTTAACAGTTACAACTCCCTATGTGTTAACTGAAAAATATGTAAGTATGTTTAACCAGGATTTAACGTGCTTCATGCATCAAAAATGGATATAAAGGTAGAAAAAAATTATCATCTATCATTTTATCTTTTTAATTCTCACTGGAAAAAAGTCTCAAATTATAAAATTATAATAAAAAGGAGGCTGAAAGAAACAGCAAGATATAATCTATTCTATCTGTCTCAAGGTAGCATCAGTTATTATGAATCACTGTGATGATGGGAAGGAAACAACTTGCTAACAACTGTAGTGTCACTCCACCTGCATAGCTTTGCCTGTTGTAATAACCATCAGAAAATAAAATCCTCATCTTAGGTGCCCTCAGCTCTCTTGTACTGTTTTAAAAGCCAACGTTACTCATGCATCCACATTAATAGCCAACAGGATCCCATTTTTGTTGCCTCCAACAACTAGTCTAATAGCATCCTGCCAGTCTATATGTTAGGTTCTAGGCATGTTTTAATTATTTATCACCTCAGCAGAGAGAACTCTCCTGCTGTCCGTATCTACCGTCAAGCACAAACACCAGTCTTAGCATCCTTTGCTACTGCACCTCTTCCCTTCTACAAGAGACGCTGAATTTTCCGCTTTTTGAATCAATTGATGCTGTGCTTCAGCTTTATCTTCCACTGAAAAGCCAATTCCCTGTCGGTGACAGACAGGCAACATTTTTGCTTATTGTAGATACTTATGGTGGAGAAATTACTATTCATTTCAAATCTCAAAAGTTTTATTTGATAAAACTTCTGTAGCTAAAGTAAAACATGTTAACTGAAAATGGAAAACATCTGTTTGTTTTCAAAAAACATTTTTCACATTTTTTTTTTATTTATATCATCCTTTGAAAATTCGCCATGGAAAATAACCATCACTTTTCAAGATCCATTTCTATTTATTTGAATATGCTAACTCGGCCTCTAAATACCCACCATTTTCATAATATATAAATATCAAGCATTATTGATATAAGCAGCTTTTGCATCTCTCTATGAGGGTCAGTTTTAAACAAGAGGTAAAAAAACGGTATTACCTGAAAAGACAATAATATGTGAAATCGTGCACTCCTATGTCTTTAGTATAGTATAAATCAGTGAGAAATATTAAGTTCCAAAATCTACTGATCAGCTTCAGTATAGCTTTTCCATTTCCATGATAATCATCTAAGCCTTGTTCCAGTTTGAATTCCCCTTTCTTTAATGTGGTTAATCAAAATTATATTCAATATTTGAATGCCTTTTGTAATGTCATTCTTGTTTTCTCACTTCTATTGAAAATGCTGATGCACCACGAGCTACATATATCTTTTTATGACCACATTAAATCGATGTTTCATAGCTATTCCATAAAAGATCAAAACCCACAATCTTTCGAAGACAGATGCAAAAAACCCACTCTGTATCGTTGTACCCTACTAGATATAAGCTATCTCTAAAAAACAACAAGAACAACAGCAAAAGTATTTCTATGTCTAGTGGGGCGTGCTTTCTGAGCTAATAATCCTTGCTGTGAGGAGAAACACATTATTCCATGCTTCTATCTGAGCTGAGAGAGAAAAGTGGTTGCTGATTAAGAATGGCTCATATTAGGAATTACTAGGAGCCTGTACTAGGATGTGACTGAAGTAAGTGCAAAGTTTCCTCATTCCCCCATGCAAAAGATCAAACAAACATCATGGTAATGCATAATCTTGTCTTTCAGTATTTTCAAATATGTCCCTGTCCTCCTCAATAAACAGGAAAAAAAAGTAATCCATTGCCACATGATCTTGATCTTTTTAATACTGTCTTAGATCCCATTTCTATAACTTAAGTTAATATAAACTTAAGCAATTATTTCTCCATAATATTCTTGTTCTCCTTTGAATTTTAAATTGCTTCAATTTTGTGTTATCAGGAAAAAATTTGTTAGTATATCCCTGTCCCTGCTTTTTTTTCCACATTAATTAACAAATGTAAGAAAGATTGTAAAAAATATTTGAAACCTATCCTTGATTAATTTCACTGTTAATATTTCTCTATCCTTATATTTATCTGTCTTACAATAAAAAATTGTCACTCTTCTTCTAACCAATTATTTTCCTACCTACAATTATGATACTCTATTATACTCAATTATTATACCGTATCATTTCTATTGTACACAATTCGTGGTGTAGGTACATATCACGTGCTTAAGTTCAAATAGATTAAATCCACTGAATTTTGTTTAATCAGGGGAAAAAACAACACCAACACCACTCATCCCCCCAAAAAAAACCCAAACAAACAAAAAAACAAACTCACCATTTTGCTGTCACAGAATCACAGAATCACAGGGTTGGAAGTGACCTCTGGAGATCATCTAGTCCAACCCCCCTGCCAGAGCAGGGCCACCTTAGAGCAGGCTGCACAGGAACACGTCCAGGCGGGTTTTGAATGTCTCCAGAGATGGAGCCTCCACCACCTCTCTGGGCAGCCTGTTCCAGTGCTCTGCCACCCTCAAAGTAAAGACGTTCCTCCTCATGTTTAGGTGGAACTTCCTATACTCAAGTTTGTGCCCATTACCTCTTGTCCTCCTGTCAAAGAAAGACATTTGGCTAGCCATGATAGATCAGTCTTCATTAAAACATATAACTTATGAAAATTTGCCCTTTTAAAGTAAAGAACTGTAGCTGCATCCTTACATTTTCTATGTCTGCCCTTTTGTATGAATCAACTTGCAGATTTCTAGGACATTTTGTTTTCTATGAACAATTTTACAATATCCTTTTTGTTTACTAAAAACAAATGAAATACAGTATTTGGAGAATTCCCTTACCACTGCTTTTCAAAATTGTTAGTACTATTTCTTACTTAGTCTGTATTTCTAAAAATTACATTTTTAATACTATGTCTGTTTTCAGGAATAATATAAAAAAAATCTATCAATATCTGAATCTGCCCAATTTTTTTTTATCCTGATTCTTAATCTAGCATCATGGTTCTAGAATTAACCCAGTGAATCTTCTCCTGTATTTTAAAATCTTTTCTACTATATATATTTTCACTTATTTATTTATGTTTCATCGTTCCATTTCCATCCAGTTCCACACTTTTCCATTTATTTCCATTTTTCCTGAAAATTTGTCAGTTATTTAATACCTGCATTCTAATTGCAACTGCTAGATTACTCTTTTTTATCTTGCTGTTAAGACTCAAATACTGTTCAAGTAATTTTATTTTTTGTGAATGTCCTTCCATCACAATATATATTTGGGGAGTTTCTTTGGTGTGCATATACATACTGCATTTAAAAACCAAACAAACAAATAAATCCAACAAAAACAAACCAAAACAAACAAATACCACAAAAAAAACCCAAAAAAAAACAGTCCTAAAAATCTTTAGGAGAAGTACAATACCTTATATTCTTTTCTTTTAAGAAGTGAGTATGCAACACCAGAAAGTTTGTTTTCTGAGGGCCTACAAAAGCTGATTCCCTGTTACAAAGACTGTTCTATTGCATACTTTTAGGAATAGGAATTGCCAGACATTGAAAGTCACAGGACAATTTAGAAACCATGGCAGGGGAACTCTATGCTCACAGACAGGGGGCATTAACTATAAATACTCCTGAAGTTGTACTAAACATGTCTAGCAAATCTATCAGTAGGACAGATTTATCTTTGGGCTGTTGACTAATCAACAGGCCCTACTAAAAGAAAGTCTTTGAAATGTGAAATGAAAAGTAAATAGAAAGAAAAGGAACAGGTGCTGAAGTTGTCTTGATGAGAAGACAGTGAGGTGGTTTGAAAAAACTGTCTGGAAGGCTGGACCAAGAGAGTGATGATCATTGGAACAAAGTCCAGTTGGAGGCCAGTGACTAGCGGTGTACTCAAGGTGTCAATAGTGGGTCCAACCCTGTTTAACATCTTCATTAAAGATCTGGATGAGTCAGTGTGTACCCTCAACAAGTTTGCAGATGACACAAAACTGGTAGGAGTGGCTGATGCGCCAGAGGGTTGTGCTGCCATCCAGAGGGAGCTGAGAGGCTGGAGAAATAAGCTCACAGGAACCTCATGAAATTCAACAAGGGGAAGTATGAAGTCCCGCACACAGAAAAGAACAACTCCATGCACCAGTATATGCTCGGGGCTGCCCAGCTGGAAAGCAGCTGTGCACAAAAGGGCCTGGGGGATCCTGCCAGACACCATGTTGAATATGAACAAGCAATGTACCCTTGTGACAAAGAAGACTAACGGCATCCTCAGCTGCATTAGACAGATTGTTGGCAGCAGGTTGAGGGAGGTGGTCCTTTCCCTCTGCTCAGCACTGCTGAAACCACATCTGGAGTACTGTGTCTGATTCTGGGCTCTCCAGTACAAGGTAGGATGTCCAATGAAGAGCTACAAAGATGATGAAGGGACTGGAGCATCTCTCCTAGGAAGAAAGGCTGGGATTGCTTATCCTAGAGAACAGAAGACTCAGAGGGGATCTTATCCATGTGTATAAATACCTGAGGGGAGCGTATAAAGATGATGGAGCCAGGCTGTTTTCAGTGGTGCCCTGGGACAGGACAAGAAGCAATGGACACAAACCAAAACAGAAGGTTCCATCTGACCATCAGAAAACACTTTTTCACTGTGAGGGTGACTGAGCAGTGTCACACGTTGGACAGAGAGGTTGTGGACCCTCCCTCCTTGGGCATATTCAAAAGCCATGTGGACACGGTCCTGGGCAAACAGCTCTTTGCGACCCTTTTTGAGCAGAGGGGTTGGATTAGATGACCTTCAGAGATCCCTTCCAACTTCTACCACTCTCTGATTCTGTGAAACAACATCAATAAGACAGGAGAGCACAGTATGCTGCTAAGACATATCAGTCAGGAGACGACATCAAATATTAAATATGAATATATTTCCGTTCCTATGGCACACACTTTTCTAATAGCCTGAGACTCCTCATCAGATAAGTAAACATTTGTTTTTATTTTGATTTTGAGTTTAAATAAATTAAGAAAAATAACATAATTGGACCAATTATAACATTTCATGTTAGTTGTTTCATAATTATCTTTTATTTTCTATGTATGATTTATGCTGTCTCCCTTGCTGTTAATTTTAATATGAACTAAATACCAGAGAATATTTTTAGAACATCATTCCCTATAGCTGATGTTTCAATGACATAACGCTTCATGCTTTGCATAGAATATTGATGGTAATATGTATGTTATACTTTGAAAACTTGTGTTTCATCATGTATTTTGATATCCTGTGATTTGAAGAAAAATGTAAAAACATTGACTTACTAACAAGAATTTATTCAACTGAATCAATAAAATAGTTGAGCATTTCATATTAAGAATTTTACAGAACAAAATATTTAGCTCCATATAAGAAAAGAAAAAAATAATACAGGATTATATAAATTAGGAAATTAATATCCTCAAATGGTGGTGTTGTCATCTAACTTTCAATGTGGAATAATATAGATATATTTATATCCATACATATATACACATGTATATATGCATATATACTTACATAACCCTGAGACATTCACCATAATCTTCTAGTATATGGACAGAAATAGACATCTCCAGGGGTCATTTTATCCTGAGACAGCTATGTAGATCAGGTGCTTGGAGCAGATTTCTTATCTAAACAGAGCCTATATTACAGTTTAAAATTCAACTTCCGTAAGTAAGGACTGATGGAGAAAATATTGGAAAATTAGGAGAAAAGTTAGTCATGAGGACATAGAAACAAAGATTTTTTCTGCTCAGTATTTTATGAGAAGAAAGGATGGTATACGTCTTTGGAAAAAATAGCTACTTGTTCATGAGAAATGTTTTGGTTTTGTAGCAATCAAAAAATAAAACACATTTTTTAAGCTAATAAAACTGACAATAAATAAACTAAGTTCTTTCTTCTTAATTTTTTTTCCATAAGTTCCCCTTAACATCAAAAAACTCCACCTTTTAGTCCATTATGTCATCATGGATTGATGACTCTGGTTTATTTGAAACACGCTTTTATAACTTCCACTTTCTTTCCAAAATTATGTGATGATAAAGCTGGTTTTCTTATAGAAGACTGGTTTTGTAAGACTTTTCAACAGCTGCTTACTCCTCCAAGTAAAATGTAACATTGAAAGGAATTAATAAAATTTAGTAGTTCTCTACCTAGGCGAGGTTCCTAACATCCATGCAAGTAATTCCTAACAAGTGTTTCAAAACTAATGTCTAGACAGTGTTCAATCATTGAGATTTTAAAAGACAGAAACAGTCAAACCAGTGGGTACCCCTACCCCAAAAACTTTTCACCTCAGAGAATAGAACTATTTCTTGTTAAACAGCTTTGCACGTTTGAGGTAATTTGTTGACTTAAAATGTCACATGGACTCTTTAGGCAGTAACCCCACAGTTGCTTTAACTTTTTCACTATCCAATATAATCAGTAGAATTAGACAAAAGACGTGAATAATTCAAATACATGTAAATGTAAAGTTTCACTTGTTCTATTATAGATGTAAACTGAGGAAAAAATGGATGGACTCTTCACTTATCTCTGGAAACCTACAATGAAACTATCTGTACATAAAGTAGAAATAGACTTCTTTTAGGTGAAAATACAGACATTGGAATCAGGAGAGAGAAAGGAGTACCTCTAGAGTTTAAGTCTTAACTATAGATCTCCTTACTGAAGTTATCTGAAGTTAGGTGAGAAACTCACCACAAATGAAAATGTAGTTATCTGTCTTAAACAATCAACACATTTGCGAGAAAATTATCAGATATTTTATGTGGAACTCTGGGAGTAAAGATTGTTGAACCAGAAAATAGAACTAATTGTCTAAGTAGAAAAAAGCTATGTATTCTGCTTTATGCGCAAAACAGAAATCCATTATAACTCTATGTTATGTTTCCTGTTATTATGTTCCCTTAAAAAACTTTAATGACAGCATACTATCTTATGAGTTTAATAGTCGTGAGTTTCATGGTAACAATCACTAACTGAAGATAACTACTAAAAAGCATTTATGATATTCAGGGAATATCCAAATACTTAACAGTGACCAACTTGAATGAGCCAAATTGACATAGCGTAATTAGTATTATTTAGCATGTTTATATTAATGAAATGTAATTTTTAAGATGCTTTTTCTGGATACAGAAAGATGGAAATAAGTACTTAACTTTCTCCTACGTGTGTGCTTGCAATAAACAGACATAAGTGTGAATAGATGTTTTATACACAACAGTGTAATGTAGAGGTGACAATGAGGATACCGTGAATTCAGTAAAGTTTATTGGCAATTCATAACAAGATCTGGTTTTCTGTAAATTTAGCAGTGTAATCTGACTGTTATAATCAATATAAAGCTATTCATACTAGGTAGTTTAAAGGGTCAAGGACTTGGCAGTAAGAACTTCAAACTATGCTACTGTACTTTTTCCATAAATGGGAAAATATTTCACGGAATCACAGAATCACAGAATTTCAGAGTTGGAAGGGACCTCTAGAGATCATCTAGTCCAACTCCCCTGCCAAAGCAGGATTGCCTAGAGCACATCACTCAGGACTGCATCCAGGCGGGTCTTGAAAGTCTCCAGAGAAGGGGACTACACAACCTCCCTGGGCAGCCTGTTCCAGTGCTCTGTCACCCTCACCGTAAAGAAGTTCTTCTGTGTATTTGATGGGAACTTCCTATGTTCCAGCTTGTGCCCATTGCCCCTCATCCTGTTACTGGGAACCACTGAAAAGAGCCTGGCTCCATCCTCCTTCAACCCACCCTTTAGATACTTGTAAACATTAATAAGGTCACCCCTCAGCCTTCTCTTCTCCAGGCTAAAGAGTCCCAGCTCTTTCAGCCTTTCCTCATAAGGGAGATGCTCCAATCCCTCAGTCATCTTAGTTGCCCTACGCTGGACTCTCTCCAG
>VYZM01001427.1:570266-581020 GCA_013398915.1 Dromas ardeola | reverse complement strand
AGAGCGGCGCGCACTCAGGCGCACACTCAGGCGCACACTCACTGGCGCGCAGAGTCCTTCAGAGCGGCGCGCACTCAGGCGCACACTCAGGCGCACACTCACTCGAGCACAGAGTCCTTGAGAGCGGCGCGCACTGATATGATAACATGGCTGGTGCCCACGTGAGAGTGAATAATTCTGGGGGGTTTCTGAACAAAATCCCCGCAGCACTGTCTATTTTCCTCGATGATTTTTTTTTTTAAATGTAGCAGACACGCAGGATAATTTTCTTATTTGTAGAACTTTTCCAATCTTCTTTCCACTACCTGACCCCAAAGAGCAACGAACATTGGAGAGCCACATTGAGGGCAAAAGCCCTTTTTGTTGGGAGAAATGGGCTGGGGGTATAAATTCTTCTTGTCTTTTCAGCTGTGAATGTGAACATTTGAAGAAAATCAGGGAAAACCCCTTGCTCCCAGGCAGGGAACTTTTTAAAGCCTTTTCCTGGCTCACCCTTGGCCTTAGGGGCAGGCAGGAGAAGGCAGAGGTTTTTGGGAGGAGGCAGGAGGAACCCTAACAAAATTAGTAAAAATATTGCATCGATGACTTTCCCCATTTCTCCTGAGCTGGAGTCGCAGGATCAGGACCTTAATTCTACCCGCTTCAAGTTTATTGGAGTAAGGTCAAGACAGCCACTTTTTAATTAAAAAGGGCTTGTGCATTTTTGCTTGAGCGTTATTTATTTGTTAAATGAGTTTGCTGTGATTAACGTGCACAGGGGGAGAGGGGGGCAAAGCACTCTCTTTGCTCTCGGATCCAATAAATCTTACGCAAAAATACATTGATTGCCTCTGCCGCCAAATTGCAGACCCCGGTTATTGCAGTGAGAACGGGTGTGATTGTGCGCGTTAAGCATCGTCTCCTTGCTCGCTCAGCAGAATTGGCCACAATATAGCTGCTCCGGGGCCTTCCTCCCGTAATATACTGATTTTATTATGTATGCGCGAAGTTAGTAAGCGTTTCCCCCCCGAATGCCTGCGAGAGAATCAAAGCAAACCATTAAAACCCTGCTGCAACTGGGAAGGGCTGGGAACGACAGTCAAATTTCGTCCCAAATTAATAAGGGGAAGGAATTTCTCCTGTTTTAGGTGACAAAAGGCTGTAAAAGAGCTGGTGAGAATTTGCAGAGATGGTCAAGGTAATTTGTTAATTCCAGGGAACAGTGAAATAAATCCTAGCGGTCCTGCTAAGGGCTGAGCCGCGCTCCCGACGCCTGCTTTTATCCAAAACGCTTTGTGCTGTAGGATTTTTCACTCGCCAACAGATTCAGAGCGGGGGGGAAAAAAGCAACAGCCTTTAGCATATTTTTTACAGCTGTAAGCACAGAAGAGAAAAGGATCAAAAGAAATAATTTATCATCTCCTTGCATGCTTACAAAAATAAACGCCCTTTCAAGTTGCAGAGACTTTTCCCAAGTTTCCCTGCATCACAGACTATTTATAAAGGCTCAGCGCTACTTACTTGCTGTGGAGGTTTGAATTTTGCACTTCAACAGCAGCTTCTGTCTGTGGATCTCCAAAAGCTTATGTAAATAGCAATGGCTGATGGTTCCCATCGCTGCTGCCGAGTATTGGCTCCCTTTTAGATAGCATGAGACAGGTATAGAAATACGATGTAGCTTACTGCAAGTCATGTCCGGATGCTCCTATAAATAGCCTTACGCGATGCTGTCTGCTGGCTCTGATGTGATGGGGGCCTAAAAATACCTGCCCTGGACTGATTTGGCATCCTGGAAATCTGCTGGTGGGAACTAGGGCTTGGGCAGTCAGCCACCGAGGGACTCCCGCATGGTAGATCTCACGTGCATTGGTTCACGGATTGCTTTAAAAAGCCATTCCAGCGTATTTCTCCCGTTGCAAAGAGGTCAGACGGGGCGAAATGCATGGCACAAAACTGCTTACAAATAGTTGTGTGTCCCCAGTGCGGTGGCTACCGCAGTCTGGCATCGCGTCTTGCACTGGAGCGTCCCTGCTCCATGGGCCAGACAGACTGCGGTGTGAGAGCGAGCCTCCTCATTATCTTCAGGTGACACAACTAAATGGTGCTAAACGCATCCAGGGTGTTAGTTTCTGGGTGGCGGTCACGTTTCACCGCACAGGGGAACTAATTTGACTTCGTTAGAGAGAACTAAGAGAACAAACCTCCATCTCTTGCGACGTTGGGTGTGTTGAGGTTGAGGGGATCTCTATGTGACACGGCACAAACCATATTCAGCTCCTCGGGACAGGAGAGGCAAGCTTCGAGGAGACAGGCTGCACAGATATCTAACCTTTAGCAATTAAATGGATATTTAGGAATTCTGTGGCGGATTACTTCATCTAATCTTGCCAAGATGAGAAGATAACACCTAAGCCTTAGGTCTGGAATTCCCGGCTATAAACTGGAGAAGCGTTACAGAGGTGTGCAAGGCATTGGGGATGGGTACCATGAGGCGCCCATAGCCCAGAGGAGGTTTGAACCTGCTACATTATTTAGGCAGCTGTGGGCTAAGAGCCTTTATTCAAGTATGTTGCTGGGGAAAGGCAGAAAGCAAAGCCCATATCGTCTCGGGGACACACTCCTGTGCAATCCATCATAACACAGAATTAAGCCTGGAAAAGGCGCCATCGCCTTTACCTGGAAAAGGAAAATTGCTTTGTGGCATTTCCCATGGAAATTCTCCCTCTGGACACTCCCACCCACAGCAAGTCTGATTTTGAAAGACCAACCTCAAAGCTTTTTTTCAGGTTTCAGCAGAAAAGGATCTGAGGAATCAAACGTTCATGGAAGAACGTTCCCCAGCTGAAATGTTTCTTATTTTTTAATTATTTTTTTTTAAATTTGAGGCCTTGGAAATTTCTAAGGAGGCGCTATGAAAATTTCAGCCAGCAACCAGCTGGAATAATCACCCTGAGCAGAGTCTGAACACACCGCCTGGAGTCCCACACAGCCTGGCAGGACTCCCGTGCTCCCAGGACAGATGAATCAGTCCAAAATAACACAAGTAGGCTCTGGGGAGACCTTATTGTGGCCTTCTAGTACTTAAAGGGGACTTAGAAGAAAGATGAGGACAAACATTTTAACGGGGCCTGTTGCCATAGGACAAAGGGTAATGGTTTCAAAGTAAAAGAGGGGAGATTCAGACTGGATATAAGGAAGAAATTGTTTACGTGGAGGGTGGTGAGACCCTGGCCCAGGTTGCCCATAGAGGTGGGAGATGCTCCATCCTTGGAAACATTCAAGGCCAGGCTTGATGAGGCTCTGAGCAACCTGATCTAGTTGAAGATGTCCCTGCCCATGGCAGGTGGGTTGGACTAGATGGCCTTTAAAGGTCCCGTCCAACCCAAACCATTCTATGATTCTAAGTAGTTATGTTTAAACCCAACAAGAGCTCTTTGCATTTACTGGAGGTTTGGTGGGTGTTGATGGGCAGCTGTTCCCTGGCTTCTCGTGCCCTTCCCGAGGCAGCCCGTGGTCTCCGACCACCTTGGCCAGGCACCAGCAGGTCCCTGGCAGGCACGGCCACACCGCTGCAGCCCCCAGCTCCGCTCCCGGCTACCGCTGCGAGGGCTGGGGCTCATCACCCAACATGCCATGTAATCAGACTCACTGGCAAGTGCTATCAAACAGTAATTATTGCGATTTGCATAAATATAGGTGAGCTCATCGGCAGCAGCTGCTCCCTCCAAGCCTGGACGCCGCGTGCATGCATCTGTGCTGAACGGCAATTTTGGGGGAAGAACGGGGGAAAATGGGGGTGGAGGAGGATGTTGTGGGGTTGGGTGTCATCAACCTTTGTTTGCCCAGGGAGGTGCCCTGCACCTTGTCCCTCCAAGACGCCCCTTTGGGGCTGAATTGCTGAGCAATGGAAGAGGATGTCTCCAACCCCTCCAACCTACTCGGGGACATTTGGGGTTTCTTCGCCTCTGCCTTCTCCTGGGGGTTACTCACCCACACCCAGATGTGTTGCAACCAGCTGGTGAAATTCATACAGTGTCAGGATGGGAATTTAATAAACCAGGAACACTTCATTGCCCACTCGACCCTTAACAGGCTCTTAAATCCACACCTTTATTCAGTTTTAAACCCATTTGAATGTGCTCTTGATTTAAGCCCCTGGCCGGGAGTTGCTCGGGGATGATGCAGAGGCTCTTGAGCAGTGACAAGGAAGATTTTTCTGTCTCCTTGCTGTAACTGGGAGCTTTTTCTTTTGCTGCACAGAAATCTGTTATTGGCTGCCGGTGACAGCAGAACCAAAGGTTATAGATGCGTGCAATTCTTTGTTTTATTTGATTTGGAAAAGGAGAAGAGGGAGGTTTAAAAAAAATAAATAAAAGAGGTAGTTTAAGTTTTCAAATGAAAAGAAAGGGAACTAGCAATTCATCGAGTTTTGACAGAGCACTCCATCATTTGCTCCTCTTCCAGGAACAAAAGCGAATTTGCAAAAAAAAAAAAAAAAAAAAAGACAATGGGAAATACAAGCTTTTTCCAAAGGGAAACATTTCTCTATTGTTTTAACAAATGTGAGGAATGAGTGCAAAACACACACAGACTTCCCGGTGCGCTTCCTCTGAGCCGTGGCTTTTCCTCTCCCTCTTCCCAAACGAATGCGAGGGCACGGACATGTGCGCGCCCTCTCCTCCCCATCCTCCACCCCACCAGCTGTTGGTACCTAACAGTCACTTCTCCTTTCGAAATAATTACTGTCTGTAGGGGGTTTGGAGAGGGCTGAGGTTACGCTGCACATAATAATGAAGGGGAGAAAGGCAGTCGGTGGTGAAATCCTGGTGGCACCACGCATTTGTTATATTATAAAATGATAATATTCCATATACACCCTTGACTCGGTATGTTTTAAGTGTTTTCTTACCGCATAAATGCCCTGACTACATTAGGAAAGTAGTGAGAAGGTTTTCAGAGGTTGGGCTTTTCAAAAAAAACCCTGATAATAGTGATTTTTGCTTTGGCCCAATTTCTTCTTGCTCTTTCTTTTGCACCAAGATGCAGCTGGAGGACAGCATGTTGTACGTAGGCCCTTATCAAGAAGTCTATGGGAGAAATGTTATTAAAACATTGGGTGGAGATGGCACTCAAAGTTTTTTTTTTGCATTCAAGAAAGTTCTGCTGATAGCGGATCCCAAGGTTTGGCAGCTCAGGAGTCTGTAACGCGGCGTGTAACCCGTGCGTCGTGCTGATGGATGAAAACTGATGGGCGATTGGATTCACGGGGTTGGAAATTGCATCTCAGCGATCGTCATGACCACCCGTCTGTTCTCTAATGAGCTCGGCCTCATTGCTCCGTGCTGGTCATATGCTTTCTGGAAACCCCCCCGACTTCTGCAACCACCGTGGGGCAACGGTCAGGCTGAAAACCCAAAACCGGTGCTAAAACCAGCTAATTCTTGCTTTTCTAAGAGAGGCTCGCGTTAGATTAATTCTGCAACCGACCTCTAGTTTTCAAGCAAAAGCTTTGTATCTCATCCTGTTGATGAGAAATTCATGACTCTGTGGAGTTTTGGCATGGCAGAAGGTGAAGGCTCTCAGGGTTTTACTCTGTTTTCCTTTGAGCTGCTGGGTTGTCTCCAAGCCCACATCGGGAAGTGGAGGTTGGGCTGTGGGAAAAGCAGGGCTGAGGCACCCTGGAGGATTTGTGCTGGAGGCCCTGATAAGCAAAAGCACAGAATATTGCTCAGCTCAGCTCGCTGGGACAGCTGGACCTTCAAACCGCTCCGCGAGCTGTGTGCTGGGCATCAGAAATAAAAAATCCTTATGAGAGGCACAGCAAGGCTTGGTCTCTCTCCAGGCTATAGGTACACAAATGTTTAGAAACGAATCGTAAAAAACGCGGATTTTTCATAGCCTATAACTAGGATATCTGTTCATTCCTGAAAAAACATCCCAACTTAGACAGCAATATAACATCCATTAATAGCTCCGCGCTCATTTAGCCACCAGCATCTCTCTGCTGCCTGGTCCTAGGGGTCAGGGCTGGCTCTGCCCTCCCTCACAGCCCTCATCCAGATGGAAAAACTCCAGGGCATAAAAACCATTTACAAATTATTCAGCAGGGCAAAATAACGAAGTACCTCTTTTTAATGCTTTAGGGTATTCCCGGAGTCAGTAAAAAAAAATCATGATCCCCATAAACAAAAGAGGTCCTGCAGCGGCTCCTATCACTAAAAGGCAAAGAAAGCAGAAGTAACCGCAGCCTGCGACCCCCCTGTGCATTTCACAATGTATATTTTCATACATAACAGTAATAGCAGTTGTTGTATTTTATTTATTCCAATAGCACAAGGTCCCCGTTAACTTTGGGACCCGCAGGTGGTTAAGTTACCCTTGCACGGAGGGCACTGAGGTGGTGTAGTTTGATCCACGTTCATTTAAATGAATTAAAAAAAAAGGCATGAATGAATAAAGGCATAAAAGAATAATAAAAAAAAAAGGGTATAGTAAATGCTACCATTAAATTTAGCACCGTAGGCTGGGGGCTCGCCTGAGCCCACCCAAAGCACCCAGCTCTGCAGGGAGGGGGAGGAAGAAGCACCGGGGAGGTGGAGGAGGGATCTGACAAACTGCACAACTCGTGGGAAAATGGCCCAAAAATATATATAATGGGCCAAATTCCTGCTTTTCCCGGACATCTTCCTAAAAGCCCAGCAGCAGCTGCTCGCGGTGGAGCCGGGATGCTTTGAATGAGCCCAGCTCGGAGGTGGATAAACCTGATATAAAACAACCACGTGCTCCGTCAGCTGGGGCGAGCCTGGATCCGAGCGCGGAGCTCGGCTGCGTTTTCACAGGAAGGGGTTGTGTGGTCCCACTCCTCCCCAAAGGGCAGGACCCCTCACCAAGTAAAATTCGGGATCACTACAAATGTAAATACGCGCTTTCGCAAGCCGTAATGGATTAAAAATGCTTATGGAGCTTTTATGAAGGAAAAATCACTATAATCATTATAAAAATCTCTACCTTACGGATGTACTTAATGGAAATGTATTATATGCACAGGGAATGTTTACTTACTCTTTTGCCTAAAACTGCTTGGGTGATGCAGGAATATTTAATGGAAACGTATATTATACACAGAATTCATTTGCTGCTTCACTTAAATGACTCCTTCCATAGAGCCGCAATTGTTAATGGAAATGTGCTGGAAAGTTGTTTACTATAAAAGGTAATGTTTTAATGTTTTTTCCCCAAAATGCTACGTGAGCACGAACATTTAATAGACCTTTTCCCGCAGAAATCTTTGTGGTAGGAGTCATATCCTCAGACTATTTTGTCAGTGACCACCTGGAAGGCCAGCATTCACCCTGGGAGTTGTGGCTCAGCGGTGCCGAAGTGAAAAAAAGTGACAAAAACGAGCAAAAAGCCAATTTTTACGACGGTGAAGCATCACTTTGCTTTACGTTGCTCTTCCATTTGCCCCAGTGCAGCACCAAATTTCAGCTTCAGTGGCTTGGGGAGGAAACTGGGAAGCATCAAGGGCAAAAAGCCCCATGTCCGATGGGAGAGACAGAGACCGACTGGAGGAAAAGCTTGAAAATTTGGCAGCGGCTTGACTTGTATTTCACAGCCACAAGACTCCTGACAAGGTAAAGGTCCTCTCGACGCCCGCTCCAAAGACAATTCCCATTTCCCCAGCGAACGTAAGGAAAACGAAACCATTTGGAGTTACGTGAGTGTGTGTGACAAATCCCAGCACAGCGGCTCTAATTGATTTAACTTGGGGCTGGGGATTGAACTACTTGAAAGGAATTGGAAAAGCTGTTTGGGGTTGGATTTTTTTTTTTCCGTCCATAACCACTAGCTTAAATACACAGCACATATAACGAAACAGCTCGGGCGAGCACTTGGTAGAGTGATTTAGACCGCACTCGGTAAAATAAAGAAGCTAAATTAAAAGTAGTCATACTTAGCAATAAAACATGTATTACACTGTTAATACTCTTCGGACAGGGTGCAATTGTTTAGAGGTGAGGAAGATGTTAATAAGTGTGATCCAAACACGTGATCATTGCTTTTTGGCGGATAATTGAGTGCAACAAGCGCTCTCCTGTCTAATTTTCATGGAGCTCCATTTGTCTTTTTCCCAGCTCCTGAGCGTTTTCCATGCTTTGGATGATGTTATTTCCATTGGTCTCAGCGTAATCCAAACCCTTGTTTACTACAGGGACAGGTGTCTGCCTTTCTATAAGGCATGGTGGTTTTGGGCGTGCATCTTGTCCCTCATCCCTCCTTGCCCAGCAGCCCCCAGACACTGGGCAGGAGAAGCCACGAACTGCTTTTTCCAGCCTTAAAGCTGGTGGGAAAGGAGCCCGGTCACGTTTCTGCAGCAATAACCCTGCGCGTCCCTTGAGTTCCAGCATCTGCATCCCCATGAACCTCTCCACTTGCATTTTGGAGCTAGAGACGTACGCATGAAAGGATCAGCACGTGTCCCACCGGCTCTGAAACAGGGAGAAGGGGAAGAACTCAAAACGCACAATTAAAAAAGTAAAAAAAGCTCTCATATGCTTTTTAAATTTTTTTACTGCATCAAAATTCTCATAGCAAAAATTCTCTGAGCAAAATCTGCTCCAGGGGTGGAGAACACCATCTGTTTTGGGGAAGTGGTGTTCAACAAGGGTGTTCTGACACTGGGCTTTGGAATTGTGCTCCTTCTTGGCCACCAGGTTGACTTCGTTGCTTCTAACGAGCTGATCCTGCTCTGGCCTGGTGGAATGAGGGCAGGGCCAAACTCGATACACATGAGCTTAATTAAGTCAGTTTATTTAACAAGAGTGGGGAGGGAGTTTGACTTTTTTTGTGCTCTGGAAGGCTGTGGTGGTTTGGTTTCTTCCCTGGATTAGCGAGGAGCTGCTTGGTGAGGAGCTGCTTCTTGGTTGCAAGGTGAGCGTGAAGAGCTTTGTAGAGGCTGTAGTTGCTCTGCACCTTTCTCCTGCTTCTTCTCTTATGTCCTCGTTGTAGGAGAAGGATTAACAACCTGAGTCTAAATTAACATCTGTGTTTCTGGCAGAGAATGATTGGACTAACTGGCTTCAGTGGAATTGTCCTTGTTTTATGCAAGTGCAAATATGGTTATAACAGATGTTTACTGACTTTCCAGTGTCTTTTGACTCGAATTTCCTTATGAGCTCGTTTTATATGCTGTTTTTTTCCCTGAGCTCTATGTGTTTGCTCTTGAGTTGGATGAGTGTGTGAGGGGGGAGTCAGCTCATGGTCCTGGTTACTGAGGCATTGCAGGCTCTTACTGGAAAATTAGTAGCCCAGGCAAAAAAAAAAAATCCATTTGCTCGTCCTTCCTTTAAAGATGATTGATAATGAAAGTAATGATATAAAATCTAATGTTATTTTACATGATGTGTCGAAAAAACCCATTCACCAGGGGAAACTGCTGTACAGGAGCAAGGTCCTCCCCAGTTGTTACCTGGTGTAGCTCTGCGTAGGAGCAGAGGATCTGGCCCGCAGAAATCAGCACAAGTAATATTCCAGTATTTTTCAAAATACTTTTTCTGCTTGGTGCATGGGAAGCTTATCTTTTTTCCCCGATAAGCACAAAACTGCAGAGTGTCTCTGAAAGTTTTCCATCCTTGAGTGGAAGTATGGAAAAGATAGCTGCTGAGTAATTGTTTGGCAGAAGGTAATTGCAAGAAGTGCTTGGAGGGAAAGAGCTGGGGAAAACAGCAGGGCTGGAGGAGACAATGGTGGCCCAGGAGCCCGTTGGAGCTCAGCTCCAGCCCTTTCCAGGAAAGGGGGAAGAAGAAGGTGATCCAGAGGTGGTGAGCAACTGTGGCAGTGAGTGATATGAGTGGGAAAAATAATATTTGGGTTTATGGTGAGGTGGGATTGTAGCAGGCTGATGGGCAGCACTTCCCTGGTTTCCCAAGTAGCAACCTAAAAATGGTGGGGCCTACAGACTGCCCCAATGGAGAAGGCAGCTTCGAGGTCCTGGGAACAAAACTAAGCTGAATGCAGAGAGCAGCATGGAAGCCACGTGTTTAAAATTTGCCTCTTTATAAATATTGGTTTGTGATGTGACCAGTAAGAGGCACTGAGCATGTTCGCATCTGAAAAGAAACTCAGTGGTGCTGGTGAGGTGGGTTATGTGGTAAGGGGATAGTCAATGCAGTGACTACAACTTGTTCTTGAGGACTGGATGGGGAGTAAGGATTTTTTTGAGACATGGTTTTCTGCTGTAGTGTTATAGGCTGTTTAAAAATGGTGGCATGTCAGAAGGTTTTTTGAACCGAAAACTAAGATGGGTTCTAGTAGCCCCAGGATGGGGTAACTGATACAGATCCATGGCTCAGCTGTGGGGCAAGCTGGCTGGGTGAACTCCCTTAGTCTCTGCCCAAAACAGAGGCATTTAATCTGAGTTTTCTCATGCCACTTAAACCTGGGAACACTTTCTGGACTTTTCAGGCCCACAGTTACAAAGCTTCCTTAGAAATCTTGAAATATGATGCTTTCCTAATGTGGAAACTGTGTACTGAACTCTGGATAATTGAATATTGACCCCATTTCCATAGACAAAGAGGTGATGACTGGTTGGAAATCTATCAGCTCAAGTGGTCAGGTTATATCAACGCTTCCTTTGTGCAGGAAAGAAAATGGCATTGACCACTGATGCATAATTTTGGGACTGTTAAAGGTTGAGTTACCCAAAGCTTTAGATCACTGTGGATGTAAGTGATTGGAAATAAAGTGAGAAGTACTGGGGTGGGGGGGGGGGG
>VYZM01001427.1:558761-570242 GCA_013398915.1 Dromas ardeola | reverse complement strand
AGGAAGAGCATCCTATTGAGTCCTCCCAAAATCTTGAGCTTAGTGGCAAACCTATGAAAACATTGTTATAGAAGCGCACCAAAGAGGGGAAAATGGGATAAATGATAATGAATGTGGGAATAGGTTAAGATCTATCTCTGACATGTAAACGAATGTAAAGGGGATTGATGAAATATGTGGTAAAGATTACAATACCTGTGAAATAAATAACTGAGCTATGTGGGGTCTGAGCCTATGGCTCCATGTGGGCACTGTAGAGTGACTGGGAATCGAGGGGTGATGGGGGTGTTGTGATTGCTCCTGGTCTGTACCTGGATTGAAGTGGAAAGGCTGGAAAATGGTGGAGAGGATTCGGATCCAGTCATACATTTGTGTAGCATAGGAGAGTGTCCTCGAGTTATTTTACATGGTGTAGATAACATAGGAAATCTGTAGTTCAAAAAAACCCAACCCCTTTTGCTCAAGGGCATCAACTGATCACCAGTTGCATTCTGGTTAGGGAGAGCTGCCCCTACACGCAGGTGTTTGATATTGGTCCATTTGGCTGGTTTTGCTCTTTTAAAGAGAGACAACAGTCACAGGGGAGACCTCAGCTTGATGGCCCAACCTCTGCTTCACCTTTTTCTCCTGTTTACATCTTATTTCAGCAGCTGAGTGTCTCTGACTTCTTCCAAAGTAACACAAAAGCCAAAGCAGATTGCTCAGTTGCTTGCAGTTGGATCTAAAATGCATAGACCATAAGAAAATTCATGAAACATCCGGGAAGCTTCATAGTTTAGGTTTTTCCTGAGGGAAATAGTCAAATTGATATTGAGGAAACTACTTGTAAACAACCTCCCCCAACTTCTGTCAACTTTCATCCCTGAGTAAGTATTTAGAGCAAGGCTGAAAGCCCCTTGCCCCAGGGGAAGGGGCAGAGGGACCTTTTAATGGCAGTGTCAACCCAACCTTATCTACAGCAGCTTGAATGTGCTGCTCTAACATGAGATACAAGCGGAGTGAAATGTCAGTACAGTCGGTGTAATGCACGAGTGGTTTCTGACATAAGAAAGGAGAAGGATGGTTGATCTTTAACCTTTTTTTTTTTTGTATGAAAGATTTCTGCTTGGCACTTGACAGCTCCTTGCAGCCATCTTCTGTCATCCCCTCTTGAGGTCTTGCTGGTGTTTCTGTATGCTGTGGAGACAGCTTGGCTGTTCTGGTTAAGTTGGGTATGACTGTACTGTGTGGGAATAGGACTCCAGAATCTTGCCCAGAAGAGCTTATCCTGAAGAAATGTGTGGTCTTGTGGCAGGGTCGCTAGCTTTTTTTGTGTGAGCATCTGTTATCCAGACCGTCTACACCTTGGCAACCTTAAAGCTTCTTGCTCTGGCCCTGATCTTGCTTGCACCAAGCATGGCTGGGCTTTCTAAGCTAATTAATCTCAGCCTCAGATCATTTTACCAATCCAGAAAATGTTAATTCTTGGAGCCTGTTCTCAGGTGATCTTTCAGCGGTTTCTGGGATCAGGCAGCTCAAAGGAGTGCGTTGTAGGTCTGGTGGCTTTTCTCCTTGGGGAAGGAAAGAAATAACCTTGGATTTTGGCATCCAGTCTTGTCTTTTAATTCTTCTCCGGTCTGCAGCGTACTTAGATGAACATGGAAAGGGAAAGGGGACTAAAGAAGGGAAGTTTTATGGCATTAACTTCCTATGGGAGAAGGGCATCTGCAGGTTGGAAGAGCTTGAGACCCCAGGGCAGGTCAAGGATCACTACATGGGGCAACAGATCTACAGATGAAAAATTATTTCTGGGTCACCTCTGCAAAACTTCTTTTATTTAGGCTCTGCTGTTGTGGTTCTGGGAGCTGCTGGTCCTTATCTGCCATACGTTCTTTGTGGCAAACTGGTGGAAATCTGTGTGTGAACACTAGCTTTGTCTCCTATTTCTAGTAACCTAGTGCCTCCACCAGAGCAGATGCAATCTGCTCAAATATAAAAATGCTCTCTTTTGAAAAATCATGTAGACAGGCTTGAAATAACTGTGCTATTTGTGCCGTGAAAGAATAAATTCATTCTTGAGCTGAAATAAAAATGCCTTGAAATAGTTGTGAGTGGAGCTGTGGCGGAGATGTATCAAGGTGGCAGCTCTGACCAGGGGAGGTGGCAGCTGGGGAGGAAGATGTGCAGTTTGGTCATGAGAGGTGCTCTGAAATGGAGGAGGGGGGTGACAATTGCATATCTTGTGTCCCCTTGCTCTTCCCACAGCAACCCATTGGCTGTGTGAAGCTGAGTCCTGTACTGGGGTGTGTGTCGGTTTGGTTGTCCCCTCCTTAACCAAGATCTTCTGTGGTGGAGCATGAGGTCTTCTACCCTCCAGCAATGGGCAATTTCTGATTTAATAACTGCTTCTGTAAGAGTTACTGTGCTTGTGTCCACTGCTGTACAGGCAGTAGCTGTGTAGGGGTAGGAGTGTTTTCTTTCTCTCACCCCAAACTATGAGTTCGTGGTATCTTTACCAACCAGTGGTGAGGAACGTGTGTTTTCATAGTGGCCGTAGAGGTAAGTGAGACCCTGGTGTAAAAAATCCAACCACAATCTGACTCAAATGGCAGCATCCTTAGTGTGGTGGTCTCGAACAGCAGGTAGAAGGAAGGCTTATTGCAACGGGGTTGTGGGAAAGGTATGGTTTGTATGGGCAGCGAGGGAAAGGCACAGTATGCCTTGACGTCTTGGCGTGTGCTGCTTTTCCAGCCCCAAGGAACGAGGGGAGACCCGTGACAGATTTCACAGACCTGACATTTAAAGTCATTAAGACTCAATTAGAGTCTTGTTGAAATAATTTTATCCTGATTTCTGTCCCAGGCTGATTATTGGAAATTATCTCATTTCCCTGAGAGGGGAACTCCTGTCATGGGAAAGGCTTCTCCACAAATTGTTGAGTGTCAATATTCAGTAAAACCAGCCTCGGATGACATTTTTTTCCTCCAAAAGACTGGAGAAAAATGCAAAGAGGAGAGACAGGTGAACAAATACTCGCTCAGCTGCAACAGACGTGTGGGTTTTCTGTGGTGGTACCCTGCTAATGTAAGACATGGAAAAGGTGGTGGTGTGGAGAAGAAAGGGACATCTACAGGTCAGGCCTGTCAGCCTGACCTTGGTACCAGGGAAGATCATGGAGAGGATCATCTTGAGTGAGCTCTCGTGGCAAGTGCAGGGCAGCCAAGGGATCAGGGCCAGCCAGCACGGATTTAGGAAAGGGAGGTCCTGCTTAACCAACCTGATCTCTTTCTATGACCACATGACCTGCCTTCTGGACGCGGGGAAGGCTGTGGACGTTGTCTATCTGGACTTTGGTAAGGCCTTTAACACCGCCCCCCACAGCATTCTCCTGGAGAAGCTGGTGAATCATGGCATAGACAAGTGTACTCTTCACTGGGTAAAAAACTGGCTGGACGGCTGTGCCCAGATAGTTGAGATTAATGGGGTGAAATCTTCTTGGCGGCGGGTTACCAGTGGTGTCCCTCAGGGCTCAGTTTTGGGGCCACTTCTGTTTAATGTCTTTATCAATGATCTGGATGAGGGGATTGAGCGTGCCCTCAGTAAGTTCGCAGACGACACCAAACTAGGTGGGAGTGTTGATCTGCTTGAGGGTAGGAAGGCTCTACAGAGGGACCTGGACAGGCTGGATGGATGGGCCAAGGCCAATTGCATGGGGTTTAATAAGGCCAAGCGCCGGGTCCTGCATTTTGGTCACAACAACCCCAAGCAACGCTACAGGCCTGGGGAAGAGTGGCTAGGAAGCTGCCCAGCAGAAAAGGACCTGGGGGTGCTGGTGGACAGGCAGCTGAACATGAGCCAGCAGCGTGCCCAGGTGGCCAAGAAGGCCAACAGCATTCTGGCTTGTATCAGGAACAGCGTGGCCAGCAGGACTGGGGAAGTGACCGTGCCTCTGTACTCGGCACTGGTGAGGCCTCACCTCGAGTGCCGTGTTCAGTTCTGGGCCCCTCTGTACAAGAGGGACATTGAAGTGCTGGAGCGTCTCCAGAGGAGAGCTGCCAAGCTGGCGAGGGGTCTGGAGACCAAGTGATATGAGGAGAGGCTGAGGGAACTGGGCATGGTTAGTTTGGAGAAGAGGAGGCTGAGGGGAGACCTCGTTGCCCTCTACAACTACCTGAAAGGAGGGTGTAGAGAGGTGGCTGTTGGCCTCTTCTCCCGAGTGAATAGTGACAGGGCCAGAGGAAATGGTCTGGAGTTGCGGCAGGGGAGGTTTAGATTAGATATCAGGAAGAATGACTTTACTGAAAGGGTGGTCAGGCACTGGAACAGCCTGCCCAGGGAGGTGGTTGAGTCACCATCCCTAGAGGTATTTAAGAAACGTGTAGATTTGGCACTTCAGGGCATGCTCCAGTGGCAGAGATTGCAGGGTGTGGGTTTTTTTGTGTGTGTGTATATGGTTGGACTCGATGATCTCAAAGGTCCTCCCCAACCATGAAGATTCTATGATTCTATGATCTGAGTTGCCTTCATAGGTGATTTTGTTGCTGACATGTGGGAGAACCTGGTCCACAAACCGGGATGGATGATGGGGGACAGTAGTGTCCCTGGTGAGGTGACCTGCATGAACTGCATGGGGTTTACCTTTGGGTCTTCAGAGCACCCTGCTAGTCTTTCTCCCTGATTTTGAGCCTGATTGAGGGTGGGTAGAGATCACCCAGCTGAGGAGCTCACTCAAGTGCTGCAGTCCCTCCTTGCAAGATTTGGAACCACCTGCAGCTATTGCTAGAATGGTTGGTGCCAGCCCCCAAGCCCAGTATTGTTGGGATGGATTTTCCCCTGCAGGTTCGACATTTCTTTAGGGCTTTTGTTCTACTTATTGCAAAATCTTTATCAATGAAAATTTAAAAGTTTAATTTTCCATCTGCTCTGATGCAGTTTTCAGCTATTTTGCTGAAAAGCTCTGTTGGGATGTGACTCCCTGCAAGGGTAAGGTGTGCTTCTCTAGCACATGGGACTTGCAAAATGAAGAAGGTTCTAGCTTCCATTCTTCTCGGGGGACAGGGTTTTCGTGGTGGGACTGTATGACCTGTGGTGTTATAAAGCCATATGACTCACGTGAAGGCAAGCAGACTGACTAGGCTTTCCATAAAGCATGGGATATATTAATTCTGGGACGTATAGTTTGGAAGAGAGAATGAGACTGGGACTACAACCTCCATAAAGCATCGAAAGGGCAGTTTTTGTGCTTTTCTGAGTGTTCTGTGCCTGTGGTACCTAATGGGAGAACTTGGCTGTTGAGCCTGTTCAGATGCGGAATCACAGCTGTGGCTCTTGGAGTAAAGGCATTTAAGGTTAGGGAAATGCAATTTTGCGTTGAGATGACTTGGAACAAATTGTATTTGTTTCACTCTAGGAAGCCAGGACTAAACATTTAAGTTCGAGGGCTTCTGAGATGTTTTATTTGGCATGAAATGTTTTTTTTTTTTTTTTAAATTTTGATGCGTTTCTCTGAAATATTGAGTTGTGTTCAAATATTGCCTCTTTAGAACTTATCTTTTCAAATCATGAATCTCAGGATGCTTTGGTAAAAGGGAAATAATTTTCTTACCAGGCTTGTTGATCCGAGCGGGTGTCCCATTCAGTGGTGCCTCTGTGAGAACAACACTTGAACAGATCCATATCCTCCCCTTGTGTCTGTGTCTCCCTAAGGTGCCAGAAAGGGACCAAAAGAGCCCTGGTAACATTGGTGTGTGCTCCATTAGAAGAAAGTATCTTCAGTTTTTCTGGAAGAAAAAGGTGGGTGAAATGGTTATAATCTTGCCAGGAAGGCAGAACTTCTGATGGGCAGAATGCATCATAAAAATCAGAAGTATCGATAAAAGACAAAGCTTGAGGCCGGTAATTTCAGACTAGGCAGAGGAGGCTCGTATCATGCTGTGAGGGTCATTAACACAGGGAATGTCCTTTCTAGGGTTGTGATGGGATTTGATCAAAACTGGAGCTTAATATTGACTTAAATCCTGTAACTGCATCCTGGACTATGGTGCAATAGAGGACTCGCTCAGCTCTATAAAACGTGGAAGTCAGTTAAGCGATTGCCAGTTTCTTTCAGCATAAAATCAACAAAGATTTCATCACAGGAGCATGAGCAATATCAGAAAAGGAATTACAAGGGGCTGGAGAGAACCTAATGTTTGCCTGATGTGAGAGTGCCATTATTTTCCCTGCATGGGGAGTAAAAACCCAACGGACAAAATAGATTGGCAAGTATAAATTTCCATTCATTACAATACTGAGATACAATTTCTCACGTGCAGAGCCTTAGATGTTGGAATTGATTTTTCCATTCAGGGAGATCCTACAGGAAAATGAACATTAAACTTTGTAGTTGTCCATGAGCACAAACTACGCAAACACAGACTGGACCAAAGAAGAAATTTGCTGCTTGAAGCACCTTCCTCTTAATAAATCTGGATAACTCTCTAATATCCTCCTCTCCCATCCTTGGGGATGTGTTGCGCTCGCAAGGAGAGAGGCGAAAGCTGTTTTTGGTTGGATGACCCACAGCCTTTCTCATGTCTCCATTACATGGTGCAAGTTATCCATCAGCAGAGCTGCTCTTCCAGTTTCTAATGTTGGGGAATACCACAAAGCCGGGTGGTGTGAGGAAGCCACCTTCAAGTTACTTGGTGTCTAAACGTCTAAAGGCTCCTGCAAATTGTATTATGTAGTAAATGTTAGATTGGGGTCTTACATGAGGTTGAGGGGGAAGGGAGTTCCCCTCTGAGAAAAAAGAGCAGAGAAAAAGTTCAGAAAACAGGTTTTTTTTTTTCCCCAAGGATTTCCTATGAAATTCTAGCCCGGCTGCAAACACCCTTTGTACCCTGCCATGCAGAAGATACTGGCGAGAAGGTTTCTTTCCTCTTCTTAGCTTATCTGCAGCTCCCTGGGCTCATGATCTCACTGATTTGAGAGACCAGGTCTGAATTATATTCGAAAGAACATTCCACCTGTAGAAAGTTTGGGGTTTTTCTTAAAACCAAGGTTATGCCACAGGCGAGTGCTGCAGAAATGATATCTGCTGACATCACAATGACACCCCAGGTGTGACAAGTTGCGCAAAGCAGAGGCTGTTTCCCTCTCCTGGAGTGATGCTGAAAAATTATGGTCCAGCGTAGAAGCACCACAAGAGGTTTGGAAGAAGTTAAGAAAGAAACAGGAGACGTTGGGGCTGTTGAGTCGGGTGTCTGAAGGCGGAAATGGGGATGCTGGTGTGCAAGGCCATCGCTGGCTGGACCCAGAAGTCCTTGTCTTGCCACCACCCAGCCCTTGGTACCCCTTTTTCTTCATGGGCAGCGAGTCCCTCCAGCACTTTTTGGGCTGCTCTGCTAGATGGTGCTGTTGCCCTGGTTTCTGAGAAGAGTTTGCGAGCTGGTCCTCAGCAGATGGTCCTCAGAGGAGGATTAATGCTTATTCAATTAATGTCCACTGTATCAGCCGGAGCCTGCGGAAAATATGCTGTGCTCTGGAAACTGCGGAGAGCTGCTCGGAGCAGGTCTGCTGCCAAACCGCCCTCCTCACCAGCCAAAACCCTGCTCCGAGGTGGGCCAAACCTCCTCCTGCATCCGCTGCTGGGCTGGGAAGCTTTACCGATGTGAGTGTAAGGTCTCGTGTGGTTCAAACAACTCGTGCTGCTGTACGAGCAGCATCCTTAATCTCCTGGCATTAAAGGAACATGGAAAAGCAAACTCGACGGGAATGTCAGGAGATTAGGACAAGAAGCAACCAGCGTTGTGCAGCCATTAAAGTCGTATTTTGAGCTTGATTTGGACAGTAAGCTGGGAGATCTGAGGGGAAACGGCTTTTAAATTTGATCAGGTAGAAGTCAGCCCTGAGTTACTTCTCTGCAAATCTGGAGGAACTTCACTGCACTCAGTTACGGTGTTTAATATTCATGCGAGTCTTTTCTTTGAGGAATATCCCCAAACACTACTTGAGCTGTCCACGCAGTGCCAGGGAAAGGCACTCATTGCATGGGCAGAAAAGACTAATAACTACTATCCTTCCTGGCAATTAAAGTGGCAGCGGAATCTCCTTGAGGGACGGAGGTAAACATTTGAAAAATGGTGAGATATTTAGGACTGGCAAAGAGCTGAGATAATATTAGGACTAGAGCTGCTGAACATCCATAAAATCAACTTTTAGACACCTGAGACTGGTGTTCAGCCTGCAAGTGCCAGAAACGCCCAAGTGTCTGCTGCTGTTCGCTCAACCATCCAGGGTCTGCCGCAGGTGTGCGTGTTGCGGCTGAACCCAAACTGGACCCAGATGAAGCATTTTTCTCTGAGCACAGCTACCACGAGGGACAGAGTCAGGCAGACCTCTTGCTCATGGAACAGGTTGCCCAGGGAAGCTGTGGCTGCCCCATCCCTGGAGGGGTTCAAGGCCAGGTTGGACGGGGCTTGGAGCAACCTGGGCTGGTGGGAGGTGTCCCTGCCCAGGGCAGGGGGTGGCACTGGGTGGGCTTTAAGGTCCCTTCCAACCCAAACCATTCTGTGACTTACGGAGCACAGAAATTGTTTTTTTCTCCCGCTCTGTGTCAAATTTAAATGGTATCTCAGTAAACTCCAGCATTACCCCCATGTGCACCCTGTTCCCATGCATGCTCCCAGTGGGCATGCTCAGTCGGGATTAATTAAATCCCATCCTGGTGCTGGGTTTAGTGCCTGCCAGTGAGCAGTTGGGGTGCCTGGGAATGCCCCCCACTTTGTGCCTCTTAATTCAGGCTGCAGCTTTGCAGGGTTTAGACCTGCTGGGAGTGGGTTCTTCCGAACACAGGGTGGGAGGGATGGATGTCGCCCTTTGTCCCTCCTGGTGAATCCCTTCTACCTCACCCAGCTCATTAAATATTAATTGCTGCTGTGTTGAACCCATCTCTCCCACATCCCAGCTGACTGCCCTGCCTGTGGAGCTGTAATGCTGCTTGCTGGCCTGATAAATATTTAATTACCGCACAAAGCTGAGAAGCTCTGCCATGTGGTGGCTGAGAGCATCAGGTCAGAGCACTTTGGGCAGTGCTGGGGTACAGGCAGCATCTGAGCTTCAGAGGTGGTCTCTGGCTGTGCGGGAGACAGGCTGGTCGGATGGAAACCCAAGCAACCAGGCAATAATTTCCTTCTGTTGTCCCTGCTAGTGGCAGGAGAGACAAAGCTGGGGAGCAATGTTGTCTTGGAGGCGGTCCAGGGAGCAGTTGAGCTTTCTAGGTTCCCATTTGCTGAGGTTGATGTGGCTGGGCAGGAGGGAGCAGGTGATTTGGACACCTTCATCAGTGATGAAAAAGGATTTTGAAGTCCAGGAGTGGCTGTTGCATTAGTTGCCAAAACAGGAGGGAACTGAGGCGTGATTAGGCTGTGGTATCCTTCAGCAATGGGCTGCAAGGCTTGCATACAGACCTGTGTCAGGGCAGTGTGGCCTGGGCTGCCCCAAAATGCGCCTCGGTGAGCCTTGAAAGACCCCTTCTAGCCTGAGCCAAGGTGATAGCATCCACCTAATTTGGGTAGCACCATGGGTACTAATCCTGGATGCCTGCTGCCCTCCTCGGCGGGATAAAGGGTTCTGGGGGACTTGTCTGTAGCCCCACAAAGTCTCCATAGAGGAGCTGGAAGCTTGAACCAGTTTTACTGCACCCAACCACATCAATGTGGTCAACCTCCCCATTTCTCCATGGGGAGAAATCCCCCTTTCCTCCCAGCGACACTGGGCTTGTGAGGTAACAGCAAGGAGAAATTTCAGACTATAGAAGTAGGATAGAATCGTAGAATGGTTCGGGTTGGAAGGGACCTTAAAGGCCATCTCATTCCAACCCCCCTGCCCCAGGCAGGGACACCTCCCACTAGACCAGGCTGCTCCAAGCCCCGTCCAACCTGGCCTTGAACCCCTCCAGGGATGGGGCAGCCACAGCTTCTCTGGGCAACCTGGGCCAGGGGCGCACCGCCCTCACAGCAAAGATACCTTTCTGCATGCTATAAGTTTGCATGTAGGGGTGATATGTGGAGGACCTGGTTGCTTGCAGAAGAGTAGCTGCTGTCCTTTCAAGATCCAACTTTCCTTGGCAACTTGGGAATAACACTGGTGCCCAGCAGACCAACCCCAGCCACCGTGCAACAGAGGCATCACTCTGCAATGTTTAATTTAACAGATATATTTATATCAGTCTTAGCTGCAAACTATAACATCTTTGATTTCTTTATACAATGGTGATGTTACGGCACCTTGGGTTTCTCCTGACAGTGAATTACAGTTAATTTCTCTCCCCCACATGCCTGAAAGGAACGGGAGCGGCGAGCTGCAAATCTCTTCATGAGAGTTGCTGCAATGGTGAGAGGAGTTACTGCTGGGGAGGGCAACCACTTAAAAGCAGTCTCTGAATCTCAAGTGAATGTTGTAACAATGCTCAAGTCCTAGGTCTGTGGATAAAATGGCGTAGTAATCATTTTTTAAAAGAAAAAAGCTTGGGCAGAAGTGTCTGAGTTTGATAGATTGAGAGAATCTTGAAAAAATATTGGGTTTCAGGTGCTGTAACTAATCTCTGGAAGCAGCTGCACCTTGAAAGCAAACCCTGCTATCTTAATTTTCAGGATAACTATTTTAATGTACGTGTTTCTAGCGTGTTTCTTGGGAAGCAACTATTGGGAAGAAGTCTATTCTGTTGAATTACTTGTGAGGTTCCTGTTGAAGGCAAGCCCTGAGCCAGCGTGCGGTGGGGCAGGCAATGGGATGCCATGCCTTTCCCAAGCAACCACCTGAAGTTCAGGATACATGCCCCGGGGGGGGGTGAAAATGTATTTATTCCCTGCTCTACGGTATATTAAACCAAAAGAGGCAGTGGGGAGGATGTCAGGCTGATACAGGGATCCTAGGTAACAGGTAGTTTTAAGCACGTTTTATTAACTGTGCACAGGTACTTCTGATATTGTGCTCTTAGGATTCCTATAATTTTGACCAATTAGTATGCCTATTAAATTGAAACTTCTTACTTCTTTAATATCAAGGTAATGTAATGAAGTCAGATACACTTGGTAATCCACTTGCAGGTAATTGCAACATTAATAAAGTTGCTTGACATTGCCGTTTCTGGAAACTTATCCTTCTGCACTGCCCAGGAACTGAGTGGTTTTGATAATTTTCTCAAGTGGTGGTCACCCGTGGATTAGATCTAGAATCTATTTAAAAACCTTCTTTGTTCTGCATCTTTAGTACCCCTTTGCCAGCTTAAGACATCTAAATAAATGAAATAAATAAGGAATTAATCTGATGCAAGCTTTGTGAAAACAAGTAATTTCTTAACAAGAGCCAAGTGAGTAATTCACAATGAATAATTTATCTGACATCTTTTTCTTCTCCTGGAGCTTCAGCAAACAGATTT
The DNA here is from genome assembly GCA_013398915.1 of Dromas ardeola. Taxonomy (NCBI): domain Eukaryota; kingdom Metazoa; phylum Chordata; class Aves; order Charadriiformes; family Dromadidae; genus Dromas; species Dromas ardeola. Next base: position 558,841 of record VYZM01001427.1, on the reverse strand, counting down.
CTGCCTCCTTCAATTAACAGCAGAAAGCTCTTGACAAATTTGGGGTGAATGTTCTTAACAGGATGGCTCGTTTGCAAAAA
>VYZM01001427.1:511338-558737 GCA_013398915.1 Dromas ardeola | reverse complement strand
AAAAAAAAAAAAAAAAGCCCCTCTCTCCAGGATCCAAAATTGAAGTTTATAGCTTTTTTTTGTTTCCTTTTGTGAGGATCCATGTGTTAGGAAGGTTGAGGACCAGGTAGCAGGGCAGAGCTGTGGTGTGGCACCTGCCCTGATGTAGGAGGTAAATGGATTTTCTAATTGCCTGCTGGTTTTTTTTTTGTTAAAGCCAAATGAAATTTAGATTATGAAATTTTATCTGGGACGTGTGGTATCAGTGTTCTGAGTTTAGAGAGGCTGCAATGATGGCTCTGGAGTGGGAGCTGCCTGTTGGGTGCTTCTGCCAAGGAGTCTTGAGGTGGTCAGTTCATGGGTATTTCCTTGCAGAAAGCGGGGGGGAGGGCAGGGGAAGGCAGAAAAACTGTACTATTTTCTCCACTGCTGTGTTGCATGGATGTGGAGGCAAGTGAGGTGGGAGCAGCCCTGCAGTGGGCAGGGATCCCCTCTATGGACATGGATAGGCCACCAGGAACCAGCATGGTTGCCAGGTCCCAGGATCTCCTAGTCTTTCTCCACTTGACCAATGGCTTGAGTTTGCTAAAAATGGGTGCCTTTGTGAACCTGGTGATGTTGGGCACAGCCGGCAGGGCCATGTGGAGCCACGAGAGCTTGGGCTGGCTGTTGAGGTCGTCTTTTCCAGCCTGTGAACTTTGAGACAGGAGTGGATGCCAGAATAAGATGCGCAGTGCACTCTCAGGTGAAATCGTATGCTTATTTTCATGTGTTTTCTTCCTTCCTTTTTGCATGGCACATGTCTCAGCCTAATTGCAGGGATGTGCATAACCTCCAAACCTGCCAGGAGCAGAGCTGAGCTGCTGATGGCTGTCTTCAGCCAAGAGCTTGTAGATGTTGTAATCGATGTTACACGAGTCGCTCCTCTTCATATGTGGCAAATCTTGACTAAAGACTCCCTATTTAGCACTCCCTTGGCTTCCTCATTGGCCTCTCCCCCACAGGTCTTGGACAGCAAAGAAAACTTTAATTATTAAGGCTGTTGCTTGTAACACATCTTCTCCAAGCTAAAACAAGCTGTTTGTTTATAGAATAGAAAAACTTGCAGAAAGGGAGAGATTTGTCAAGTCCTGAAATACAAGGCAGCATACAACCTTCCATTTGAAGATGCAAATGAAAGTGTTTGAAGTCCTGTGGTTGCTGCTTTAAGATACAGTCACCACGATACCCTAAATAAATGATTTTAACTGGCTCTGCCCTAGTTCTTGCTGGGAGCTGCTCCCCTACTCCTAACGGTGATGTCCAGAGGAGGGCCATGAAGATGATGAGGGGTGGCCACCCCCGATGAGGGGTAACAGTTTTAAACAGGAAGAGGGGAGACTGAGATGAGATCCGAGGAAGGAATCCTTGGCTGTGAGGGAGGTGAGCCCCTGGCCCAGGTTGCCCAGAGAAGCTGTGGCTGCCCCATCCCTGGAGGGGTTCAAGGCCAGGTTGGATGGGGCTTGGAGCAACCTGGGCTGGTGGGAGGTGTCCCTGCCCAGGGCAGGGGGGTGGAACTGGGTGGCCTTTAAGGTCCCTTCCAACCCAAACCATTCTACGGTTCTATGATGCCTCTGCTTTGATGGCACAGCTGAAGGTTCAGCCTTGCTCCACATCTGACTGCATGTGGTCAGCACCTAGCTTGGGTGCAAGCACTTGACAAACTGTCCCATGTGTTCAACTTGCTTCTATTCACCTCTTGCCCTCCCGTCTGATATTTATTGTTCCAAGTATTTTAACGTATTCAGTTTTAGACATCCTGCTTAAATCCAGTTGGGTTTCAGTGGATGAGGAAAATGTGTGTGGTTGATAAATCAAAACATGCCAAGGAAATTGGAAAGATACGCAGCCAAAAAGCTATATGACTCTTTGGATGGTCTTCATTGCTGGAGCTTTGGGTCAAGTGAGACACTAATGTGTAAATTTGTTTTTTCTCAACCCAAACTCTTGCAATTACTTGTTCAGATATTTCCTGTTATAACAAATCTTGATTGGCAATTTTATATTGGGTGTATGAATTTCTTTTAGCACTGAAGTGATGAGGGGCGCACTTAAACCAAACTTATTCTCACAGCCTAAATTTTGAAGAGCTCGCAGTGATTTGGGATCACGTGGGCACCCTCCTTGTTTGCCTGAGAAAGTTTGGGTGCCTCAACGGGAATACTCTGCAGTTCCTGAAAACGAGACTCCTTTGAATTGCATGAAAAATGATAGCACTTAAATTGCTGGATACCTTTATATCTAATTTTAAAGTGAAATCCTTGTTTTCTGACACATTTTACGGAGGTTTAAATAGATGGTAATTGTCTTTTAATTATTAGATCAGTAATAAGCTATGTATCTTAATCTGTTATGCTGTGATTCCTAAAACATTACCATTCATCCTCCGGAATTGATTATATTTAACATGCATTAACTGTCTTTTTAAATCTCTGTAATGTGTCTATTTAGGAATCTTAACTTATGCATTTAAATTAGATTTAATATGAGAGGATTTTGTGAAGCTGAAACTTTGTCCATTAAGAACATCTCTGAGGCTGCGGTGATGAGAGGCGTGCCATGGGCATCACTAATTGCGGAGCTGGTTGATCTTCCAGAGTAGGGTTGGAGGCTGAAAATGTTGCCGTAAAACAGGTGACTTAGACCAAGGACTAGTTCTGCCCCCAAGCCCCCCATTTCATCCCTCCTCATCCATGTACCTGCAGGGATGCTGAAGGACACAGGTCTGGGGATGTCGTATGGTCCAAAAACCCCATCTTTTATTGCCTGATAGTCTGGCTACTTCTGCCACATAACAAATGTTTGCGGTGGGAACTACTTTCAAAATCTCCTGCTGAGGAACTGCACGTATTTAGGTCTGATTATGAAGTGTAAACCTGCATTTGCAGAAGGTTAATGGGAAAATGTTTCTGACTTCTTTCCAAAAGTACTTTGGGACTTGGCAAAGATGAGTCACTAAATTATTCAGTAGAAGAATTTATTTATTTTTAGCCATGTGAGGAATGGGTCATATCACTTATGCTTTGGGGGGTTTTGTGGTTTTTTTTTTTTCCCCAAAATCAGGTTATAAATAAAACTGCAGTGTATTGCAGCACATCTGGGACTTGTCTGTGTGCTATGTGCATCTCCCTGGGGATAAACCTGTGGATTTTCCTGCTCCGCTGCTGTTTTATGTAGGTTTTCTGCCTACGACTAAGAGGTATGTTGGTGAGGATGTTGTTCTGGGGGCCCACCATCAATAAAGGTCCATGCAGGCATGCCTGAACCCCACAGGAAGTGTTTTTGAGGGAGGATCACCCCAGCACTGAGGCTGTCTCTTCTGCGAGGGATGGGTGCTCTTTTCCTTCTCCCATCTTTCAATAAATTAATGCGTTTTCCTCCATGTTCCTTCCGGCCCCAATGAGCCCCGGCAAGTCCTTACGTTGCTGTGTGGCTTCCATGCAGAGCTACCGTCCTTAACGGGAGAAAAGCCCATATTTGTAGGATTATCGTCTTTATGAAATGGGTGGTTCCTTTCCCTCTTCTGTGTGTTGAACTTTTTTCCAGTCCCAAATTAAATGCTTTTACATTGGGTTGTAGGGACCTAAGACATAGGATTTGAAAATACCATTTGTGTCCACTCCTGTAGCGGTCAACACTGCACAAACTGCTTTGTAAATTGATTGAGCTATTCCTTAAAGCTAATTAGGTTTCTTTTCTCCACTAATGTTACTGGAAGGCTGAACCAGAACCCAGGTTCTTTAATACTTAAATGTGTTTTAATATTGGAAGCCTTTGTGAATTTGTAGCAGTCTACATCTTTTATCAACTCTTTCTCAGCCAAAAGTGCTCATTTTCCCCATCTGATTATCTTCTTTCAGAGTGTAATTGTACAAATTGGTCATGCGTGTCCTGATATGTCACTCTGCTGATGACCAAGCTGAGTTTTCCAGCATGCACTGGTAGATATGTCTTGTGTTGCTCTGGATCTTTGGTGGGCTTGGTCCACCCTGGTTTCATCTCACTTGCCATCAGGAGGGCCAGTTTGGTCAGTGATCTTTCATGAGGGTCCCACCACTGTCTCTTTCCATAGCAGGGATGCTTCCCACAAGTTAGAAATAGGATGTGGATTACCTGTCTGATTACCTTAGGATCTCATTGAGACTTTTCACAGGTGAGCCACGCTGGTGGCCTACGGTTTTCCTGAAGGAATGTGCCCATTGGTCTGTCCCCAAGAAAACTGTAGGCCATCAAGTGAGATCCTAAAATACACTGGACAAGGCAGTAATTTCAACTCTTCTGTTACAGCTGGAATCTCTGTACTTAATACCAGTTTTGCACATGATGCAATTAATTTGTGCCTTATTTTTCCAATTCTGTGTCTAATATTCTGAACTTTCTCCATATTGTTGATGCTTCCCAACTAACCATTAAAGCTCATCCACGTGCTTCTGCATTTTTCCCCATTAAGTTCATTAAAAAAAAAAAACATTAAAAAGAGCAGTCATAGGTTGGCTTTCCTCCAGGTTCAGCTTTAGCCTCCATCCTCTCTTCTAGCACAGCCCATCATGATAAACTTCCAGTTTAGTCCCTCTCAAAGTCTGTGTTAATCTTACTAATGCTTTTCCCTGTGACTACGTATGAGAGGCTTTATTTTTTTTCTTAAGCCTTGAGTGGTGGTATCTGCCATGTTGCTTTTGTCTTGGAAAGAGTTTACTCCAGCAAAGAACAGTGTGGGACTGGAGTGGCGTGATCTTTTGGAAAACCACGCTATACTTTTTTCCTGTTTTCCAGATACTTTCATGATTTCAATTCTTCTTTCTATGCTCTGGTGAGAGATTAGATTTGTGGGCATCCTGATCGCGCTTTCCTCTTAATTGCCTGATATCGCCCATTTTACAATCCAAAGGTGTCACCCCAGAGCTGAGGCTGGTGTTGCTAGGGCTGAGTATCATACAACAACTATTTTGGTATTCAAAGGTGGGGATTATTCATTTCTTCCAGAAGCTCAATTTTGGAAGTCCTATAGGTCGAATTTTCCTTCCGCCAGGGATGTAGCTTCTACTACAGCATGGAAGGCTTGTGAGTTCTAAGCTTTTCCTCTTCACCCTCCGCAGCAATCTGCCCATACCCTCCTCCTGCCCGGGGTTTTGCATCTCCTCTGTTCTTATTTTGTAATGATTTAGGTGTCCATGGGACTCTGCAGTCCTGTGCTCCTGGCTTTGGGGTCCAGCTGGGATGGAAAGTGTCTGAGGGCAACACTGGGGTGATGGAGATGGGAAGGGACCTGCTGAAATGCGGTTTAGCTGCAACTGAGGCTGGTGCTTGGCCACTGCTGCCTTCTGGAGTCCTCAGGGCTTGAGCTACTGGGTCTCCTGGAAAAGTAAGAAGTGGAGGCTAAGAGGCTGGCCAAGGCGAAACCAGTATGATTGTATGTTGCAGGAGAAAAAAAAACCTTGAATGTGGTCTTGAAAACATCCTGTCTTCTGTGTTGCTGTTTAAAATTATGAAATTTTCAATCTGGGTTGATTAAATCAGCTGAGAAATTAATATCTCTCTGCTGTGAGTCCCTCACGCGTGTGTACTTGCTCCGGATGAGCAATTCAGGGGGTGTGAAGCGCAACCACCTCTGGGTGGGGGTTCTGGAGCAGGGCTCTGTGCAAGGCTGTGGATGCAGCACGACGGACTCCTTCCCCCTATGCTGTTTCGATCCCATGCTGACTCGTTGTTCCAGCCTCTTGGATCCTGTTTCTCCAGGTTTATTCTGTTTTTTCTTTTTTTTTTTTTTAGGGGGGAACCTAAAAAGTGAATGTGTTTTTTTTTTTTTGAAGGCAGTAATGATGTGGCTGTAGGAAGCTGAAGATGCCATGTGAGCTCTGGAGAATTTCTTGTAAAGCAAAATAAAAAGGTTATATTTAAATCTGGGATCTGCTGTGCTGGGAAGAGAGGGGATGGAGGAGGACCCCATCATGCATCTTGCAAAACAGTAAGCAGCTCACAGGTGGACCCTGCCTTTTGGTGTCTTAATCCATGACTGAATCTCACATTTAATGAGAGGAGGTCTCGTGAGGAAAGCGACCACCCACCCTTAGACAAGACTGGTGGCGGTTGGGAATGGATGTGCCGAATTTGTGAGGAATTGTGTAAAACCAGCACATACATGTGCTTTCAACATTACTTCCCCTTCCAGTTGAGTTTTGAGCAGGGCAAAGCTTTAGGTGCAGACTTTTTTTTTTTTTTTTACTAATCGCTGACCTAAGAAGGGAGACACTGAGTTTGAACTTTCCTGGTGGTGTTGAGCTTTTCCCATCCTTCATATTGAACTTTTTCTTGGGGGGGAAAAAAGCATTTGGAGGCTATGCTGTGTAACTGAACACAGTGGGGAGCCCCAGGTTGTCCTGGAGGGTTTAATTCCGCAGCAACTAAAATGTCTGGGGAACTTAGGCTGCACCTATTAGTGTCTCCTTTAGAGATCAAATGTTTTAACTTAATTTTGAATTCTTTTTTTTGGGGGGGTTTAGCCCACCTCTGTCCCTTGCAGTGGCTCTTGGAAAAACTGTACAATTCTGTTATGGGCAAAGGGGCCTGGTTGAAAGATTTGCCTAAAATGTGTGTGTAGGGGAAGAGTGGTTTCGTTTAAATTCCTTGGTATTTAACCATTGCCAAATAAATAGCATTTCTCTACAGATGCTCTGGGCTATAGCCATCTGCACATTCCAATTATTTTCCGTTAATATTTTTAATTATTTCAAAATACAATCAATTCCAATTATTTTTCATTAATATCTCAATAACTCCTCATTTTTTCATAATTCAATTACTTTTGACTGATCCTTTTTCATCAATCATTCACTGTCACTTGTAGTGCTGAATGAAACTCGTGCTCTACGTTGTAGTACTTTATTTTAAGGTCCTCCAAATACGCATTTTTATCTGAGACAACAAATTAACTCCTGTTTCCTTTTGCATGGTCTGGCTTTAATGGTTTTCTCTAAGATCTGCCTGACTGTGGAGGCCCCGCATTTTAGGACACTGTGGAGACTTCTGCTCCTTATAGAAAACATTTCCCATCACTGTTGCTGCCTTCTGACTTGAGGTATGAGAGCTGAAGACCTTTTCTTCTTCATTTATTCTCACCAGCTGCAAGTACTGGAGCTTCATTAGAAGTATTTGGGTCCATAAATGATTTTTTTTTAAAGGCAAAAATGACTCCTGAAATAAAACCTGTAAAATGAGTGGCTTGGTGAAGTCAATGGGGAACAGCCCACCACCAGGTGTTTAGATGTGGGGATTAGGGGATAGCAGATAAAGAGTGGGGTGATATATGCTTACTGTGAATAGAACTAAGTGGCTCTCGTTCTTAACGGTATTCATCATCTTAAAGCATTACTGTTGCCATCAAGGGGTCTTTGTGCAGAAGATGATACTCAGAAACCCTTGTGGGGCTTGCACCTCCTTGTGTAGAAGACGATGCTCAGGAGGTCTTTCCCTTCTTTATGGCCTTTTGTGTGGGTGCCTGCAAGCAAAGCTGTATTTTCACAAAACTCCTGCCATGCCGTGTGAAATGGGGCAGCTCCAGCCCATCATGGATGAAGGGAAGCGTTTGTTCCCGGTGCTCAAGGGTGCTGGGAGAAAACACCTCTGAGTCCGAGCGGCGCCGGTCCCTCCCTGCCGCTGCGGAGAGTTCGCTCCACACAATTGTCTCACTTAACCTCTTTGTTTAATATTTTTAATGACTTCTTTGGTCTGTGGATATTTGTAACATTAACATAATTATCAATCTTAACATACTGTATTTGCCGCCTGCTGGGGATGAAACACTGAAACTAACACTAGTAGCTCATTAACAATAATGCTACTAGCTCATTAACAATGTTGACCCAATTACATGTTGTGTGTCCCAGAGACAAATAACTGTAATTGCGACTCAAAAGCGATTTCATAAACACTGAGATTCTTTTTGAAATGCAAAGTAGGGAGCATTATTTGAATTTTCAGTATAAATACAGGTTTAAATTAAATAGAGCCAATCATCCCACTAAAACAAAATTTCCGTCCGTGCAGACGTCCTTAAAAAAGGCCTTTTGCGACAAATTGATCTGCGGCGCATCTTGTTCTGCAGGATCAAAACCATTTCCATTTTTGTGCAAAAATTATACCAGTTACAGACAACAAAAGCCAGACATCTGGTAACTGGCAGCCACTCCGGCTATCAGCAGGTAGCAGTTTTCTTTTGAAACCATTTGGATTATGTGGCGCAGCCAGGACAATAGGAATCTGATGAAGCCTTTGATATAATCTGCTGAGAATTTTTTTTAAAAGCTGCCTGGATGGAACGGAGCTAAAGAGATTTGCGCGAGGGGATGCCCGTGAGCCGCATGTGCGATGCTGTGCGTGTGACCGCCACGTGATAAATTGTGAATGGAAGGGAATGGCGTTAAGTGGGGAAAATGACTATATATAACAGTGGTGGGGCATATGGATCAGAGCTCGGGGTGACTTGTTGCCTTCCCAGAGGCTGGTGTGGGATATATTAAGGGACGCCAGGGCTGGTGGGGAAAGGCGATTGCCACGGGATGGAGCTGAAGCTGGTGAGGGTGATTTTTCCCTTCTCCAGGTGTGCTGATGTCCAGAGGCACTGATGCTTCCTGCTATTGCGCTCTTGTTAGCGCTTTGTTTGTAATTGATCCGTGTTTCAGGTTACTCCCCTTTCGATACAGGGATAAGCTGGACTTTTTTTTGGGGTGGCTTGTTCATCCTCACTGCGTCTCTGGTGGGTTTCCACACTCAGCATTCCTGCGGGTGCTCTCCTGCCTGCAGGTGGGATGGAGCTCAACTTGTGCAGACAAATTGCATTGAAGAAAAACACTCAGAAAACCAAAAGGTTTTTATTTATTTACTGGACCAAAACCAGAATGTTGGGTGGGTTTTTTTCCTATTTCTATGTAATAAGAGGGCTGTCACAAAGCAGATCTTTTGTATTGCAGATGAGCAATTAATGCTCAGGCTTGGGAGCATCTGTTTGCAGAGCTATTTGCCCACAAGCTTTTCTACTTCTGCTGTGCTCCCCGACAGCTTGTGGCATCAGACTGGTTTCCTTTTTGCAGGATACCACCCTTTGTATCTTGCACAGTCCCTGCTGGAACAGGGCATGGGGAATAAATAATAATTACATCCTCATGCCAAAGCAAGGACGGGTGGGAAGGTCGCAGACCCTTTGGAAGAGGTAGGGAGACCCTGGCTCTTTGGGACATGGGGCTCTTCACCAACATGGTACCTTGTCCTCTTGTGGCTCTGCTTCTCCCTCAGCTCCTCTATTTACTGATGAAGCGAGATGTACTTCTTAAAAGCAACTTCAGTGCCTCTGCCACAATATTTAATGACGTTATCAAGATGGCTAGGAATGGATTTTTCAGCTTGAAAGGAGATGACAACCTCGTCACGCGATATGCCAGATGATGGGTAAATTGAAACTTCTCATCATTATTTATTGAAAACAGCTACTATAGCCTACCCAGAATTTTCAGCCTGACAGGGCTCATTTATTTCATGTTTTAAACATTAAAAAAACAACAACGGGGGAGGCTGTCATTAAGATATCAGTGAATCAAACCGTTGAATGAGATAATTGTTCACCAAAGAGGAGTTAGCTGAATTTTTAATACAGTGTTAGCGTGGCTTTGAGGGTGAAGGTTGTTGAATGTACGGCATTTTAGACGCAATCATATCATTAGGAAATTACGTTGTGTCAAAAAAGCTGGTCAAGTATCTTTACTTGTCTCCAGGCCCCCAGGTAAGTCCATGGTCACCTCTGGGTTGTGTGGTGATGCCCAGTCTGGCTGCAGGAGCCTTCCTTGGTGTTTTGGTTCCCGTTGTGCTGAAGAGCTGTTTGGTTTGTTTCTCATTGCAAAGGCTTCAAGACTGGGGTTGCACACCCCAACCTCCAAATTTTACACACTGCTTTGCACGATATTCCCTTTACGCCTAAAGGAGGGCAAACTAGGGCAGGTTTTAAGGCAAAGCCCAGCTCCAAGTTTGCTAATATTAACCATGGAAGGGGTTCAAAGGAGGTATTAAGTCCCTTAGGTAGAGTTTTAATATATTTTTTCCTCATCCTGGCCCAAGATCTGTAGTTCTCGCAGAAGCTTGGAAGAAGACAGAGTCTTTAAAACAGCGCACTCAAAGAAAAGGAGCGAAGAGGTTGGGTCTCCCTGGGCAGGGAAGTGCCTCTTCCGCAAGCTCGTGGCTTTGCATGGCACATGAGGAAGCTCCTCTGTTCTGCTGGAGTTCTTCAGCTGTAATCAAGGGTCCGATTTGCTGGGTAAAAGCTCTCCTGAGCAGAGAGGGGAAAAAAAAAATCAAGCCTTTGATGGTAAGGCTGCTACTGGCCAGACAAGTCTACGAGCCCCTGTGGCATGGCAAAGACTTGGAGGAACAGCAGCCACCATGTGCCGCAGCTCCCCAGGTGGCCCAACCATCTCAGGTCTCCCCTTCAAAGGGGTGCAGGGTTGTGTTTTTTTAGCTCAGGGACACAGGTTTATCTTTTTTTTGGTGTGTATTTAAAGATATGTATGTTCTTTGACCACTTCCACCCCTGTGCTGAAGTGGCGTGTCCTTGCAGACAGCTGAACAAGTGCTCGTACCGTCTTGCTGTTCTTCATGTGAGGGTCTTGGGGTTGACTTGGGGCGGGGGGAAGGAAGATTTTTAGTTATATCAACCCCGAGAACCCCCTGGATCCTTTGAAATCATTGCTTTGGTGTCTTCACCAGGGGCTGCTAACCGCCCTGAGATGGCTTTCCCCCATTCCTTGGCTCTTCTGGGACTGGATTTCCATTACTGTCGGCTGTAATTGCAGCTGCCTCTGCCCACCCGGCCCTGCTCCAGCTCCTCCCGGGAGACCTTATTACGGTGAGAGTTTTGATCCTTTGTGGATCTTGAACTGAGAGACGAAGAACCTGCCCAGCCTGGGAAGGGCTTTGTTTGTTTTGGTTTTTTGTCCCAGTTCCTTCTGGTCTATGCGGAGACAGGAGACTCTAATAAAATATTAGGCTCATTTGGGAAGAATTTGGGATACCCATTTTCTCCTTGGACCTTGTTGTACAGACACCCCAGTGGGATGTGTGCCCTGAAAGGATGATTCCTCCTTTCTCTGTCCCAGGGTACATTCCTGCTGATGCTTCTGGACACAGGACCAAAGGAGGAGGTGAGAGCTGAATCCAGCCCCCCCTGCACCCCAGGTACCACCCTGGGGGTACACGCTAGTCCCTTGGGCCATGAGGAGACCCAGCCCGGGATCTTGCTGAGAAATTGTCTGTGGGTTGGGATCAAAGTTGTTCTAGGGACCGGGTTAATGACAGCAGCGGTGTCAGCCAGGAATATTGCTTGCCACAGCTTTGAATCATAGCATGGTTTGGGTTGGAAGGGACCTTAAAGGCCACCCAGTGCCACCCCCTGCCCTGGGCAGGGACACCTCCCACCAGCCCAGGTTGCTCCAAGCCCCGTCCAACCTGGCCTTGAACCCCTCCAGGGATGGGGCAGCCACAGCTTCTCTGGGCAACCTGGGCCAGGGGCTCACCACCCTCACAGCCAAGAATTTCTTCCCAATATCTCATCTCAATCTCCCCTCTCGCAGTTTAAAACTGTTCCCCGTCGTCCCGTGGCTCCCCTCCCTGACCCAGAGTCCCTCCCCAGCTTTCCTGGAGCCCCTTGAGGGACTGGCAGGGGCTGGAAGGTCTCCCCGGAGCCTTCTCTTCTCCAGGCTGAACCCCCCCAGCTCTCTCAGCCTGTCCTCCCAGCAGAGGGGCTCCAGCCCTCCCGGCATCTCCGGGGCCTCCTCTGGCCCCGCTCCAACAGCTCCGTGTCCTTCTGCTGTTGGTGCCCCAGCGCTGGAGGCAGCCCTGCAGGGGGGTCTCCCCCGAGCGGAGCAGAGGGGCAGAATCCCCCCCCTGGCCCTGCTGCCCACGCTACTGGGGATGCAGCCCAGGCTGCAGGGGGTTTCTGGGCTGCCAGCGCACATTGCTGGCTCGTGTTGAGCTTCTGATCTACCCACACCCCCAAGTCCTTCTCCTCAGGGCTGCTCTCCATCCATTCTTCACCCAGCCTGTATTTGTGCTTGGCATTGCACAATATAATATGTGGGTACGGATGGAGCGGGATGGCTTGTGCATCTGTGGGCATTGCTTCTCTGCATGGGGCAAAGGGAGCCAGACTCCTCTTCCCTGTGGATGTGCCAGGATGGAAAGCGCAGTACTCAAGCAGCTCCTGTCTCGCTGGGTGTATGGGCTGAACAGGTTTTTCTTTCCTCCTCGGAAAGCGTTATTTTTTTCTGACCTAGAGGGGACAGTTCAGTGTGCCAAAATTGTGTTCTGAGTCTATAGCAATTCGGTGGCGCTGGCAATGAGCTGAGTTTCTTGGCAGGGCTGAGCTAACCCAACGCAGAGCGATCCGCCCCGGCGCTTGCTGCTGTTGTGATTTGAGAAGTGTAAAACTCCAGCCCTGAGCTGGTTTTCTTCGGTTTGCTGGCAATATTTCACAGTTTGGCTGGTTGCGATGTTTCTGAAAGAAAAATGCCCCGGAGAGCCTGAGAACGGGGCATCGCGGGTGTATTATCAGAGCACCCTCTGAGGTGTTCAAGGAAAAAAAAAGCAATGGGGAGGGAGGTTTGGGCTTTTTCTCATTATTACAGGAATTTGGGATATGGGGCTACTGGCGTGGTTGGGTGTTGGATGGTGTTGATAGCAAAACTGTAAATTGCAGTGGTAGCTGTCCTGGTTTGGGCTGGGATAGAGTTAGCTTTCTTACTAGCAGATAGGGTTTATGTGGCATCATGTGCCATCCTGCCCTTTTTTTGGCTTAGACACCATGTTTTAAGCTCCAGGTGTGGAAATTGATATGTGAACTCAGCTGCGTTACCTGTATGAGAGGGGGAGAAACCCAAAGGTGGCTGGTAGGATGCCACACTGGCTGGTCCTGCTAGTCAGGAGGCAAGGAGGACCTGCCAAAAATGATGGTTCCTATTTCATATGGTCAAATGCAACCAGATGTGGGCTGAGGAAGGTGTTGTGCCCTCACCTGAGTCATGCTGTGACAGTGGGGCCTCGTCTGCCTGGATTTTCATCCCACCTTCTGGAAAATGGGAAGTTTTGGCTGTGGTGCTTCATCTCTGTGGCCAGCCAAGACCAATGCCACGCTCCTTATCTCCAGCCTGGGCCATGGCTGCAGTCACTGAGAGCTCCTCAAAGCCTGAGCACCTCCTCGGCGTCTCCCTTTGCATCCTCCACCTGAGATAATATCCCTTTTAACCTGCGGATCTGATGGGAGAATTTAGCCTTTAGAAATATTCAGATGAGATATCCACTGCAGCGGTCCTGGAAAACTGCAAACATTGGCAGATCAATTATCTATTACAAAGGACAAGTATTTTAAACCATTGCTATTCAGCTAGTTTGCTCCAGCAAGTCTTTGGGCACCTGGGCTAATTCCGAGCTATTATCGGAATAAAGTCTGCGATGTTTTTATGCTCCCCCGTTGTCAATGTTGCTATGTAACCTGCGCTGCCCAAGTCAAATGGAAACCTGATAGGAACAGGGATGGCTTTACTGGTGTAAATTTGGTGCTGAAAAAAGGGAATAGCAGGAGAAAGATAGGGTTTTGTTTAAAAAAAAAAAAAATTAAAAAAATCTGGGTAAAACTCTGGGTGTAAACCTAGATATAGGAAAAGGTGTTTAACTGTCTGCATTGTGGAGGGTAGGATCTTCTGCCTCTTGCACATGGGACTGACTGCGGCAAACTTTCCTGGAAAGCAAGGGGAAGACAACCAATGGAGACTAAAAATTAAAGATAAGATTGTTTAAAAACCCAACCAACCATGGCAGAAAGAGGAGGGAACACTCTGTTCCCCCTGGGTGACTTCTGCCACCGCCTGCAGAGCCGGCGGCCGGCTGGGGACCGGGTTTCCCCTGCCGGGGTGAGCGAGGAAGGAGTGTTGACACAATTGAAAAGGCAGCTATTAATTTATGGATCATTCCCATTGACAGGACATCGGAGCCCAGGAGAGCTATTCTGTGGCACGTTGAATTTCCTCTGAGCTCACGGACCTTCCCCATTTCTCCTTTGCCTTTCCAGTGTCTCTCTTTTATTTCTGTATTATTACTGGTGTGTGTGTGACAGCATGTCAGGAAATGAAAATTACTGATATCCCAGTTAATTTTCTCAAGAGCCAGCTTGGGATGGTGGTAAGCAAGTGACCAGCGACGGTCTGCATGAGTTTGCGGTACCATGGGTGGAGATGGCGGGCAGTGGTGGCTGCCGGAAAGCCGCATGTGGGAGCTGGCAGCAAAATTAGCTGCTTGCCAATCACTCAGTTTTGCTGGGCGCTGGGAACAAAAGAGGGCTTTTCAGAGTTCCTAGTTATTTCATGAACTTATTACAGTTATTATATTCACTTGTGACTTCTGAGCAGCCCCTGCTGCTGTGCTCCGACAGGACGAGGCACTGCTGAAAAGGGGCAGAACACCTGCTGAAATAATGTGGGGTTTTATTCTTGATATGATTTTTCTGGGTGTGGTGGGAGGCCGCTGGGGCAGGGTCCTTTCCGTGGGGTTCGTGATCCCCAAAGCGAAGGGCAGGCTGGTGTGCGAGGGCCACACAGCAAGAGAAATGGATGTGCTTCTGTTTTGGGGAAATGCGGGTGCATCTGAGCTTTATATTACATGTATCCACATATATATGTATGTTGTTTAAAAAGGAAAAAAAGACAATGTGTATTTTATGCACGCTATGAAACATCTCTGCTGGTTCCCGCTGGCTCCAGCACTTTCTGCAGACCCCAAAGATCACAATTACCCTTCCCTCAACCAGTTAATTCTTTTTTAAAATCTTCCTCTGTCGGAGACCTTCTTGCCACTACAGCGTTTGGGCAAGGTTTTTAGCTAATAATTACCTTCTGTTAGGAAAACGATTTGGCACAAGAAATCTTCCTTGGCTTCTGCTGGCGAGCTTCTGAGAAAGGCTGCTTTAATATCCGCCTCAGAAATTGTCACTTACCATACTGCGGGAGTCTGCGTCAGAAAACGGGGAAGGGATTGTGACTGTAGCGCCACTGGAAACTAGATTCAGAGTTTATTTTCTCTGTGGTATGAGAAGATAGCTCCGGCTAACAGCCTGAGGTGGATTATGTGAACCCGGTCCCTGCGTAGCATTTCTTTTCTAGGGATCTGGAGGTAATTCCCTGATCTGGGTAAATAGGTATCCCACAGGCTTTCCCAGCCTTTCCACAGGCATCCATCGTATCTAGGTGTCCTTAGTGATAGCTCTCTGTGCTATAGACCTGCCCAAAACAAGTTGTTCTCTGACAGCCTGACAATAATTATAAAAATATGGCCTTTGCAGCCTTGTGTGCAAGGTCCTTTAAAATATTTTATCTTCATCCCAGTTAAGTCCACAGTTTTATCTGGAAAGCTTGAGATGGTTCATCAGGTGAAGCAACAGCTCTCCATCCTTCCTTCTGGAGCCAAAGCCAGACTTTGAGGATGGCCTTATTTAAGGGAATCACAGAATGGCTGAGGTCGGAGGCACCTCTGGGGTTTGTCCAGTCCCACTTTCTGCTCAAGCAGGGTGAGTTACAGCCAGCTGCCCAGGACTGTGTCCAGTTAAATTTTGACTATCTCCAAGGATGGGGAGACCCCACAACCTCTCCGGGTGACCTGCTCCAGTGTTCAACCATATCCAGAGCATGCCCAGTATGTCCTTGCCTCTTTTGTACCGGGGACCCCAGACCTAGCTCTCCAGATGAGCCTCACCAGTTCACTCCCACCATTTACTGGTGCACGGGGCTGTTCCTCCCCAGGGGCAGGACCTGGCATTTTCCCATGTTGAACATCACGAGGTCCCTCCTGGCCCATTTCTCCAGCCTGCCTAGGGCCTCCTGAATGGCAGCTCCACCACCGCTCTCGCCACAAGCACCCCCTTCACTCCTGGCCAAAATAACCAAATCTGTGTCTGCCTGTACATCTAATACCCTGAAGTCTTGCTTCTCATCTCGGCTTTTAACTCATTTCGCCCATCATTTCATCGGTTACTTGTCGCTACATAAATGGGAAAAAAGTCTTATTTACTTTTGCTGTTAACATTATTTTCACTTACTGTGCAGACTGGTGGTGAGTTTTATTAATATAGTATTTGTTGGAGTGTTTAATGAATGTTTGTAAAATGGCTTAGAGATAATTTGCTGTTTCTGTTTAATTTTTAATAAGGTAGCTCTCTTCATTACACTGTCTGCTGGAGAGGTTTTATTTAAAAATATCGAAGCTGTGACCATTGTATTTTAATTCTCTAATCCATCCAGCCGTGCTGACAGCAGTGCTGCTTTGCTGCAGATATCTCCTGCGCTTGTGAGGAGGCTGCGGCAGATGACGAGCTTTGTGGGTCTCCTCCACCACCCTGCCGGGCCCTTCGGGGTGCTGGCCCTGGGGAGGACCTTCCTTCCCAGACTGTCACTAGTAGGCCTCAGAAACATCGTCTTTGCTGCAAAGGTTTCTAGGAAGGGTTTGGGTTTGATGAACTTCTATCTGGTGCAATGGTGTGGTCAGAAAATTGTGGACCGCCTCTATCTCTGGCCAAAAGTCGTAAATCCTGGTTCTCCAAGGGGAGCAAAGTGGAGATGGGATCTTGCAGCCTCCAGATCCCCTGGGATGGCATGGCTTTGCCCAGCTGCAGCATACCCATCCCACCAGGCTGTCTTCCCAGGAATGTGTTATACCTCTAAACCTTTCAGCCGGGTCAGAGAGAGGATGCAGCTCTCCCAGACGTTCCAATGGTGGCTTCTGGAGAACATGCAAAATAGTGATGAAGTGTGCAAAAATTAGCAGGGAAGCAGTGCCTGGCAGCTCTCTCTTTCCCGTTCCCCCTTATATTTTGTTTTCTCTTATATATCTTTATATTTCTATTTTATTTAGTGAGAGGTTTGAAGGTTTCCTGGAGGGCAGGGTCTGTGAGGTGACCTTCCGCAGGGAGGAGCGGACCTGATGGGGATTCCCAGCATCACGGAAGGAGACCGGGAGGGGAGGGTGGGAAGCACTGTGAAGATTCCTGTTTATAGAGGGCCCTTTGATACCACTTTTATTACAGAAAAAGCTTCTACGTGTCCAGCAGTTAAGCCTGGAGTGTTGACTTTTTTTTTTTAATTGTGGATGTGACCACTGAAACCTGTACTTGGAGAGCTCAGGCTTTAAATACTCCATATTTTCAAAGTCCTTTAAGACACCGGTGCTTTGCCACAGAGGTCCTGGCTTGTTTTATCCAGGCATTTATGGGAATTGGTCTCCTGAGCCCTCCCCAGAGCTGGAGGGTGTTGGGAATCTCTCCCCCACCTTAAATCACAGCCCGTTCCTGAACCTCAGTCTGTCGCAGTGTCTTTGCATGACACAGCGGTTCTGCCCTTATAACTAAATCTTATATGCTTTAATGATTACGCCTTTTTTTAATTTATATGCAAAATTGATTCTCACAATCAATACCCTTGTGGGCTGAGAACCCTGGGCTGCAAGTGGAGCTTGACTCTGGCTGCAGGAATTTTAATTGTTGCTCCTGATGACTATTTGAGCTTAAGATGCAATGCAGCTGGCTTGTGGGGTTTTTTTGTGTCTTGGAAGAAAAAGCCTGAATTTGCTTCTATATCAAAATCTATAATAAATAGCAAAGCAATTTTCTTCCAGAGCCCCCAATAAAGTGGGATTAATTGCATTTGGCTTCATCTCAGTCTTGCTGAAAATGGTGCTTAACTTTGAAGCTCCTTCTAAACCTTCAGAGTAAGTTTGAGTGCAACCTCTGGCATCAAGCGTGGGTGCTGGTTCGTGTTCTGGCTCAGAGGGTTACAGCTGGTGTTGTTAGAGATACTTTTCCATTTCTGTTTTTGGATTCCTTTTAAAGACTTCCCTTTGGTTTTGATGTTGTGCTGAAATAACGCTGCAAATTGGAAATATAAATAGTGAAAGGCGAAACACCTGTAGAAATCACTGCCTGACAGCAGGGAGACGTCGAATGATCCGAAGCGAGGAGTTGAGCTTGGAAATCTGTGGTTTTAACAGCACACTCCGGAGTGAACACGGATAAATCATATAATTGCCTTGATCTGCGTTCATTCCTTAAATAGGCATGAATCTGTGCGTTGCCAATGTTTAATTTAGCAATAGCTCCCTCCTGAGTAATCGCGGCTGAAGGGAAGCGCACCTTCCCTATTGCGAAAGACCCTCTACTGCCGCAGGATTCATCCCAAGCAGGTCGATACATTTTTCAACTAAACGCTTTCGCAACAGAAAATGCCAGTGCTCATGCTGTTGCACGTGAAGCTTTGTTGAATTTTCCCATTACTAAAGCATTTTGGGAAGAGATGTAAGCCCTGGCCAAATGTCCTGTTCCAAAAGGCATTTCAAAGAAGGGTCCGCTCATAGGTTCCAAGTGACTCCCCTCGGCTGAGAAATGAGCCCTTAGTTGTTATTTCAAAAAGGTGAAAAATCAGTGCAAAAAATATGAAGCTTTTTTATTTTGTGTATTTATTAATACTTTGGGTTTCATGCAAATACTTGAAATTTTTTCACTCCTCACCTAGCTCAGAGGGATCAATCCTAAACAAGTTTTGGGTCCTTGACCCTTTTTTGGGTCAAAACCCCTTGCTATTGGAGAGCCCTCAGTGGGGTGAGAGCAAAGGAGATGCTATGGAGGTGGCTTGCTGGGTACAACACACGTGGCTTTATTTGGGACAGATAAGGTGCCCGGTGTGGGTGTTAGCGTCACCACAGAGGCCAGGAATAGCCAGCCCGCGCAGTCAGCTCTGTAATGTCATATGGTGTTCATCAAGAGCGATTGTCTTCAATTTGGACTTGACCCCTTGAAGCCCTTCAGGAGGCACTTTAAGGCGAACATCTGAGACCATAAACTGAGGGAGAACAAAAATGGCACCAGTCCCTGAAGGGTGGAGCTGTCAACGCGTCAAGAGCATTTCGCAGCGCTGAAGAGTCACTGTTACACGACCCTGTGTTGTAAGTAGAAAAGATGAGAAAATATCTCATGGAGGTGGGGGTTCATCTGTACTGAGCCTTTCCTTGGAGACTGGCCCACAAAGGTTCCTGCTGGTGGCCGCCTCAATGCACTGCAAGCTCAGTTGGCTAGTGGAAACTGTGTTTACTGGGCTGATTTTGTACCAGAAAGCGTTATACTGGATCAAGTATTGTTTTTCTCTGGTTATTACCCTGGATCAGGTTTAATTTCTTCTCCAACTAGCGCAAAACGCTTCAAGCTAGCCCCAGCTTTCTGCTGTTTGCTGTGAGCCGCTTGCCAGGGCACCCGGATCCAATATTAATGACTGCAGAGCAGCAGCCGTAATCCTTGGCCTCATCTTTCCAAGCTCCGCTTCGAAAAGTTCAGAAAGAAAAAAATACCCTTTCATACAGTGCATTTATCTCTCTGGAACTGGATTTCAAGTGAAGTTTTAATTTTTTTTTGAGGTTTTCAATGCAAATTAGAAGAAAAAGCATGTCAGGGTCTCCCTATCTGCAGTGAAGTGGTTGCTGTTGAGCTCCCAGTTAAGATGCTTTGGGTGAGGATACTGTTTTGCCTGGAGCTGATTATTAATTGCCTAGCAGATTGTGAATGATAAGCAAATAATAGGTGGGTAAGGATAAATGGAATATCCCTTTCATTCCTTGCTGCATTGTGCAATTTGAATAAAGAAGGTGGAATTTTTAGGGGCCATTACTGAAAAGTGAGGAAGTTGTTTCCCTGCCAGGGTCTGGAAATTGGCTCTTCTTTGCTTGGTCTTTCTTACGGGCATCCGTATTTTTTGCTGTTACTGATCCCAGACCAGCTTTGTTGCTGCCTGATGGCTTGCAGAGCCTTGTGCTGCCATGGAGTGAATGTCTCTGCTGGGGGGATGTCCCTGGGAATGGGCCGTGCTTTGTGGAGGTGGGACCAGGATGGGCAAGACAAGAGGTTTCCTTCCAACAGCAATCACAGCAACTTAACACTTGTGCTAAGGGCACCGCTTAATCTGAATGTATCATAGAATTGCCTGGGTTGGAAGGGACCTTTCAGATCATCGAGTCTAACCATCAACCTAAGACTAACAAAAACCACCACGGAATCACGGAGTCACTAAACCATACCTTTAAGCACTATGTCTACCCATCTTTTAGATACCATCCTGCTCCGCGATCCTGGTGTTTGCAGCCTGGGATTCTGTTTTGTACAAAATCCCACTCTAAAGGTTGCGTTGGTTGTTTTCTCCTCTAGCTATAACGCTTGATCTGTTTATTTGATCGTTAGCAAGATAATAGCTTTTGCTTGGGCTGTGCTCAGAAACGTGGCTGAGGAGCGTGGGTGCAATGCAGCCACTGCAGCAACAGCGGTGCTAATAACAAATATTCTGTGTTTCTGGTGAAGGCAGGTCGCTGCTGGGGATGTTGGGGTGGCATAGACTGGTGAGTGGCCCCAGCCGACGGCAGCGGTGTGGAGCAGCCTGGCTGCAGACATCACTGCTGTCCTGGCAGAGGGGTTTGGGCTGAACCCTTGTTTCTTGTTTGTCGATGTAAATCATAGAATCATAGTTTGCGCTGGAAGGGACCTTTAAAGGCCATCTAGTCCAACCCCCCTGCCATAAGCAGGGACAGCTTCAACTACATCAAGTTGCTCAGAGCCCCATCCAACCTGGCCATCAGTGTTTCCAGGGATGGGGCAGCCACCACCTCTCTGGGCAACCTGGACCAGTGTCTCACCACCCTCAGGGTAAAGAATTTCTTCCTGATACCTAGTCTGAATCTCCCCTCTTTTAGTTTAAAACAATTACCCCTTGTCCTGTCGGTCATCCTTGTGGTCCCTGCATCCCTCTGTGTCTCTAAGCTGTTGTCGGTCTCGGTGTTATTAATTTAGTCTGCTGTTCACTCAGAGCTCAGCAATATAATACGATGGCTTCAGGCTGCCAGTAAAAGGCTGGTGACTCTACTGTACAATACTGTGTGGTAGAGTTTGCAGGAGGGATCTCCGCTCCTCTTTGGGTGCTTGGCAGCAGAAAATTCCTGGTTCCTTTTAGCGTTTATTACCTTGGTTTTCATTATTGCTGGGCTAAAGGCAAGGCTTTAGTGGTGTTTGCTAGAGAGCTGATGAACATGAGAATGTCCTCAGGTGGGTGTGAGGCTGCTGGCACAGATTGGGACCCGCAATGCTCTGAGGTTATTTCAACCCCTCTGTCAGGGCAGGCTCTGTCCCCATGGCTGCTTGGGAAGCCCTTTCCAGCTGGCATTAAAGTTTCTTGCAGGCGGATGGCAGTAACTGCACAGGTTTGCTCAGAGAAGGTCTCTCCCACCCAGGCCATGGACAAGGGTGTAACTTCTTTCCTTTCTTAATGGGAAACATCCTGGCTGCTTCTTCGGGAGCCTGTTTCCTTTGCTCAGTGTTAAGCCATGTTGCCCACTTATGTTCTGCAAGTGCCAAAGGGACAGCACAGATCAGTCTGTGTCCCACCAGCTGAAACGGGGGGGGACTGGATGGTCCTGGTGGCACCTTTAAATATGTCTTTAAAAGGTATTCTTTTGGCTCTGTCAAAACCCCTTCAAGTTCTTGTGGTTTTGATCGCTTATGTGCATTGGCATCTCTCCCAGGAGCCCTTATGGGCCGTTGGAGGGCTGGGAAAGCTCTGCAGCACCGGCATTTTACAGGGAAATAGGGAAAGGACAGTCCTGCTCTGGAGAGCTGGTGTGGGAGTACAAAGGACGGAGGGTCCATGGCCTGGTGGAGGTTGCTGTTTCGGGTTATCGGGGCAGCGGGGAGGGGTGTGCAGGGGACAGGACCCGGTGCTTCCACCCAACTGGCTGAGGGGGTGGTGGACCCCCAAACACCGGGGAAGGCGTGTGGGCATGCTCCTGTGTGTACGTGCCCACGTGCATATAGGTGCTTTCCTACATAGGCACGATCCGTACGAACCCAATGGGATCCAGCCCTGGGATGGTGCAGAGCAGAAGGTGCTGCCTCTAGAGAGTGATGTCTCCTGAGCCCTTAACGGTGACCTGGTGTGTCTATAGGCTATAATTTCTGTAATTTCCTAATTTGTATTTTAAAATCCTAATGAGGAAGTGAGTGGAAAGAGGGGGAAGGTAAGTTTGATGGCAAAATTACTAGGTGCAGGTAAAGGGCTGGAAGATAACACAAAGGCTTCCTTCCCATGGCAGGGCTCCCCAGTCCACCCAGGGTTTGGAAATCGGCTTTGTTCCCCATGGGAAAAGAAAACGCAGAAAATTCTCACAAAGAGGGATATTTTGGTTCACTTATAAGAAGTCATCTTGGATAAAACCGAACTGTTCCATTTTCATGTTGACCTTTCAGAAACTTTATTCCACAATACATACTAGAAAATATTTGTATTAAAAACTAGCTTAACATGAAAGGTCAGCATCATTTACGGTGAAAGCACGGAGGAGACTGCTCCCCCACGCTGCTGCTCTGGTGAGGCTGTGGGTATGATGGCCCGGGGCAGGTTGGCACTGCCGGAGGTCCCTTTTCTTTCCCGCCTCACCACGAGTTGGACCCTTCTCCTCCTCTTCACTGCTCCCCCAAGTCTGTCTTCTCTCAAGGTCTTAAAGCCCCTGCCAACAGCTGTGCTGTGCACATCTATATGTACCTCTATAAATATAGATTCATAGAACGGTTTGGGTTGGAAGGGACCCTAAAGCCCACCCAGTGCCACCCCCTGCCCCGGGCAGGGACACCTCCCACCAGCCCAGGTTGCTCCAAGCCCCGTCCAACCTGGCCTTGAACCCCTCCAGGGATGGGGCAGCCACAGCTTCTCTGGGCAACCTGGGCCAGGGGCTCACCACCCTCACAGCCAAGAATTTTTCTGGTATCTAATCTAATAAATATAAGTGTATAAATAAATATAGGTGGATGTATAAATATGTGTGTGTGCATATACCTATATAAATCCCTGTATATTTACATACATCCCTGGAAACATTGCTGGCCAGGTCGGATGGGGCTGTGAGCAACCTGATGCTAGTTGGTGTCCCTGCTCGTGGCAGGGGGTTGGACTAGATGGCCTTTAAAGGTCCCTTCCAACCCAAATTCTTCTATGATTCTATACTTTAACTTGCATCAGTGAACCCCATCCAGCCGCAGAAGGATATAAAGATTTTTATATTTAGCATAAAAAAAAACCTTACTAGGCAAATAGTAATTAGGAAGAAGGTTGAAATTCTTTGCTCTGCTTATTTAGTGTGTGCCTGCAGTTTAGACGGCATTAGGAATATTGCATTCTCCTGGCCCGTTCTGCCTGGGTGAAATGCAGAAACCTGCCCTGGAAATAAAGATCTGTCAAAATAACTCTGGCTTGGGATCATTTACCTGCCTTTCAGCCAGGGGCTTGTGATGTGCTGGAGGGAGAAAATCTGCCCTTTCTTGGGAAAAAGACCCCAACAGTCACAGAAGCCCCCAGGGGGCACCTGCTGGGTGAGGGGCTGCAGGGGGCAAATACTAAAGTCATGGTGCATGTCACCAGTTTGGGGATGTTAAAGATTAAATGCTCCAGCTGGGATGCAGGCTGAAAGAAGGACAACAATTATACTGCTAATAATACATAATAGTGTCTAATAAATAATTCTAATAATACTACTAATACATAATACTGGTTTTCCAGCCATCTCAAGATCCTTGTAAGCCTCACCAGGAGCAGGGAAGCCCTTTGCTGGGGTTGGTAAATGTGGTGTATTTTTTTTTTTGTGCAGTGGGTTAGACCCCAGTATAAAAAGGAGAGTCTGGGGACAGCGGGGAGCGGGGGGCTAACAGCTGCTTTTATCAGCACAGGTTGATGTCCTGAGCCAGGGAAAATCAGTACTGGGGGTTCCTGGAGCTGAGTGCTCTCTGGTTGGGGTCCCACCAGCATGCCCTGCTATCCTCCGTCCCCCTGCGCACGCGTGAACCCAACACGGTGACTTTTATTGCCCATTTATTCAAGATGATCTACATCTTCCAGCTTAGAAACATTTCGGCTCTCGCACAGCACTCCAAACGCTTGGGGTGACCTCATGAAATGAATAGAAGCTGCACCCTAAAAAGAGAGCCCTGGGTGGGAAAAGCTGGATGCAATTAACTGGGAAAGCAGCCTCGTTGCTCTCGGTGAATGAAAAGCAAAGCCCTGTTTATTTGCTTGCTGATGGCCCCTGCGCAGTTTGCTGTGGCTCCAGGCTTGGAAGCAGGCACCTAATGGCTTGTCCCTGCAATATGTCATCCTGATGGTCTGTCGGTCACTCCCAAGCAAGTTTTACATGCAATTTTGTTTCCCTTCAGGGTAGCTGCTCAGCACCCGATTGCTTGGGCATATAATGGCTCCGAGGAAGGGGCTGCCACACTAAATAACTCACTTGGTACTTAGAGTTGTTAGCTTTCGCTAACTTTTAGGACTTCTTTTGTGCTTGCAGTTTTTCCTTCTTCATAGCTTCATGTATCTGTTGAGGGTGCGCCGGAAAGCAAATTATTTGGAAATGAGATGCCCATATGTCTTTATTGCTCTTAGTGGGAGCAATACGTTTGTACCAGTGGTTTTCTGAGCTGTGCCATGGTAGTTTTATAGTTTTATTCTATTCTGTTCATTACAGAAAACCCTACTGGGGCAGTGCAGTGGTGTCATGGTCTTCCCAGCCTGGTCTCCGAGGTGCAAGAGCAAGGACGGTGATTTCTCCTTCGCTGTCTCTGAGGATAAAGTGTCACCATAAGTGATGTTGGTTTGGAGGCAAATGCAAAAGAGAACTGGGGAAAATGCATTCCTGGTCATCAGGAATAACGTAGCAGGTCAGTGGCATTCAGTGGGAAAAAGCCGTGGTGTTGGAGGTACCTGCAGGATATGACCTGGCCATAACCTGTCCTACACGTACATCCCATGGGGAGGAGCCCGCACAAGCTGTATGCTGCCCTTCAGGGGAAGGTGGAGATTAGAAGACAAGTTTTGATACTGAACTGCATGTAGAAGACCCAATGGGTGATTTGTAAATATATAACTTTTTGCTCCATCGTTGACAAAGCAAAGAATTTTAAGGTTCATTTGAGGCAGAGAATTCTGGTTCACTTTCACGCCTTTAATTTAAACCTGCCTCAGTTTCCCCACCAGGAAGCTGGACAGACCTTGCTTGGGGATAATGCAGTGACCTCTAAAGGCTCTAGACAGGCACGTTTGACTCCTTTAGAGTCTTGCTAATTTCACGAGATATTTATCGACACATTCTCTGCTGCTCTTTAAAAATGTCTTGCTTCCTCTTTCCCTCTTGGCAGCTCTTTCACCCTGTGCAGCTTCCCAGGAAAGTTTGCAAATGCTTTTAATTGACGGAGAGTGGTTTGTGCAGCGCTCAGATCCCTGGGCACGGAAAACCGGCTGATGAGCTTTTACTCCTGCTACAATACATTGCTGCAGCGATGGCTGCTTTTTCCTTTCAAAAATCTGTTTTATTGGAATAATAATGAATGCGTTTTAAATTCTGGCTTGGTCCGAGCCATGTTGATGGGGTTTCTGTGCTAAGCGGCTTTATCCTTGCTGAAAATGAGCATTTGTGTCATAAATGCAGAGAAGAGTCCAAAGCATTGCCTTCTCCTGGGGTCTCCCCCTGCTCACAGCCCTGGGGACATCCCAGCTTTGGTGTCCTCCAGAGGTTACCTCCTTTCCTCACTCCAGGCTTTCTAAGAAAGGGAATATCCTGATCCCTTTCTGATGGTGAGAGCTGCCTTGTAATGGTGAGAAATGATGTAATTACGAGAAATTCCGGTTCCTTGTAATGGGAAATGCATGAGGATGATCTGTTAGCTCCTCCCTGAAGAAAAAGCAGACCCAAACCCATCAAAAAAAGCCACAGAAACCATGATGTAAAAACAACTCCCCCGAACTATCAAATGCTCCTGTGTTTTATATAAGAAATAAGCCCAAGAGCACTTAAAATTCCTGGCGCTGGATGGGAGACGCTGCTCTAACACCCAGCAACGCATTTCAAAACATCATCCGCTGCTTCAAATCCCAACCCTTGGATCAGCTTCTTCCCAAAGCTCCCGCTGCCTCTGCTCCTGGCTGAGTTAAACGCGTATTCTGATTCCTGATGGGATTTACATCTCCTCCTGTATCGATTCTGAGCGTTAATTCCTAACGTGAAACTTTTGCTCAGTCTTGCAGAACGGGCAGATTTGGTTTGATCAACGCGCTGGTGATGCCTTGTAAAAATATAGGGCTAGAGTACATAATCCCGACAGTTTGTTGGAAAATTGCTTTTTTTTTTCCCCCTTTTTTTTTCACCCAGCAGAAATGAATTCAGACCAATCAGGGCATGGGATTAGTGAAGCTTGACCTGCTAAATTGAATCAGACAGTTATACAGCATCAGATGTTCACTGCATTGACCTTTTTAATGAGAAATGGGTCTATTAGATCTGTTTTACTCTCAGGAAAATACTTTATGAATCTGAGTGGTGCTTTCCATCATTTAGGTACGTGTCAAGTTATAGAGGGTAGGTTATGACGTGACCAAGTAAAATTAGCTTTTTGATGGCTTGTCCAGGTGGAACATGTCTAATTTGTTAACTTGCTGACCCCTTTTCTCCCTGTGCCAAAAGCCTCAAAAAAAGCAGACGCCAGTGAGCAGCCTTTATGAGGGGAAGGAAAAGGCGAAGGCCTCCAGCAGAAGCTGCTCTGGCCAATCTCCGGCAGCCTGCACCCTGCCAAAAATAAAAAGGCAAAGCCCTGGGCCTTCCCACTTGTGCAGGGTTTTTGGTTTTGGTGGGTTTTTTTTTTTGAGAGGGGAAGCCCTTTTTGCTGAAGGTGCCTGACCCCGGAGCAGTAGCTGCGTTGTATCGGATGCTTCCATCCTTCGTTCTCCTGTTCTCCTCTTCCTCGTTTGATCTGAATATTTTAAGCAGCTCAGACTAATTAATTGCCTTGAATTATTTTTAACCAAGGTGTAAATTAATTCATGTGTGCCTTTTCTGAGGTTTGAAGCACTGAATGCGGAATGCATTGCGCACAAGCTAAGAGCTCGGTAAACCCAACTTTCTTTAAAAGCTGTTGAGATGTTGGACTATTTTAGAGGAATCCATGGGGATTCACCGATTTCCCCCAGAGCCTTTATGGAGAAAGGAGGGTGGAGACAGATGCTGACCCACTTTGTGCTCTGCTCCTCGGCCTCTGCACCTCCTTGAGGTCAGATGTCTGCGTTGTGCTGTTGTGTTATCCATTAGACAATATCCCTAAAATTAAAGGCGCTTCAAGTCCGAGTCAACCGTCCAAATACAGGCATTTTTCTCCTAGTTTAGGTACACTGTGATATCCTCCTTAGCTGCCAGCTCCCATCCCAGGGATGTCCCCTCTAAATCCCATATCATATCTGCCAGCCCCTGTGGGCGTCTCAGGTGATGGGAGGTTACCTGAGATGCCAGCAGATGCCCGCCACAAAACCGCTGGATCGCATCCATACATGAGTATCCATGAAATCAGAGACTTGCAGGCAATATCTGTTTATAAAAAGCTTCATTTACCCAGGCTTGCTATTGACATTGATCGTTCAGCATCTTTGGGAAGGACAGTTGATGATATTAAGTTAATTTTTATCTGTGTTTTTACGCTGCGCTCAAGGAAAACCCCGCACAAGCGGCATGTTCACAGTGAGCTTCCGTGAGACCTTGTCTTTGCCAAGATGCAGTTTCCTCTTTGTTTCCTAAACCAGTTAATCGCTGTTTGTTTTATAAAAACAGTCAGGTATAGACTTTTCCTATAATTTGACAGACAGCCCTGGATGGGGACGCGGTCCCTAGATCTTTTGTGACAAACAGAAGAAATTACCATTTTATAGAAAGTGAATAGTCAATATTTCATTTCATAGTTGCCATGTACAATTTTCCCCATTATTTGGAGAAGATTAAATGAGAAAACTCAATTCATTATTACATTTTAAAATATGCATTGGATTTTTCCGGATTGTTATTTTAGGCCGGCTCTTCCAACGTTGTTCCTTGGCAAGAATAGGGTCAGTTTTTTTTTTTCCCTTGGGTTTCTTTTTTTGTGTGTGTGAAAGATTAAAGACTTATTTAAGCTGTTATCATTGAGAACACGTGTTCTTGCTGATTCACACCGGGGTTCCTGTTAGAGAGTCATCTGTTGAATGTCTCTGCTTTTGGCACATCAGGTGTGACATATCTGTTCTCGCTTTCCAGGTGCAGTGGCCAACATGCTGGGATGGGAAAGAAGATCTCAGGCACACTTTCTATGGAGATGGGAGGATTTCCCAGTCCTTGAAGGAATCAAAAAAAGAGGCAAACCCAAAAAAGCTTGAAGGAAGCAAAAGGTGGTCATGAAGGCAGAGTTTCTCCTTGGAGGAAAATCGTAGGTTTTGACCAATTCTGTTCAGAAATATCTCCATCCGTGACGGCTGCACCTCCTCTGAGACCTTGACTTTACGGCAGCTTTGTCATCCCAAGAGAAGTGTCTTGGGCTGAGAAAGTGAAGTGAGGAACCCTAGCTGTACCGATTGCCGATCTGGTGGGGCACTGGTAGACCTTTAACCAGCTGCATCTCCAGCCTGTCCATTTCCAGGAGTTACGAGCCTAAAACAAAAAAAAAAGTGTTTAAAAAAAAAAAAGGAATTTAGAGGGAAAGAAATGAAAAAGCAGCAACTAAACCCATTTCTGTACGCTTTTGCAATAATATTATGAAGAAAGAAGCATTTAGAAATGCTCTGTTCCTTGCAATTCTGGCTTTTGCGGACATCAGCATGGATTTGGATCTGCATGATCCACCTATCAACTCTTCCCGTTATCTCTTAGTATGAAGGAGAGGGGTATTTGCAGATGGGGAGAACTGGGTCTGCTCTGTTTTCATGTCCCACCTGCCATCCCTGTCCCCATCCACCAGCTCTCCCGAAGCCTCCTGAGAAATGCGGGAGGTGCATGTAGTCAGTGTAGGCTCATCCCAGGTCGTGCCGGAGCTGGAAACAAGCTCCAGCCTCTCCTGCTCGGCTGTGAGCGGCATGCAGAGAGGAAGAAACGCAGCCAGCCGAACCCATGCGCGGCTGTATGAATCACACCCCGCGAGCAACGCGACAAACAACAACTTATCCACGTCTGATCTGCTAATACATATTCTGTTAACAAGTAATTCATTCCTGAGCAGAAAGCTCAGGAGTTGATTTATACCGCAGTCGAATCAAGTCTGAACAAGCTGCTAAATTCACCTATATAAATCACAACGATTTTTGGGTTTGCTATGGGCTGTAGAGAAAATGGAAGCTGAGAAAACACAGCACTTTGACTGTTAATAATTAATAACAGTTAATGAACAGCATGAGCAATGCTCTATTATTGTTAAGATTATTAATAATACTGGTAATTATTTCAGTATTCCGACAGTGATCATTTATAATAATAATAATGATGAAGGATGGGCAGCTTGGGGTGCCCCCGTCACCTCGAGGACGCAGGTGAGTCGCGTGGTTGGAGCAAAGGGTCCACGTCCCCCTTTGCAAGGTGCTTTGAATCCCAATTTGTGGTGGGTGTCAGAATAAATGTGTATGTGGGCAGAGACTCCCCATCAGCATTGCCCCTGGAGAAGTAAATCAGTGTAAGCCATTCCCAGGTTTAGTTGTATTTACCTAAAAGAACTATGTTACTTGTATGGGATAAATATTCGCTGCAGGGATCACGCTTAACTCCAAATATTCAGTGGACTGAAATGCTCATTTGCTATATTTTCATATCAGCGTGGTTTTTTTCGTTCTTATTAAATTAATTCCTCTTTAGAAGGTTATGTTTTTCCTGTAACTTTTGCGTATATTCTGCCTTTGTAAAAGATAAAATTGCTTTAGCTCTAATTTCTATCATTTTAACGAACAGCAAGTAAAATTGATGTGGATTTCTTGGGAGGGCGAAGCGTTGGGAGCAGGAATCGCGCTAAAGGTTTAAACTCCCTTGATTAAGTTTCCCTGGGAGGTTTAAGCGAGCGTGTCTGCATTCAGATTCAAGTTAATCTACGGTTTTTCATAGACATCATGTTTTAAAGCTCTAAATCCATGAAAGGCTTTTTTGAGCCTTCTGCCTTGCCGTGGCTGCCCAGTGACGGTGCTGAATTTAATGCGTTGATGATATATTCAACCCAGCGCGCCGCAAATAATCACTAAATATTCAGCAGCCTCCTTGCGCTGAGGCCCAAGACAAGCTCAGATGGTGACATTTTCCTCCCTAATCCCTTTACTTCTCTTCCTGTGCAAGAGATTTTCAAAGAAGGCTAAATGTCACCAAAGGCCCCCCGAGGTTGTAAAAACTCTTGAAAAGTTGGATTTTTTTTTTTCAAAGGAGGCGTGGCTTGCGGTGCCACCACCCTCCGGAGAAAAGCCTGGGTTTGGTGGCATCTCTTCCAGCGTCCTTCCAGAGGGACCTGAAGGTTGCAAGCGTGCCTTGAAGCCCAGACGATGCTTGACTGAGGATGGGGACTTTCTTCTCCTGAAAGCTGTGCGAGATTACAGCGTGATTAATAAAATAGAGCCACTTCAGGCAAATATCTAACTAGGCTGAACCTAACGAAGCTGAGGGCTTCTGCGTCTTGAAGGCTTGTTAGCGCCAGCCTGTGTGAACTGTGACTTTGGGGGAATGGCATCACATGGAAGAGGAAAGTTGGCTGATCTGGTAATGTTGTATCTGGGGTTTATTTCAGGTTCTTGCGCTGAAGGGAGTTGATTAGTCTTTTTAGCCAGATATCTCAATTTTCTGGGGTGGAGGCGGCGTCTGCATCCCAGTTCCCATGTGCAAGGTGAGGCAGGAGTACTGGTTTACCTTCCAGAACTGGCATAAGAATAAAACATTAAAAACTTCTCTCTCGCAGATGGGGACCGGAGAGATTTCTGTGGGGTTGAAAGCCACAGGCAGTGTCCATGGATACAGAGTTATGGCCACCACGGGTCTCCTGCCCCAGCCAAAAATTAGTGTTTAATTCGTGAGGCTTGAGAGCTGTCTGCAACAGGAGATGCTACATCTGTCCAAGGCTGGTTTTGAGCTGGGGAATGGGTTTGAAGAGGAGAAGTGTTCTAAGTGCAACAGTTAGTCCAAGTAAAGAATGATCTTTCCATTCCAGCAAATGTTTAAGTTTTGAGTGTTTTCCTGAGGTAAGTACAGAAAACAGCTGAGTTTTGTGTGAACTGGCAATTTAAACCAAAGACAATATGTCTGTGTTATTTGGGCTGTTTCCCTTTGGTTTGAAAAACATTTTTAAAACAACATAATCAGCTTAAATTGAAAACCAGTATTTCATTTTAAGGAGATTGTAAAAAGAGTTTTTCACCTTTTCAATGCTTTTTTACCAGGAACTTGCTAAAAACAGCCCTTTGCAATGACTAATTTTCATTATGATGAGCAGGAGTCCTTAGACCAGATGAATTTTGCTGAAAAAAAGGCTGCCAGGCTCTATCCTCCACATCCTGGCACGAGAACCACCTCGTCTCCTGTCTCCTGGTGAGGTGGGTTGGGGAGATGGGCTCAGCTCGGCGCCCAGTTTTGCGCTCGGGGATTGCTCCGTAGTCCTCCAGTACGAACCAAAGTCAAACGCGGTGTGAAATGTTTTATTCTACCCTGCGTAAACACCAGTTTATTATGCATAGAAAGAGATTTCTGCGTGTATAAGAGAAGGCTTTTTTTATTTCTTTTTTTTAGGTTCGTTCCCAATCAAGTCTCAGTTTTTTAATTGTTTATACACGGAGGAGGTTTATTGACCATATTCCTCCATGTTTGTTAATTGTGAGCACAGATGAATGTACTGAGCATAACATTTCAACTGCCTTATACGAGTTCATAACATTTTGCAATAACCCTTGCAATATTTGTTTAGATGAACACTTGAAGGACATCTGTTGGTGCCGGAAACAATGATGCAGGTTGGTTTTTTTGCTTTTGTTTTTTTTTTTTTTAATTGCTATTTTGTCAGAGGAATAGGCGTGCTTCTGTCACTCGAAATGAAAATCCTGCTAAGCGCCGACAAAATCTGCTCTGCGTTACCCCTGTTCCTCCTTTCCCTCTCTAATTGGCAGAGTTGCAAGAACGACTGAAGGTAAAGTCTGCTAACACATATTTTGGAAATTGAGATCAATATCTTGCTAAGCCATATGCGCGGCTCTCCAGGGGGTTTATTCAGCCAGTTAGTATTTGCGTTGATAACAGCCCCGTGAGTTCTATTTGATGTCAGGTTTGAAAAGGGACGTGAATAAGGGACGGCGTTTGCGGGAGAAACGTGCTTCGTGTGCTACAAATCCGTGAACGAGAAGCTGTGTGATGGGCAACTAAAACACAGGACTCGGTCAGATGGTCTGCATTTAAATCCCATTTTTGTCCGCAGTGTTAAAAAAAGAAATCGGATAAAATTTTTGCCAGATTTGGTCCTTTGGAGCAACCGAGTGCTCAATGGGGATGCCTTTACCTGCATAGATCAACCCCCTTTCTGGTAGACCTGTGGGTGGGAGGTGAAGGCCACCCCATCAGCAGGCGATGGAGACGTGAGATCCTCCAGGAGGAACAGCACACCCTCCCTGGGGCCGAGGCAGAAGCGGATGGCCACCACGAGCCTGGAGGGCTACATCTGGCCACCTACGCTTGGATTTCATATCCACTGTCGTCATTTATCATTCATACGCTTTCAGGGCCTGCTTCTTGTTTTCTCGTGTAAAACATGTATGTTTTCCTTTGCAATATTGATGCTTATCCATTTTCTCATCTCTCTTCCCCCCCTCCTCCTCTCTCTGCTTAAAGTAATAACATTGGGATAAATAGTTAAACCTTTAACAACGCGTGGCTGTTGCTATATTTTTCCTTCATTTGCAAAGCATGAACATAGAGTTTCAGCCCAAGTGTTTTCTATGTGATGGGGACAAACACCCTAAAGCAAAAACAAGTGAGAAAGTGATGTCTCCACGGAGCAATCCATGCCAGTTGCCTCCCAGGGTGGCAGCAAACACCTTATTTAAATCAGGGGGAAAAAACCCAACAACCTACAGGTGCCTACATCTCAGTCTGACCACTCACATGCTCATAATTTAGGAGCATCTTCCCATTTCTGCATCCCCTGGTGATGAGGTGAGGGCCAGGCAGGAGGCTGGGGGTGCCACCGCTCCCCGGGGAAGGATGGCTGAGGTGACAGAGCAGATGGACGCCCCCAGAAAACCTTGGAATTTCAGATCTGGTCTTTTTCTGTTTCTCCTATGTGACCTCAGGCAAATCACTCAATAACCTAGTACCTCATTTTCTCATCAGTAAAATGAAGATAATCACTCTTTCCTACCTCCCAAGTATATGAAGATGGATATACTGAAGACTGTGAGGTAATTAGCTGTTGTGGCATTGGGTCATCTAGTAATTCAAATGGGTCTTACAGGA
The DNA here is from genome assembly GCA_013398915.1 of Dromas ardeola. NCBI lineage: Eukaryota > Metazoa > Chordata > Aves > Charadriiformes > Dromadidae > Dromas > Dromas ardeola. Next base: position 525,323 of record VYZM01001427.1, on the reverse strand, counting down.
AAGATTAACCATCCTAACATCTGTTTCCTCTGCTCTGAACCAAGTAGGAAAACACTGGATTTTTGCAGGGAGAACTTCTGCACCAGGGTGACCTTGGTGCAGTTCTTTTTCTGGCTGAATTTTGACTCTTAATGGCTTGGAAAAAATAGGAAGGAAACCTTAACATGTTTCTCCAGCTTGTTAATTGGATAAATCGATTTGAAATAACGGAGGTGCTCTTGATGGCTTGCTCTGCATTTTGGTTCATTTTAATTCAAGTATCTGATGGTCCGGGAGCTTGTCCCACCCTCACAGCACAGCTGTAACAGCTGGAAGTGATGTCTATGTTTTGCTTTGGGGATCATCAAACATGAGATTTGGGAACAGACATTTTAGGAGGGCCTGTTGCAACTGGACGAGGGGTAATGACTTTAAACTAAAAGAGGGGAGATTCAGACTATCTGTCAGGAAGAAATTCTTTATGCTGAGGGTGGTGAGAATTGCCCCAGGTTGCCCAGAGAGACGGGAGATGCTCCATTCCTGGAAATATTCAAGGCCAGGTTGGACGGGGCTCTGAGCAACCTGATCTAGTTGAAGATGTCCCTGCTCATTGCAGGGATTTGGACCAGATGGCCTTTAAATGTCCCTTCCAACCCAAACCATTCTGTGATTTTATGAAATCCAGCTGGGGGCTCAGAAACTCTTCTGAGATGCCAAATCATTTTTGATCTTTGCCCCTGTTGTATCTTCTGGCAATGTTAAAACTAAGGTACCGTCCGCTCCTGTGGACTTACCAGCAACATCACTGCAATGTGGTTACAAGGACTTGTGACGTGTGTGGCACAACATTCTCAGTGGAAAACAAAATATTTAGCATAATTTTTTGATGAGTAACAGCCCTGTTACTGCAGCAGTAACTTTTTTACCTTGAGGAACTGCAGATCTTCTGGCCAGGTGCTATTCAGAATAGTACTTTGAAAATACTTTGTGACTTTTCCCTAGCAAGCCATTTAGGAATTAGAAAACCCTGAATCATCTTTTTTTTTTTGAGTTTATATACTGGCCCAGCAAGCCGTTCAGCCTGAACATTGAAAAGTTTGCCAGCCAACGAAATCACACCAATTAAGCCCACAAGATTTACGACGCAGGTCTTTGGGAGTTTTGGGGGAGACTGGAGTCCCTGGCCTTTTGCCCAGGACACAGCAGGAAAATGCATTTTTACCTCGGCTGGGTCAAGGTGCAGGTGGAGACGTGTGTCGCTGGAGCAAGAGATGTGAAGTGGGCTGGGAAGTTCTGCTCGGAGGTGATGAGCTGCGGGAGGATTCATCCCCTGGTCATGCCTTGGGGGCTGCATCTTTTGGGACGGGTTTTCAGAGGATCAATTATATATGTATTTGATTAACATGACAAAGGACATGAAGGTGTCTTGGGACGTACCGCTCTTGGCAACTCTGTGCTAATGTGTCAGAATAATGAGGGCGATGATGTCTGCCTTCAGACAGGCGTGGAGTTATGGGCAACACCAGGCATGGGCATGTTGGGAAGTGTTCTTTGAACCCCTGTCTCCTCCATCCATCCCCACCACCTCCGCCTGCGCAAAAGGCTGATTTTCCTAACAGCAATCCAGATGTTTTTCAGAATATTATCCCCTATCAAATGTGTACGAAAAGTAACCCAAACCCAGCAAAAATAGAAGGGTTAATTAATCATTTAATTATACTCAGCTACCAGTAAGTCCACACACAGTTTGACTTCTCTTTTGGTGAGTCAAAATGGTCAAATTGGAATGGTACTGGGGAGGCACGAAGTTACGTCATAAAAGAGATTTGTACACTTATTAAATGATTAGTTTTAATGGAAAATAGTCAGTGGAAACACTATATAAAAGAGTCAAACAGAGCAAGATACACACCTTATTACCTCTGAGCATACCTATGTCTCTGTTAAGCTGCCTCGGGCTGACCTCAGCAGGCAGGTCAGCTGGCTGCGTGAAGAGGGGAAATGATTTTTTTTTTTTTTTTTTTCCCCCCAGAACGGTAACTTTTGAGTGGGAATTTACACGACAGCCTTCTTTTTCTACCTCTCTAGCTTTCCTGTTATGACCACTTTCTTTTCCTACACACAAATCACCTCTGGTTGAAAACCAGGTTTCCTTATTCCCATTGATCTGCTACATGAATCTAAAATTACCTAAAGCTGTTCCTGTCACTCCTTCACATCCTGATGTGGTTTGACTGCTCTCCCAGGCGACACTTTTCGGATCTGTACTTGACGTGTTTTCATTCCTTTAAAAAATGCATCTTAAAATTGTTCTCGTTTCCCTTTGCAGTTTATCGATTACAATCCAGCAATTTCCAGTCCCAATCTTGACAAAACTTTTGTGATATAGGGCTGATTATTAAGAAAAATCGCTTCCTCTCCAGCTGCTACACCTCCTTGCGTAGCACCTAGGTGACACTCATGTTTCTTGCCAGCAAGAAATAATCAGAGCCCTACAGAGTCGGGATAAAGGGTAGCTTTTAGTGAGTAAATATGGGCTTGTAGGAACGAAAAAAAAAAAAGATAATACAGGCTCTACAGCTTGTGGGATGTTGCTAAAGCTCCCAGTGGGTTCAATATTCTGGATGCGCTTCCTTATTCTTGCCTTTGTGTGCGTGTGTGCTGCACGGCACCGTCTCCATTGAGCCCTCACCCCTTTCCATGAGCACTCTATCAAAGCGCTATTCAAGGAAGGGTTTTGCATCTCTGCCGCGTTGCAAATGGATCGCAAGAAAAATTCAATCTGTGCAAAGGAGGGTGAGATTCATTTGGAAAACGTGTAGGCAACGCTCCTGGGGAAAGCGGTGCCTGAGGGATACACGGGGAGAAGCAAGTTGCACCGGCAATGCAACGGCAGCGAGGAATGGGGTGAAGATGCAGCAAAGGAGAGAAGGAATGATCAGAGGGAAATGATCTCTCTGATTAAATGAGAGGGAAAATGATCAGAGGAATGGAGCATCTCTCCTATGAGGACAGGCTGAGAGAGCTGGGGGGGTTCAGCCTGGAGAAGAGAAGGCTCCGGGGAGCTCTCAGAGCCCCTGCCAGTCCCTCCAGGGGCTCCAGGAAAGCTGGGGAGGGACTCTGGATCAGTGAGGGGAGCCACGGGACGAGGGGGAACGGTTTTAAACCGGAAAGAGGGGAGCTTTAGATGAAATATTGGGAAGAAATTCTCGGCTGTGAGGGCGGTGAGCCCCTGGCCCAGGTTGCCCAGAGAAGCTGTGGCTGCCCCATCCCTGGAGGGGTTCGAGGCCAGGTTGGACGGGGCTTGGAGCAACCGGGGCTGGTGGGAGGTGTCCCTGCCCAGGGCAGGGGGCTGCAAGTAGATTGTCTTTAAGGTCTCTTCTAACCCAAACTCTTTGATGATTCTACGAATCAGCAATATTAAAGCAAAGTTAAAGAGCAGCTAATTTCTCTGATGAATGGCTGTGTAAAGGAAGGAAATTAAACTCATAAACGGGGGAGTGCAAAAGCATCTCCAAATAAATTAAACAGATGGCCATGTGGAAATGCAGAGCTTGTGGCATTTATTGTGGGGCTTACAGGTGCTCGGCTTCATACTGGAAGCCTGTACTGGGACAAGAGGTTTATATGGGGTATTAGGAAAACTCTCTTCATGGAAAGGGTTGTCAAGCATTGGACCCGGCTGCCCAGGGCAGTGGTGGAGTCACCATCCCTGGAGGTATTTAAAAGCCGGGCAGACGTGGTGCTGAGGGACACGGGTTAGTGGTGGCTTTGGCAGTGTTAGGTTTACAGTTGGACTCAATGATCTTAAGGGGCTTTTCCAACCTAGAAGACTCTATGATTCTAAGAAGAGCTGGAATTGGTCTCCAGGCTGAGGGTGGATGTCTTCAGGAGCTCAAGTGGTTGTTAAGAACTTGTTATGACATTTGAGGAAGGAAGGAACCCTGGCTGTCATTAGCAGTAAGGCCATTTTGCCTGGTGAGCAAGTTGAAGGGCATCAAAATACACCGACGTGTAACACAAGGATGCTTAAAAGCCTCTTTGCTGTTTCAGCATGGTGGAGCGCGGCCCGAGCTCCAGAGAGAAGAAAAACCTTGTGGGCCAGATCTGCAGTGGGCACCCATCGCTCGATGCTGCCGGGCTCATTCGCACCTGAACTTACACTGTCATCTTAAACCATCCCAAACCAAAAGGTACAAGAATAGTGCTCATTCTGTATTATATTAATATATATAACATTAAGTAATTTCCTACTGTGAATCGAAGTGCAATGAAGAAAAGAATAGCAACAGGTATCTTGTGGGGAACATAACCCAACATGAGCCTGCCTCAAGTTGTCCTGGGGAACTGGCAAAATTTTGGGCGTACACCAGAGGCGAAGCATCCGCGTGGCGTTTAAGACATAGGTAGTCATGAGCGTGGAAATTGATATTGGTGAAAGCCTGCATGAACTGTGTCTTCGCTATTTATGGAAGAAGAGAAGGTCTCTTGCGGGAGAAGCTGGGATGGTTCCCTGCCTCCGTGCCCCGGCTGGCATGGGTGCTATCACAGAGCGTAATTCACTTTATGCACCCAGGACACAGGTTTTGCAGCGCTGGCTGGTTTGTGTGGATTTTTTTTCAGGCTTTTGGTTGTTGTTTTGACAGCCATTGGCTTGGTTTGGTTTTTTTTGTTCTTCTCATTCTCCCCTCCTCCCCACTCTGATAAACGATTCACCTGGAAAGAAACCAGCTCCGGCATTAGCTTTGACACTGACAAAATTCTTATCGCTTCTTACCCCTTTTCTCAGGCAAGGCCAAAGTAGCAGAGGTTCCCCCAAATTAATAATGCTATGGGGGCATTCAGCGGTCCAGTCTTCATACTGATGGACCTGTCAGAGGAGATGTAAAACCAACATGCAAAGCCCTGGCAGCAAATTAAGTTCCCACCACAGCTCGTTTACCAGGGCAGGGCCACAAATTGCAGCAGATGTGCGGAATCCAGCCAGAGTGGTCCCTCCTCCAGCTGAAAGCTCTTTCCTGCTCCCAGCTGCATATATAAGTTTTCCCTGGCACTTCATCCTCTTCTGGGGTTGCTCGTAGAGTCTCCCTGGGCTGGCGGCACCCTGGATGAGAAGCTCCTGGTCCCGCTGGCTCCAGCGCACCCCGGGATGGAGGTTTTAACTCAAGATGGAATGAAGCTGTTGGATGAGCAGGTATCTCTGATACAAATGTTAAGTCGGACCGTGCTTTCTGTTGCAGCGTGTATCGCCATGCTGTGCTGTAAGAAATATCTTTTACATCAGACTTCCGCTTGCTGGCTGTAGATTGTTGTTAATTTTGGAATAAGAGGCTGCTTCTCAGATTGTTGTCTTATTTACCGCTTTTGGCTCCCGTGCACTAATCAGTGCTTATTTCTGAGTTGCGATACAGAGTGGGCCTGGCTCCCACTGGTGCTTCAGGTGGAGAGGAAGGAGAGAGCTTGGAAGGATCTAAATGTGTGGGAGACACCAAACAAGAGGGAATGACTAATTCAAGTATCTTTTTTCTTCTGACAGCCTCAAATGAATCTCTGTTTTGGGAGCGATTGAGAGCTAGGTCTGTTTGGGGAAATTAATGGCACTTGCTCTAAAGGACCCTTTGTCAAAGAAATGCCAAAAAAAATTTGTGGTTTTGAGCCAGGCCATGCAAGTATTGAATGAAGAGCGTCAATATACGGTCTTCCATTTACAGCTTTAGTGAAAGAGGCTTTTCAGGCAGAGTATGATTTGTACCAACTCCTACCCGCAATTGATCTCAAAAGGACCAATTTAATGCAGGATCTGTTTATTTATGAGGCTGCTAACAGACCTTTGAAAGCATCAGCGGTGGAGCCAAACAGATTTTCGATATCTATATTGCTGAAGAAAAGGTGCTCTCTCGGTTGTGCTCTCCAAAAATGGTGGAAGGCAAATGCTAGATATTGATATCCCAATATTACTCTGTTACAGAACACGTTAGAGCTGCAGGGCTTTTACCCAATTGCAATTAATACCTTCCTATCCGATTTCAAGGCTGTGGAAATTCCGGCTTATGCAAATTCTAGTAAACAACTTCACATGCTTTTCTGTAATAGAGCAATTGCAGTCTTTGGCTACTGGTAGTCAAATATAAGATTTATTTTTGTTGAACAATGGCAAATGTAATGTAAAAATTGCTCAAGAGACCAATAAATAAATATTCCTCCTTTGCTGGAAGTGAAGGAAAAATTAATGTCCAAGCAGAGAAAGCAATTTCTCAGCGAAGGAGCTGAGTTTCCTGAGAAATGCACCCAAACTTGCACACCAAGTTTGGAAAAATGAAGCTGCTGGTTGGGTGGAGCTTCAAAAGCCCCAGCTGCTCCTGCACCGAGCTGCTTGGGATTGACCCCCTAGCATGACCCTTCATAAAACCTGGGTGCAAGGACAGAGTCTCCTGCCCTGTGCCACCTCGTCCCTGTGGCACCATCTGGCCTGGAAAAAACATTGAAGTGTATTTTTTAGGCGTGTTTCCTGGAGGTATTCACTGAAGTTAAAGCACCCGCAGTCACCCCTGCGGCCCACGTTTGGGACACGGAGGGATTTGTGTGGCCAGATGTGGGTGTGAGGCACAGCCCCCCCCCGCCACCTCAGTCCTGCGTCTTCCACTTCCCCCATACAAGCAGTAGTAAGTCAGCACTGGGCAGGTCTCCACGTCCCAGCGCCTGTGATGGTGACCATGTGCTGTGTCCTCTTTCACAGAATCACAGAATGATGCCAGAGCAGGGTCATTCAGAGCAGGTTGCCCAGGAACGCGTCCAGGCGGGGTTTGGAATGTCTCCAGAGACAGAGACTCCACCACCTCTCTGGGCAGCCTGTTCCAGTGCTCTGCTACTCTCAAGGTAAAGAAGTTCCTCCTCATGTTTAGGTGGAACTTCCTATGCTCAAGTTTGTGCCCGTTACCTCTTGTCCTGTCGCTGGGCACCACTGAAAAGAGCCTGGCCCCATCCTCCTGACACCCACCCTTTAAGTATTTATAAGCATTAATAAGGTCACCCCTCAGCCGTCTTTTTTCCAGGCTAAAAAGACCCCAAGTCCCTCAGCCTTTCTTCATAAGAGAGGTGTTCCAGTCCCCTCATCATCTCGGTAGCCCTTTGCTGTCCCCTCTCCAGCAGTTCCCTGTCCTTCTTGAACCGGGGAGCCCAGAACTGGACCCAGTGCTCCAGCTGTGGCCTCCCCGGGGCAGAGCAGAGGGGGAGGATGACCTCCCTCCTTACACCCTTGTGTCTGCTGGGGAAATATCTAGCCGGTCCTTTGCAAACACAGAGAAGACAGCATGTAGCACTCAATCCTGGCTGATTAATGTCCTTCCTAAAAGGCTTTTCGTCTTCCCCTCACCGCTGCCTGACGAAAGGTGCCAATACTTTTCCACTGTGCTGCTGGTGCGTGCTGTTTATTAACCGCGATGCTTGGCACGTACCTGCCTTTGGCCTCTTGGTCCGTGGGCATCCCTTCTCCTTTGCTTAATGCAGAATAAATATTTAGATAGTGGGATAAGAGTCTCGTTCAATGTAATTAGTGTTTTCTTATGTGTCTGTTAGATGAAATGTTAAAACCTTCATTGTCCTTCTTATTTACTTACATTAAATTGTTATAAGTGACTAATGATCTTCCTTCATGTGAGCAGCTATTCTGGGAGGCTGATAAGAAACGTTTCTTTTGAAATAGTATGAAGTGGCTGGTTCAGGATCCTATTAGCGTATGTTGTGCTCATTTTGGTATTATGGGTGGGTTTGTGGTGAAGGAGAATGTGATACTTACAAATTATGGGCCGGTATTTATTTATTATATTTATTTCCAGGCTTAACCTAATATTCAGTAAGTCTCAGTAGGAATTTTGGCTATCCTACCAATGCAAGATAAGGTTATTTTGTGCTGGAGCTTGTAGGAAGTGCAAAAGTTTGTGTGCAGAGACCTATTTCCATGTATTCCGCAGCTCTTGTGCCTTGAAGCCCTGCCAAGCTTCTCCACGGCCTATCAAGGAGTTAGGACATCTTCCCGTTCCCCGCCTGCCTTTGGCTCCTGGGCTGATGCTTCTGCATCTCTAAGGTGCAATGAGCCTCTTTGGTGCAAGGAGCTTGGGGTCAGCGGGGTGTGGGAAATAAGCAGGGTTTCCCTGTGGAGAAAGTTGCTCAAAGCATGAAAAAAATCCGTCGTTTTATAAAAGCGTGAGGGGTTGCTACGAGAGAGATGCCAAGCAAGGCATTGAGCAAAGCCCCGGTAATACTCTCGCCCGCTGCGTCAGTGCACGTTCTCTGTACTGTTGGCTCGGGGCAGTTCTCATTGCCATGACCGCCAGAAAAAATAACTTGGGTTACCGCTGAGTTTTCAACAACATTGATTTACAAACATATTTAATACAACACTGTTACCATCTTTGTATACCATAAAACCTCTGTAAGAGTTGGTTCCCGAGCAGTTCAACTTATTCATTTTAAGTGACTCAACCGTAGCAATATATTCACGTATTAATACAAAATAGTTTTTCGCCAAGGGTATTTGAGCAGCCAATAACCAACTTGCCTTGAACAAAGCGGGCGGTGTAAATAGCTTAACGGCTTAAGACATTTCGAGTGTACATTTGGATAGGAACAAAATCTTGCTGGTAAAATTATTCAGCCTATTTGGTGCTAGTTTCTGTCCTCTGCTCACAACGTAATGGGGATGAAGAAAGCTATAGGGTTTCGTATACCTTTCTGTAATTTTTTTCTTTTTTTCTTTTCGTGGCCAGGTTTTGGAGCAGAATTGCGCCTTTTTGCTCCAAGTCTTGTGTTTGCTGATTATGCAGCAGAAAGCTTTTTCTGGTAAATGCCGCGCTCCTTTGTGCTAATGGGGAGCTGAGTCTGTCTGAAGCTGGTCAGGCGAATGTCTAAGGACAAGACGTTGGAGAGGCGGTTCAAAGAGTCTCCCGTGCTGCCAGTTTCACGTGTTGGGTGCTGTCATCTCAGTGAGATGAACAAGACCCATTGGAGAGATCTCGTTACCTTGCCCTACTTGTTCCACCCTTAATCTTTTCCTGCGGCTTGAGGAGTCTGTGGCAGAACTGCCGGAATATCGGAACCATCAGGGTTGTGCGAGGCCAACAGCAAAGCAGAAAGCGCTTGTCTTCTTGGGGAACTGCAACCATTCGGGTTTAATCAGGTAACACGTAACCACCAGGGACTACAAACAAACCAAATAACTAGGTTGTTTAATTACAACATTTTAAAACTGAAGCATTTCACTTTAACATCAGTTTTGTTGATTTCATAAATGCTTCCAATTCTCATCCATTTATATTAAATAAGGTTAAAAAAAAAAGGATAATCCCCTTATAAAAAGGCCTAGACCTCTTGTTTTCTTTTGGAGGAACCTTTTGTTCAGCCACAAAAAAGAAAAGGGAACGTTTTAAGGGATTGTCTGTTATTATTTTGGAGTATTTTCATTTCAGGTTAATCCCAAACTGTATCTGTTCTGAAATATCTTTTTGCCTTGGCAGAGCTGTAACAGAGATTATTCCGTCAGCTTTGTTTGCAGTACGACTTCCAAAAATATTTTAATTTCATTTATACCTTAATGATTTCAGAAGATGTTTTTCACTGAGGGAATGAAGAAGAAGAGAGGGGAGGACAGGTGTGGGCAAGCTAGAAAAAATTGGGAAGCCTACAAAAAGGCTGCGGGGTAGAAGGAATCGTTCGGATGTGGGAGAGGGGATAAAGCGAGCTGGGAAAAAGTGAGCTGGAATTCTGTTGTGTGTAATAAGAACTTGTAAGTACAGTATGTGGGGAATTACTTTTAGCAGGATGCTCAGCTCCTTTCAAGGTGCCTTTATACCTTTTTTTCATGTCAGTCCATGAGTTAATTTTCTTCTGTGGGGGAAATTCAGTCCTGGGGCAAGGCACAGGGACTGCTGTCCTCCCTGTGGTGGTCCCAAGTCATTTATTCCTGGTCTCTGCTGGCCGCGTGGGCTGTGCTGCCCAGGGAGGAGAAGCTGTGAGCATCTTGATCTCTCCCAGCTGATTATTCTGTGACAGAAAGGGAGTAATCTATGAAGATGGCTCTATAAACACATTTTCGCCGAGGTGATGTTATTACCACAGTTTTGCCAAAAGGAATTATTTTATTGAATAAGTTCATTGTGCTGCCAGGGGTTTGGCTATACTTTATGTGGCTTAAATGAGGTTCCTTGCCAAAGGAGACTTTCAGAGAGCTTTAATTTTATCCAGCCTCTGACTCATTAGCCGCAGTATCTCTCCTTGCAATTTGTATGTCCTAGGCAGAGGATGTGACTAAGGATGGCCAGCGCTCACGAGGAGTGGAAAGGTGTCCTAACATCTCTGACAATAGTGAAAGAACCTGTTTTTTTAGGGGATATTTCCTGTTTACCAGGTTTGGAGAGGACCCTGTGAGTCACCTGTAGGTGATTCACCTAAAGGGGCACGGCTGGAGGAAATGATTCACCGTGGCACCCGATGGCTGATGTTGGCCGGGTCTGATAAGCGGAGTGAAACCTCAGAGCATTGCAGTCTCCGACAACAACCACCATCCCTGGTGTTATCTCGTAGGCAATGCATTTTCATTTTTCCCGTGATTCACACTCAGTGGGATAGCCAAGGAGCTGGGAATGAATTGTGCCAAGAAGGTTTTCTTTGTCATCATGGTAGGTCGTCTTGGGGCTGATGTTTTGAGACATATGCTGGACTCTGATGAAACATGGCTTTTTTTTTTTTCCCGTATTCCCTTCCTCCTCAGTCAGGTTAGAAATATTTCTGCCGCGCAATGGCAGTGATGCAGGCTGCGATGGGGGCTGCCCTCCCTGCCATGGACCGCGTGGCTCCTGTTGAAAATACGCGTTCAAGGGCAGAGCGGGGCAATGGGGTGTCTGTGATCCTGCCCGCTTCGCCCCCGACTTACCCGCTCCGAGGTTAAGGGGGAAATAGCCCTCCCAGCGCAGTCATATCCCACGCTCGTCCATCCACGGTGCCTCCCCCTGTGTTTGTTAGTTCCAACTCGTTAGCGCTGAGCTGATGCTCGAAGGAGTCTTGCGCTCACCGTTATCAGCTTCAAGGTGACTCGCTCGAAGCTGTCGCTCTTATCGCTGTCCCCGTTGGACGCTGGATGTGACCCAACTGTTTTATCGAGTCTCATGATGGGGGGGGAGGAGCAGCTTTGTCTGTGCTGTTTGCAGTAGACATGAAAACCCTTTATCTGATAAAGTGATATTGTGGAATATTAGGAACAAAATTCGTCTTCAGCTGGCGTTGTTCAAAGCCTTGGGAAAACAGGCAGAGATGAAGTTTTCCATCTCTCATTTGGCACAGACCCCCAGGTAAGCGAGAAGGATTATATGGTGTGTAAATGCTTGCCATCTGGTTCGGGGGGATTAGGACCGCGTTGGGTTTGTGGGCCAGTGTCCCTTGGGTCTTTTTATGATGGGCTGATGGTAGCAGTTTAAATTAAATGTGGAGATAAATGGCGTCCAAAGGATTTGCAGGCAGGCTGCTGTTCATTTGGGCAGGTTTGGATGTCTTAGTGCATTAAATCCAAATATCTGGCCAAAGAAATGCAGATTCCTCTATAAGCCACCCTTTGTTTTTTTTTCCACTGCTTTGGAGGAAAGGTGACACCTCAGATAAGCCCTGGCCAATGCTTGTCCTTCCTAACCAAAGGTACAGCTCTTGGTCTGGCTTTCCCTGGGCTCACTTTTTTTCTTCCAGTTCAGCTTTTTACATGACGTGTCCTGGCTGAAAGCTCAATCCGCTGAATTCTTTCAAAGACTTTGCCCATCTTCTGCTACGGTGTGCCCCAAAAACATGGTGGGGCTTCCCTTCGCAGTTACGGAGGTTGAGCCGACTTCTCTAAAGGTGCCTGTAGCTTCGCCTTATATATAATGTCGTTAGGTGAAGAAAAATCACTGTCACAGAGGAGTCCTCTGGCAGAGCTCAGTAGTGGCACCTGTCTTCAACCTGATACCTACTTATTACAGGTGATCCTGGGATGCTGAAACCCAGGTTTTTTGTGTGGATAATGAATCGGCAGCTCTGTGCAAATAACCTGGTAGTGGCTTTGCGCAGCCTGACCGAGGGTTGTGCACGTCCTCTCTCCTGCAGTGTTTATCAGCTCCTCCACGTTTGCGTTAGAGAAAAGTCTTCCTTTGGAGAAAAAAAAAAAAAGGACTTTAATCCAAAAACTTGGATTTAGAGCCAGATTCGGTTTCTGGCACATATCTGTCATTTCAGTTAATTAAGTGGTTACACGGAGAGCAGTTCAGAGAACTGCTGTGCTCCCTGTATGATTAATGGAATTTAAGCGGTTTGAATCATTTTATGGGACCACATTGATAGGGCAGCGAGGTGCCTATTTGATGCTCGTAAATCAGGTGTCTAAAATAGATGATGTGAACACCTTCATCAGAGCTTTATGCAATAAGAGGATGATTTCTGCCTTCTGAAATCCAACACTCCAAATAAATGCACTTTTGAACATGCTGCAGCAGAAAATACTGGGACACGTGAGCTAGGACTGAGCAGGTCTTCCTGGCTGGATAAGCAAGTCAAATTACCAGTGCTGCAAACTCCATCCTGAGGTTACTTTCTTGTCTACGTGGCTGCTGTTAGGAGCCTATTCCTGAGTGTTCTCAGCTTTGACAGCAAGAAAGCTCTCCCTTATTTTGACAGTATATGAGTCCCTTTTGAATTTTATCCGCAGGATCCTGCACCGGCAATTTTTTCATCTGATCGAGCTCTTCTCATCCCTGGTCCTTAGATAGGATGCCAAACCCTTTTTGCCACTCCCAGGCTCAACAAGTGACACTTTTAGAGTTTCCTTTTGCACGATAAAGTTGGGGTTTGCCTCCTTTTGTAAGCCTGGGAAGCCTTCTCTGCACCTCCACAGGTTTGAATTAATCTCTGGTGGTGATGGGGTACCTGAGCTGCGAGTGCTATTCCAGAGGAGGTCTCCCTCTTCCCTTGGTCAGTGAAAGGCATTAAAGCTTTCCTGTCCCTGGGGGAAGGAGGTGGTGAATCCCAGAATTGCGCTGGCCTTTTTGAAGGCTTGAGTGAATTAATTGGGACTGTAATATTGGAAAGAAAAACAAAGCAACAGCGAAATAAATCGCGCTGGCGCAGCAAATGGGACCTTATTTACAAACCGTGCTTGTTCTTCTGAATTGCTGGGTTCGTTTTCTGATCTCTGCTTCAAGTGCAGTGGTTGAGGACTGACAATGGCCACCTCAAAAGCTGCTGCAGCTTTAAGGAACTGTGATTGCACCGTTAACAGGGGTGCATGGTGCTCGTAAAGGTGCCGGTGATCGGCTGCAAACTGCAGGAGCGTGGCCAGTTATGGATGCTGAGGAGGGGAAAAGTCGGAGCTGGGAATGCAAACCTGCTCCGGAGATTGGGAATAGCTGAAAAAATAATGTACTGCTGTTCTCCGGCATGGATGCAGCCAAGCCGGGAGCGCCTGGCTCAGTCTTACCTGCACTGGAAGAAAGCAGGCTGCGATGGGCATTGCTGGCAGCATCCCACGGGCAGGAATATGGAGGGTTTTCACCGTGACCTTATGACTTATAATGGCAGCAAAAGCGACCCCTTCTCCCTGCCTGAGGGTGAATGTGCTCACCATTTCTGCTGGCAGACCGTGACGTTCCTGCGCCGGGCAGCTGGGCTTGTTGACAGGTTACAATCAATTCCATCCAACCTTTTTAAGCAACTGAATTCCCCAAAGCGGTGCAACTTCAGTTCGTCATCAGTTCTTCTAACCCAATAACGGGAGGGCAAATTATTAGGAAGTGACAGCAAGGGATGTAGCTGGGGGGGAAAAAGGGATTCTGCTTCTTACGCTGCCCTCTCCGGGGGGGATGAGGCTCAGCAGCCCTCCTCGCTCGCAGCACTGTAGGTTGTTACACAGCGATCGGGGAAAGTGCTGGCAGAAATGACTCCACTCCGGAGAATGCCTGGTTTCATTGCCAACAGTAACAATGCATTGACTTGAT
>VYZM01001427.1:492219-511276 GCA_013398915.1 Dromas ardeola | reverse complement strand
AAAAAAAGGTATTGCAGGTGGGAGGGGTGGGATGTGATGCTCCAGACTTCCCCCGCCACCGGGAACAGGTCAAGGGCAGGTTCCCAGCAGGTAGGGGAGAGCAGAAGATCTGCCTCGCAGGGGTATCCATCAGCACGTACCCATCAACCGCCGAGAAACCCACAAATCCTTTTGTTCTGAGGTCCGCGTAGATCATGCTGATACACCGAACAAGTTTTAAATCAAGCTCCGTTTCGCTGGAGGAGCCTCAGGGCTGCAAGGCTGGTTCATAAACTTGCATTTCAGATCAGGAATTCTCATCTTTTGGGGTTGTGGACCTTGCTATTAAGGGTGATGGGTGAAGTTTGGAGTTTGATAGTGGATAGTCCCAAAAGTAGTTTTGTTCACAATAATCTTAATCTTACTGCAACTATTCTCTGGTTCATGAAACGTGTACCACTAGGAAACATTTCTACAAATTTAGTGAATATTCCCTTCAGTTTTGGGCGAATGTGGAACTACTTGACATTTTTTTTGCACTTCAACACAGAAAATCACTGAAATTTAAAGCATGGAGAAATAAGCAGCCTTTCAAGCACAAAGAAAATCCTCTCCACATCTATCTTTTTCCACCAGTTTTAATTTCAGATACAACCTGCTGTGACTGAGTTGGAGTTATAACATCAGAAAGAAATATTCTGTCTGAAATGGTCGAGACTGTGCAAAACAAGAGATTTTTTTTTTTTTTTTTGCGGCTGGCATAAATCCCTTGCCCTGACTGCTGTTTTGCTCAGACCTAGGGTCAGATCAGCTTGTTATTTGGAGAAGCCCAAGGTCCTCATCTATTCCCATGTTTTTTTATCGTGTGTAGCCACTGCATCCCGGGTGTGAGGAGGTCAGAAATTCCTCGCCTGAACTTCCACTGTGCTCATTTATTAACCTGTTGCTCATGTAATCTGCTGATATGTCTCAAATCCAGTGGATAAATACGGATGTCAGGCAGTTTACTCTACGCTACACTTTCCAATTCGCGCTAATGGGACTCGTACATCCAGAAAATCCACAGGTTATGAAAGTTCTGACCGTCTAAGTTTGTTCTTGCATCCTGTACATCCTTTTTTTTTTTTTTAATAGAGAGAAGTGCTGATGTACTGCAGTTTTGGAGGTTGGTTTTTGATGACAGAAGTAAATATAACTCTTGCACATTGGAGCATTGACTCAACTTGCTCTGTCAAGGACTGGCTTGGCTCGTGGTCCCTCGTTTTGTCTTTTGCACTTAATTATAACTTGAGGTCATACAAGGGCCTGAAGCCACAGGCGTCCTGCAGTCCTTATGAGATGTACGGCTGTATAATTGGACCCACGTTGAGGATGGAAACGCTTAGCTGTGGTACAGCTTCTGGATGCGGGCAACGCAACCTCCTGGGCTGGGAGCCCTGCACTGCAAGTGGCCTTCTGCAGCTCCATCCCTTTGCAAACTGAGTTGTGCCCCCTTGCATGCCTCTCCTGATAGCAACTTCTGCTGTCTGATAGGAGCCTGAGTCTAGGGAAGTGGGAACCAAGCTGCTGAGCACCTTAAAGGTCATAAAAGCACCTGCAACCCACCCAGGACACTGATTGTGTCATCCCCAGAGGGCGGGGTTGCTGCTGCTTGCTGGACCACCGGACTCACGATGGCTGCCGCAGCACAGCTGCGCCCTCGCAGGATGGAACTAAACGTCTTATGGCATCGCTCAGACAACAGATTTGCTTCCCATCCCCGTGAAGAGCACGCTATATTAATGAAAACCTAAGCAAGATCTTCAGTGGTGGCTCACGGGTGTTGTTAACCACAACTACGTGTTTCTTCTGTACCCCAAATGCCACCTGGCATCATCGACAAGACCGCTTGGGTTTCTACTTCTTGCTTGACCCAGGAACAGCCAGTGTGCAGAATTGATGTCAAACCATTCATTACAGAAAGAAAACATCAATTAGTATCAGCCATGCTGCATTCATCATTGTTTCTAAAATTAGTATAAATGATCAATCAAGGTTATGCATAATGAGCAACAGCAATACCTGAATTGTGAAGCATGGGGAAATAATAAAGGTGACAAGCAGAAATAGCTTTCCGCTGGGAGAAATTATTAGGCTCCCAGCAATAATTTGCTGCCTTCCTTTGTTTGGATACAGATTTGAATTTTACACCAAAATACTATTAAGAGCCATAGGGAAATGAAGTTTCTATTTTTGCTTGGTATTTCCAAAATAAAGGGGCTAACTTTCTTTATAAGGTCCTGTTCTGGCCATGTAACATGACTGGGCTCAGGAAAACTAGTGGGAACGTGCTGGTTTTACTCAGTAATGGAAAATGTGCAGCTGTGCATGAAAATTATTTCAAATAAATATGTAGATGATAAAGTGATGCAGGAAGAAAGGAAGACGTTCTTCTCTGGAGTATCTACTGTTGGAAGATTGAAGGGTTTAGGTTGAGACCTTGAGTTTTCTTTGCTCCTTTGTTTTCATAACTGGGGAGAGGGGTATTTACTATTTGGACAAAACAAAGCTCATTTTGACTTATTCTTGGGAACCCGTAGGGAGATAATTGGAGGCAAGGAGGAGTTACCTTTGCTGTGTTTCCATTACTTTTGATTTCCAGGGGATGGAGGAAGCATGGAGAGCCTAAAGGAGGTGGTGAGGATGGTCAGGAGTTAATGACTGTGAGGAAGGGCTGAGAGCTGTTTTAGGGTGGCGAAGAGGGAGCTAAGGGTGGCCCACCAGCACTTGAAGGGCAGTTACAAAACTGATGGAGCCAAACTCTTCTTGCTAGTGTCAAATATAAAACAAAGGCCACAAATGGTGACTTGGGAACTTCAGCTCAGGTATTGAAAAATGCTTCTTGCTGAGGAGGGTGACACAGACGCGAAGAGGTGGCATCTTTGTCCTTGGAGGTTTCCAGGACTCGACTCAGCAAAGATGCAACTGATGGCCTCCTTGCTGCCAAGAGCCCTGCATGGAGCAGGACCAGGGCCAGAGGCCTCCAGAGTTCCTTTCCAGCTGCTATTTTTGTAATCCTTGGATTTGTGTGCTGCTGTGGTGTGCTGGGATCCAGCAGCTCAGGGAAGCGTAGCTAAGAAGAAATGGTGGTCATTCTTGGCTCCTGGCAGGGAAAGGCAATGACTCGGGGATGTCAGAGCACAGCAATAAAAACAAAAAAGGCATTCGGAACAAGGTGCAGAATTCAAGCATAATTCAAACTCATATGCGAATTCAAGTATAACCATTTCCCATTTGCCTGTTTTGGAAGCTGTGATGATCCCTCCTGGGGTCAGGATTCTGGAGCATACTGTTTCCCGAGGGATTTCAGTCGTACGGCATCGCAGGTGCTGCAGATTCAGCCCTGCCGGGGATGCTCATACCTGGCGATGAATAAAACACACAGTGAGTGCTGGGGCTGTGCATTGTCTCTGCTGCCGCAGGTCGTGCCACCTCGCGCGGAAACTTCCCTGGAGCAGGTGGCAGCAAACCTGTTTGCTGTTTGTTTGCAGCTCCTCGCTCTAACTCTGTTCCAGGACACCTTGGGAGCTCTGCCCTCTTTGTGTGCAGCCGGGGAAGCTGCGTATGTGTTTGACGGCTCTTACTGGAGTTTTGAGGGGAAAAAGCAAAATGAAGTTCCATGTCTCCTGCCATATGGCCTCCCTCTCTGCCTCCCACCTTGCCTCCTGCTGGCAGAGGGAAGAGGCAAATGTGGGGGAAAGAGGGGATTTTTCATGTGTATATTTGTGTGTTGTAGATTCATAGAATGATTTGGGTTGGAAGGCACCTTAAAGACAATCTAGTTCCAACCCCCTGCCCCGGGCAGGGACACCTCCCACCAGCCCAGGTTGCTCCAAGCCCCGTCCACCCTGGCCTTGACCCCCTCCAGGGATGGGGCAGCCACAGCTTCTCTGGGCAACCTGGGCCAGGGGCTCACCGCCCTCACAGCCAAGAATTTCTTCCTCACATCTCATCTCAGTCTCCCCTCTTCCAGTTTAAAACCATTCCCCCTCGTCCCATGGCTCCCCTCCCTGACCCAGAGTCCCTCCCCAGCTTTCCTGGAGCCCCTTGAGGGACTGGCAGGGGCTGGAAGGTCTCCCCGGAGCCTTCTCTTCTCCAGGCTGAACCCCCCCAGCTCTCTCAGCCTGTCCTCACAGCAGAGGGGCTCCAGCCCTCCCGGCATCTCCGGGGCCTCCTCTGGCCCCGCTCCAACCGCTCCGTGTCCTTCTGCTGTTGGTGCCCCAGCGCTGGAGGCAGCACTGCAGGGGGGTCTCCCCCGAGCGGAGCAGAGGGGCAGAATCCCCCCCCTGGCCCTGCTGCCCACGCTGCTGGGGATGCAGCCCAGGCTGCGGGGGGGGTCTGGGCTGCCAGCGCACATTGCTGGCTCGTGTTGAGCTTCTGATCCACCAACACCCCCAAGTCCTTCTCCTCAGGGCTGCTCTCCAGCCATTTTCTGTCCAGCCTGCATTTGTGCTTGTGTTTGCCCTGACCCAAGCACAGGCAGGCATATCAGCTCAATGTAGGCGGTGGTTTTTTTGCAAAAGGCTGGAGCGCAGGTTCTTCAGGGCTTTCAGCCTGAGCCCATGCACACACTAATTCCCAGGCAGCAGCTTTCTTGTCCCCAGTAAGCGCTACCTGGATGCGGCCGCTGGGTTCCCAGAGGATCCTGTGCGGGTACCACCCATTGCGCCCTCTGAAGCATCTGTTTTCTACCCATTCAAAGGCTCGCTGAGTGAAACTTCTCTCCTGCATTAACACCATATCCTGTTCTCAGCATTCAATTTATTTGTAAGACCTTCAATTAAAACAAAAACTTACAAACCCAAAACAACAACCACAACCGTTGAATTAGAACAGCTACGCTTTAATCAGAGCAATGATTTCCCATCTAATTGCATCACTTCAGAAAAAGCATTCACAGGCTGGAACCAAATACCAGAAAAAAATACTTTTAAATCCCTGGAACAGACTTGAAGTTGTTTCATTTCATTTGATGAGAATAATGGGTTTGTTTGCTTATAACAAAATTTATGATAGTCTTAAATATTCTCATTATATCCTTACCTTTAAGTGCAGCACAGGTTTTGTACATGTCATCGTTACTTAGCAACCTTGACTAGTTTTTGAAACACTTTTTGATTTTGGGAGTATAAAGAGGATATAAACACGAATGGTATTTTTTCATAAACAGAGAGCAAAGCATGTATTTCTCAATTCAGGTGACTAATTTTAGATTAAAGGGAAACAACAATCACAACCGTGGAAAAATTCTCCAGGAAAGAGATCACAGAAACGAACGTTTTCAGCTCGTGAGTCTGAAATGAACTGTAGCTGCAAGATTAACTGGGCAGGGACAGTTGGTTATATTTAAAATTGCGATATCCATCAGGCAAAATGACATCTCCTTTTAGTTATGTGGCTGCATGTATCACAGCAGGCAGGCTTATCGGGTCAGGAGGAAAAGGACATGTGTGATGCTGATGTGCGTTATACAGAATGGGAATCTGAGTTACACACATTGTAATATTCAGTCAAATAATGGGGCTAAGAGTAAGTATATTGGGCTTCATGGAGGCTGTAATAAGAAAAGGGGGAGTTAATATTAACATGGGTGAGAAAATTTTGAAGGGTGTTCCCTTGATATGTTGATTTATATATATTTTTTATATATATATATATAAATATTCAGAGTTTCCAGCAAAGAAATGTCACTATAGAAAACCTGTCTCAGTATAGTCGTTAACCAGACGCCTGGGGCTATTCTCTTTGATGTAAGAGACCTCACGATAAGATCTTGACCTGGTATAACAGGTATAACAAAGATTCATCTTTACAGCTGTGTCCCATCGCTCCGTTCCTCTGGGGTGTAAAAAACCAACCAGCTATAAAAAACCCACCCAAAACTCAGAGCTTTAGCTTTCTTGCTGAATAGGATACATTGATTTCCTACGGACATCATCATAATTTGATGATAATTGTCATAATTACGTCTATGATTCTGTGGTAATTTAGACAATCCCACTGTGCGTGTCTGTTCGTCTGGCCACCCCAAATAGCTTTTGCTCCTGTTTGGTGGGAACGCTCGGATGACGGACAAGAGCCCAAGCGTGTCCGTAGGAGGAAGGCGACTGCCCTCAGCCTTCAGCCCTTATCTGCAGCCAGAGAGAGCATGAAGAAGAAAGCTGATCAGAATGAAAAACTCCAGGAAAACAGGCTCCATGTATTTCACGGCTCACAGAATTACGTGTTTTCAAACTTCTTTTTCTTCTGCGCGAACAGAATTCTTGGGTTTTCAGCCAACTTTAATGAACACTTGATGAAAAGCAGAGAAAAGAAGTGCCATAAAAGTAAGGCTCTTTGTCAAATGTACCAGTACGCTCTTATTGACTCCAGCACAGACCTTGGTAGCACTTTATACCCATCTTTTCTCTCTGTTGGAAAAAGGATCTATTTTCTGGGGGGAAAAAACCCACCTCCCTTTCCCGTAATCAATATGGTGAAAAAAGTTTTGTGTACTGTGAAGTGCTCCTTGCCTTTCTGGAAATGTTGAACAAGCTTTTTTAACTCTGAAAAGACTTATAAAAAAAAAAAAAATTCTAAAAGAGCTACTTTTTCTTCTTTTTCATCACTTATTGATTTTTTTAGGAGTAGTTCTTTCTATGTCATTTGTGGCAAGGTGCTTTTGATGAAGGTGTAATTGGGATGTTTGCAAAAATTTGAAAAGTTGGTTCTTTTTTGGATGAAAATAGGAAACTGTTGCCAGTTCTTTTGGTCCAATTTTAATCTGATGGGAATTCTCCACCCAGGACCACCGGCTTTGCTACAGGCTAACCAAATTCCTTCTATAAGTTTGTGTTTACTGAACATGGGAGATCTATTTTGGTCCATATAGTTAAGGAATAAATTTAGAGAATCCACACCCAGCTCCTAATCAGTGTCTACATGGGAAGCGCTCTTCACAGTATTATTGTAAAAAAAATACTGTATTGTAATAAAAAAATTAAAAAGTCAGGGCTTCTCAGCTTACAGCCCAAACTGAGCTCATTGCAGCACGTAAAGCGAAGCAGATACGGCCATCGCTGCGGTGTTGGGATCTCTGGTATCAGGAGAAGGTCAGAGCAAAGAGCAGCGTATACTTAGCAGTGTATTTATACCATCAAACTTTGGTTCTGATCCCCCTGCCTGGAGCTGGAGCTACGCGACTCTGCTGATGGCAAAGGAGCTTGAATCACAAGCTTGAACGCGTGTATTTTACATGTCTAAGGTGAGACGAGTTTTATACTACTACTCTGCAGATTGCTGCCTGTCCTCTTATACTTGCTACTAATTATATCCTTATTTCTATTACATAATCTCTTCGTTTGTGTCCGTGGTTCTCATCCTTTCCCTTCCAGTCTCTCCAGAAGCCGCTCTTTCCTCTTCTGAATTGGTTCAGTTAAAAAATAATATAATAATACAACAGCTTTCCAGTTGAGCCAGTATTTTCCTTGATGGTACTTTAGCACTTCCAGTGTTATTTTCTGCCCCATTTTTTGTCATAGCACTTTACCTGCCTGTACATTAGACATATTTTCACTGAACTGCGTTGTGTTTTCTTATTTGTTTGCTTTTTTTTTTGGGTGGAATAATGGCTACAGCATGCTCAGCGTTTGGCAAGATGTGTGGATAGTATGGGTCAGGTCTTGCAGTGCACAGTGTATTTGTCAGAAATTCCCAAATCTTCATCTGCATTTAGCTGGTTCTTTCACATAAATGTGATTCTTTCTTTCTTCTGCTTTCTTTTAGGTAAATGAAATACTTTGGGGCAGCTGCAGTTCTTGCTATCTTACTGTTTATTTCTCATCCCAAATAATGAAGAATTAAAAAAAAAAAAAAAAACACAACAAAAAAAACCCCAAACCTTATAACGATGCACAGGCATAATAATGACAGAATTTACTTAGATTTTCATAACATTGCAGTTCCTCAAGCTATTTCAGTCAAACCCAACGATATACAGCACCAGTTTAGTCAGTATTAGATTACAATTTATTTATTGAGTAGATGAAAATAGCTGCGATAGGGAAATTCTTATCTAAAGAAAATGTTTCTCTTGGAATTGTGCAGAAATGCATTCTTGATAACGTACTCCTAAATAATCGTCATTGATCATCCGCAGGAAAAAAACAAATATTGCTGCGCATAAAGTGTGCGGGTTCTGCCAGAGGTGGTGGGATGGTAAAGAAGGTGGCTGGGATATGGCATCGCCTGGATGAAGCTGGAGTTTGGGGTGGCAGAGGTGTCTCAGCAGTCCTGGAGGAGTTTTCCCAGGGATCCGAGGTTCTCTTCTGCTGCTGGAAGTTCTTGAGGGAAAATCATCGAGAGCAGCAGCCTGCCAGGAGTGCCACCAGCGGAGCTGGTGCTGCCTTGGCACAGGGGGGACGTTCCAGATGGTTCTTTCTTGAAATTAATGATCACTGGGAGGTTTCCCTGCCCATGGCAGAGGGGTTGGAACTAGATGATCTTCAAGGTTCCTTCCAACCTAAACCATTCCCTGATTTTCTCTTAATTTTCCTAGGGACCATTTCCTGGTAACTCTTTATCCTGTTCTTATTCAGCTTCATACGTACGACTGAAAGGAAATAACCACTCTGATTTTCATGGTGCAAATATAGATGAACATACACACAAAAACCGTATAATTCACATATGTGCATATGTGTTTACACAAGAACACCTACTGCAGAATAATATTTCCCAATGCAAAGGTCCAATTTCTTGGAATCTGTCTTTTTGAACAGATTCCACACACACACACCCCCCCTCCACCCCCCGGCTCCTTTAGAAAATATCAGGCCAGTTCTGCTGGCAGCTTTTGGTTAGATTAAAGAATTGAACATATATTCATGCTCCTCGGTTTCTGTCTTTTAGCTAGTTTCTATGACAATACTTTACCTTTCGCCCCATGTCTACTTAGCTTCCTTAATAACATCTCATGAGGGAGTTGTCAAAGGTTTTCTGAAAGTCCGTGTAAACCATCTGTCCTGTTTACAGAAAGATTGCTGAGAAGGAAAAAAGAAAAAGCAGAAAGTATAAATCAGTTGCTCAAAGCCAAACAGCAGGCTGGTTTCAGAGAACCAGGGAAGGAACCCTGGAGCCTGGCTCCTCTTCAGCCGCTCGTGGCATTAGATACCACTTTCCCCGCAGAAACGCGAGTGCTCTAAAGCAAGCAAGCGCAGGTAAAAATGAGAAGAGGATGGGTAATAAATAAGTAGGCTCATTAGTTCCTGGATCAGCAATCACCAAGCTGCTTTGGAACCCGCTTCCCGAAAACAAATCTGCCATTAATAAGGGATCTGCAGGTAAGTATATCATTAGAGCCAGATTAGCAGCAGTTTAACGGTCCGTGAGTTTTCTCTGTGTGCTGCGTGTTGGTTTACATAGAGACAGGAACTGCAACGAGGAGCAAGGGAGGCGAAGGGAACCGTGGCGGAGGAGATGAGGTGCTACTGGGGACTCGCTGGAGAAACCAGCAGCATTCTGCAAAGATGGAGGGGATGGAAAAGGGCTCAGGTGCACAGCAAAGAGAAAATGAAATGCCCGGTTCCCAGGAATGAGCATTGATCGCTGTGATTAGTTTCCTATGTGACCAGTATCTAACCAGCAACAGACTGGGTCGCTCTACTCATCTTTCCACAGCTACGTTGTACTTTGCGTGCAGGTTAACCCGTCGGGTGTTGGGCTGGAGGAACCTCCCCAGACTGACATGGGAGGCTGCAGGACGAGCTGAAGACAGAAGACAGCCTGGCCGCTGGTATATCGGCATCACGTAATTTGTGGCTGAACACGTATCTGCCTGTCTTTTGATGTTTTCAAGCTGTGGGGAATGCAAGAGCTTTCTGTAAAATATGTCAACAATCACAAAAAACCCATTAACTATCCCATATGTGATTTTTTTAAAAGTCTTAGCTTTCGGAGCCAAGCGATTACATGAGACTCCTGTTACTAACTGGTAAAAAATGTTTCTAGTCATGAAGAAAAGTGGAAATGGCTTCAAAGCATGAATTCCAGAGGGTCACGCACCAGAGCGTCGTGCAGGCCATTCCTTCAGTCCTCGAGGTTGTTGAGGGTCTGTGGGGGCGGCTGCGCTGCAATGTGAGATGACTGTGCTATAATGCAGAGGTGGTGTGAAAATCAATTAAAACTCATTAAATGTTTTGAAAAAAAACCCCACATTTTGAAAGGAATGCAAGATAAAAAATGTATCTTTAGACTATCATGCTATACAAACACCTCCTTATCCTGGCAGAAATACGTGAGTCCAAATAGACAGATACACTTCCTCTGATCTTCCTCCGAAAAAGCCCTTTTTCTCCCTTGAATGGAGTGAGAAAAAGATACGGAGAGACACTGGAGCGTTTTGCACTCTGTCTGTTGTCCTTGGAGGCCTGTTGGAGAAGAGCAGAAAAGCAAACACGAGGCAGCTTCCACACCATTCTGGTTATTGTGCCTCTCTCAGGGAAGGAGAGGGACCAATTTTTAAACTTTTTGGCTCGCCTTGTCCTGCCAGGTCTAAATTAATGACTCAACATGCGGCCAGGTCTTTGCCCTGTGAGGACTGGTCCTGGCTCTTTCCAAAAGGCAGGGACTGGCAGCAACAGTCTTTGATAATCCCATGACCAGCAAGTTCCCTGGCACAAAGGTAAATGCTGTCTTCTGTCTGGTTTGGAAGATGAATTTTAACTTCCTCTTATTTCCCAGGAGAATGCCTCAAATGCCAGGTCACTTTTTATTAAGTTTCCATCCTCCCTGCCTAGTGAAATTGTTTCAGATTTTAGGAGCAATGGAGCATTCCCTGGTCCAGGCATGAGACTATATGTGTGTTGTTTTTTAAGAGCAATCTTGAGACCAAATTTTCCAGCTGTCCAAACTGTTTATCCTCAGGAGATCTGGATTTAGGACAAACCACTGGCGCACCAGGCAACAGGATGGATAAGAGCGAGGAAAATTCAAATATATGCCCTGTGGGTTTGGGAGCATAGGAGCGTGCACCTTCCTAAAGGGCAGACAGGTCCTACCATGCTCCATGTGCCCTGCTGTGCCATCACATCAGCAACACCAGGCAGACAAGATGATCGCAAGCTACTCCTGACCTGGTCTGCTATAAGGTGACATGGGGTTTGTAAAGAGCCTGAAGTCATCCTATGGGGCAGCACTGCCCCACGGACCCTTCAGAACATTCTGAAATGGTCTACACCTACAAGGTCTACACCTCATAGGTGTAGCCCCATGGCCTTGCTGCCCAAGGGAGGTTATTCTTTGCAGAGGAGGGACTGTGTGAGGACTGTAATACAGGGCTTACATCAGGGTCTAAGTCCCCAGCAGAACTACAAGACGTCTTGGTTTGGAGATCTGTCACAAACTGGCCAGGGACTTGTGCTTGGGTCTGATTTCCTGCCAGGCGTTAGCACAAAAGCGCTTTTTTTTTTTCCTCGGTGCATCCTTAAGGTGATCCATGCAGGCCGGAGCAAAAGGAGGAGCAGCGCAGTACAAGACTGCACAACTCTCGCAGACAGAGAGGTTGAACCACAACCTACCACACTGTGGGTGAACCCTCGGTAATTGGAAGCCAAGCTATTGGACACAAGTAGGAAAACCCTTATGGGAGCAGTTTTTAAAATGTTTTCTTCTTTTTCTCCTTGTTTCTCGAGTCCAAGATGTTTGGTAAATCCAGCTAGAACCTCCACAGTTTTGGGACATTTGGAACGCTGTTTTCCAGACAAATATGTATTCACAGAAACTGGCTTGACTGTAGTGAGACAAGGAGGAATTTTGCATGATGCTTCTCTGTGTTAAGCACATTAAAGGAGCTCCTAAATCCAGCGGCATCCAGGACCTGGGGATTTCTTCTTCCAGATGAAGCCCAGCCACCTGGAGATCCAGGTGTCTGTCCCAGGCTGATGGATCTGGCTGCTGCTGTCTCATTTCCAGGTCCAGCCAGTAGCAAGACTGAGCCTGTATCCCACAGAGGTACACGTGCAGACACACAGACACATCTGGCTGGACAAACTGCCACAGACAGCACTGCCTTTAGCAGCACCCACATGTAACACTCACATGAAACCTAAGTACAGATAGCTCAGACCTGTCCTTCCTCTCCAGCTGCTTGGAACGGAAGGAGAAGGGAGGAATCAGTCTTTTTTCACTGTATTTTTTTTTTGTTGTTATGTATTTTATTCCTGTACAAGTTTGTGTTTCTCTCCATCTGCCTCCCCTCTCCCTGTGTGACAGGGACTGCTCAGCCTGGGCGTGGGAGGGAACCACAAAGTCAGCTCATCACCTCCTCCACCTTTTTCGACATGTGTAAAATTTTGTTCATTTTTGTTTGCAACCTAGGTCTGGAGTCAAGCCTGGCAGAGAGTCGGTGATGGGGCTTTAGCTAGACCTCCTTCTTCTCTGCCCTCCCTCAGATGCAGAGGTCCTCGAGCTGCAAACTTGAGCAGGACAGCATTCATCCCAACCACGTGTGAAGTTCCTGCTTGTTTGTGTCAACGGGTCTGGTCTACTCATGCACTCAGAGACCCCCAGAAAGCAGCTGGGCTCCAGCTTCAGGGCAGGGATTAATTTTCAGGTACTTTTCAGATTAAAGTTGTACATAAATTTAAAATTAAACAGGGTCTATAGGCATTCCCTATTTAAAATATTGTATTTTCCTGCAACTTTGCTCACTGGCGGAGGTGTTGAGATGCGAAAGGTCACTGGCACCCCCTGCCAGAAGGGAAGGGGTGCCCAGAGCTGGGTTGGAGACCTCTGTGAGCTGGTGAGGAGCTGTGGGAGCTCCTCACTCGGTACCTGGACAACGAGTATGCCACCGCCCCGAGGCCAGAATGAAGGTTGTTGTGGAAACAGGAAAACGAAGCAAAGCTGGGGTGCTTTCACCGCTGGGCAACAGTTTTTCCACCTCAACTCTTTCTACTGTCATCACATCGGGATCTTATAGGAACCTTTTCCCCACATGCATTTTTGGGGAGGATTAAAGAGAACAGATTCTTTAAATATGGCAAAGCTGGAGAAGCAACTCACTGGGTTTTGCTTTGCTCTTTTTCTCTTTTAGCTGTCAAGTCATGTTAACCACTGATAAATACGCTTTTATTTCTGCAAAGCTGGTTTATTGTCTCAAAGTATTTTATTTTCAAAGTTGCAGACTATCTTAACTACCTTTCTCTGATGGGTTGCACCAAGGCATTGGCATTATGATTCCCAGACTAGGGACGATGCTTTGGCTCAAAGGTTGACTTGTTAAAGGTCTATTTTCTTTCGAAGTGCTTTTGATACGAGTGCAGCAACAATATGGTGTATTTTCAAGCCATTTGGTCTTCCCAGATGCTCAAGCCTCTTAACTGTATATTTTTTAGATATAGTCTGCTAACAGCTAAATGGAGTTTGGGCATTTCACAATTTCTCTGAACCATGTTTTCCTGGTAGCCAGTAAGAGTACGTGCGTGTTTCTGGTTTTCCTTTTTAAGCTGAAAGCTCATCTAGAATTGGACTTTGACTTTTACGGAAGTGGCTTTTCACATTTTTGGAGCTGAGGGCCCCTTATGAAAACTAGCAAAGCCCCAGACCTCACTGAGTCTGAGTAGTCCTTCTCCTTTCCATTCTTCTTCACCTCAGCCAACTTTGGATCGATGCTTTCACTCCAGCCTTCCTCTCTCCACCTTCAGTTGCTGCCACCATCTCCTCTTGCTTTTGGCATATTTCTTTTTGGCTTTAGCAGTACGAGTAAATCTGTCTGATTCCCGCAGCCTGCAGGGAACCTCTTTAGCTCAAGAGATGCCATGTGGAAGCTGAGTCTTGGCGAGGCTCTCCCTTGGTCTGTGTTGCTACCAGCCTGCAGCACGGTGGTACGGCACCCATGAGGCCACCTGCGTGGGGTGCAGGGGGAGATTGCACTCAGGTTTGCTTCTAGAACCAGCACTAATGCTGTTTTTTAGGTATGAACGTTTCTGATGTGCTGGGAAATTAGTCCGGCTATGGCTGAGCTTGCTTTCCCCAAAAGCCAAATCTGCCCCCAGAGAGCTGAGGAGGAGGATGCGCCACAAAGATGCAGCCAAAAGATGCTGCAGGACACCCCGCCGAGAGGTCATTCAGCTTCTGAAAGGGGAAAGCTCGCACACTGCCAGGCCAATCAGATAAGGAGGAAAATCAAATTAAATGTTCTAAGGAGGTTTTATCAAGTAAAAGCAGATAAACCCCCCCATCCAATTCTGAAGATAAGTGCCAAGTGCTGCCTGTGATTCAACATCCCAGCGCTGAAGTAACGGAAATGAGTAACAGTCCTGCAGCTTTGGACTGCAGCTGATTTTAGGTGTTTTCTGTAAACCTGCTTTTAAACAAATTGTGTTTGGAACCTATTTTTTTCAAATATTGATGATTATGTATCTTGCAGTGGAAGAGAAGACAATCCACTTTAAAAAATCTATTGAAGCTGGTCAGTTCACAGTTTTGCTCTCCAATGAACAGACCGAGAGCTGCTTAGCTGTGTATCCTAGCTGTTGAATTGCTGAAAGTCAATTAAGTGTTGCTTTCAGCTCTTCACAAATATGATTCCTGTGGTCATTATGGGATGTGGGCTGGCCTACTCTGGCCCAGGTTGCCCAGGGAAGCTGTGGCTGCCCCATCCCTGGAGGGGTTCAAGGCCAGGTTGGACGGGGCTTGGAGCAACCTGGGCTGGTGGGAGGTGTCCCTGCCCGGGGCAGGGGCTTGGAACTGGATGGTTTTTAAGGTCCCTTCCAACCCAAACCATTCTATGATTCTAACAGTAAACTGAAGGGAACAGGGCCAGACTGCAACTGCAAAGTGGGAAGACACTTGATCTGTCTGAGCCAAGTGAGGAGAAGGAAGGTCAGGGTCCTTAGGACATCAGGTTGAGGAGATGCTGCAGTGGTGTCATTCCAAGGCACCACACATAGGGTGGTCCCTACATATTTCCCTGAGTCAGCTCACCTAAGGTCGTTTTGGTACTGGGAGTCCTAAAGTTTTTGGGAAGCTGTGGTAAATGTCTCCCTGTGGCGTAGCTGCTGGCTGGGAGAAGCTCTCCGGGGAGGTCCTCCCCCGTGCTGGCACGAGGACAGCTTTGCAAAAAGAGCTGCTGCTTCCTGAGGCAAGACAGGTCCTAAGGGGATGGAGAGAGATTCCTTAATTTGATAAAGCCTTGGACTGGAAATAGTTTTTGCTGGTCAAAATAACAATGTTTACAAAGAAAGGAAAGAAACAAGAAGCTCTATCTAAACAAGAAGGTGTTTGCCGATTCCCCCCGAATGCACCACGGGAGTTACACAGGGACATTTCATCCTCGAGAAAACATTACCCTTGTAGCGCAGCCAAGGTCACCGGCTTGCATGAATTAACTGTCATGTCAGCTCTGGTCAGGGGGGTGATGTGAACTTAAACACCTGACTTCTCTGATGATCTCTACATTTTGCCTTCACGCCTGAGCGTGTCTTGCCCTTTCACGCTGCCTCCTCTCCACCTCCCTGCTGCTGCTCAGAACTGCACATTGTCCGCGCTCATACGCAGACGGGATGGACCACATGGGCCAAACCCAGGGGCAGAGGCCGTGAAAATCGGGAAGAAGCTCTAGGAACCTTTGAGAATAAAAATAAATGACCTGGCTATGAGGGCAGGCAGGGATTTAGAAAAGCCGGGCTCAGATTTTGCTTTGTGGGAGCTCTCTCTGTGATGCTTCAGCTCTTGCTGTGCGTTTGCTCTCATTTTGTATGGATGTGACAGTAACAGTCATGGTGCCCGCCCGGCTTTCCTGTTTCTAGACCCGGCAATGCTCGCAGCCTGGAAGGGTGAGGCTTCACACTGTAGCTGGACCTATCCAACTCCTTCCCAGGCATTTTGAGTCTTGCCTTCTGCCAGCTTGAGTGTTCATTTCCCATCCTCAGTGAGCCAGTTCAGCTCACTAACCCAGCAGTAAGGGAGAGCCTGGGACAGGAAAAAAGATGTTTTCTGCTGATTTAATGAGTTGAAGGAAAATGGGAGATCTCTCAGGACAGAGCAGGATTTCCCCTTTCAGCAACCAACTTAAGCTGGGCAGACCTGAGATGTCGTACAAAGGACAGAACGAGCTCCAGCTGTTGTCCTGGAGAGCAAACAGTGTCTCTGCACTGCTGTTTGCCCATCCTGGGCATTGTCGTTCTGAGAGCAGCATCTGACCAAGGGATTTGTTTCGGTCACTCATCTCTGCATGCCCGTCACCCAAACGCAGGGGTGCTCACTCTTACCTCCTCCCCTGCAACCCCAAGACTTTTTGTGGTTACTAGTAAAAACATGGTGTGAACTTTGAAGGGCTTCTTGCTGTTAGCAAACAGGGCTCTAAGCAAGAAGCCACAAAGCACCTGTGTGAAAATATAAGGTAGGAAGCAGATACAGGTAGGAAAAATGAAATGGTTCTTCTCCCTGCACAGCAGAAGGCTGTTCCCAGGACAGCACCTGCCCTGGGTGGAAAAGCTACTCAAATATCTTATGTAGGATTTTTCAACAAGGGTTTTTCCTTCCAGCATATGGTAGTCAAAGGCGGCTGATCAAACCAGGGCAGCTTGCCCGTGCACAGGCATGCTGAAACCCCATCTTCCCAGGTCCAAGGGCTCCTCTGCCCCAGGAACACTCTCCCTATTGCATGGAGATTATTCCAGTGCATAGAAGGCTCTGAGCTCTGATCACCCTTCATTTCCTAAATCGCAAGCACCTGATGTAATTCAGAGCAATCTCAGATTGCATTAGTCTTGCCTCAGAGTCCTGCCCAGTTTATTAGCTGGAAGGAAGGTAAAAAGCTACATTTCTATCCCCTCCATTTTCTTGGCTGTATCAACACACTTCAAGTGCGGATGAAATTCTGCTCAGGAAATATTTTAATATAATGTTATATATATATATGTTTATTTATATATGCTCTGGCAGGAGGGTTGGACTAGATGATCTCCAGAGGTCCCTTCCAACTCTATGATTCTATGATTTCCCAGGTTTTTATGTGCCTTTTCACAAATAAGGAAGGAGTACACTGTCAAGCGCTGCCAGTTGCACTAATGTAGGAAGTAGAGAGCATTGAATTTTCCCCAGGATGGTACTTGGGAGCAAATTCCCTTCAGCTGGAAAAGGCAGCCCTCTGCCCATGGCAGGTCAGTGGCCAGACGTATAATTGATGTTTAGGGGATGTGGAACCTTCTCTGAATGGACCAGGTGAAAAAATTTGGGTTTCCTCCTACCTGTAGATTTCTTGTTTCAAGTGTGGCTGTGAAGTCAATGTTCACATCAACATTTGTGACTAACTGGAGTCCATTAAAAAAAAAAAATCATTTAGAAGAAGAGGAGTGCCAGCAGGCAATGGTGTGTGCAGGGAGCTGCTGGAATGGCAGGGGAGAGGGGAACCCTTCACCAGGGTGGTCTTGACATGGGTCCTCCCCATCTCCTTGCCTGCAGCATCATGCCAAGGGGTGAAAGATGGCACTTTTATGCAAAACATAACCTTCCTTCGCACCACTGTGGGATTTGAGCCACCTCCGTTTTTTTCTTTCCCAGTAGATAGGAGGGACAGAGGGAGAGGAACCTCCAGCACCTTTGAGGAGGATGCTCCCTGGGTGTCAGAGCCGAGGCTTCATCACGCAGCGCCCTTCGTCAGCGTGGCCCCAAACACCCAGCGATGTGCTGGGGAGCCCTGGGGCTGTGTTCGAGGGTTTGTGCGGGGAGCAGGCCTGCATGGCTCTCCACAGAATCATAGAATCATCTAGGTTGGAAGGGACCTTTCAGATCATCGAGTCCAACCACCAACAAAGTCACCAGTAAACCACGTCCCTCAGCACCACGTCTGCCCGGCTTTTAAATCCCTCCAGGGACGGTGACTCCACCACTGCCCTGGGCAGCCTCTTCCAATGCTTGACAAGCCTTTTGGTGAAGAAATGTTTCCTAATATCCATCCTAAACCTCCCCTGGTGCAATTTGAGGCTGTTTCCTNCCCCCAGCTCCCTCAGCCGCTCCTCACCAGACTCCTGCTCCAGACCCCTCACCAGCTCCGTTGCCCTTCTCTGGACACCCTCCAGCCCCTCAAGGTCTTTCCTGTGGTGAGGGGCCCAAAACTGGACACAGCGCTCGAGGTGGGGCCTCCCCAGTGCCCCGTACGGGGGGACGGTCACTGCCCCGCTCCTGCTGGCCACGCTATTGCTGATACAGGCCAGGATGCTGGTGGCCTCCTTGGCCACCTGGGCACACTGCTGGCGGAGGCCCCTGTGTCATGGCCACCTCCACGGGCCCCAGCCTGGGGTTGCAGGGCTGTTTTCTGACATCAGCCGTGGCCGGAGCCAGGTAGAAGGGAAGCCCCAGCCCCAAGCCCCCCGCCGCACCCCAGAAGCCCTCCCATCTGCTCGCGCTGCTCCTTCCTGGGGCCCGGCAAGGCTCCTTCCCAGCTTCCAGACCTCCATTCAATTTTCACGCGTTGGCTTTTATTATGGATATAACCGGAATGAAATAAGATAGACTTTCCCCGTTATTATTAGAGGTGATAATTTGCAGCCTAAGTGTGTTGCCATGGAGACGTGAGAAGCCCCCGAAGAGGGAGGCCGGGAGTTGCGGCCTAATCCTGAGGTGATTTTCAATAGCACCAGCTGTCCCGGGGCTGAAAGGCATGGCAAATTACAGCATTATTGGAGGGAAACAGGGAGGCTAAGCTAATTATTTGTGGGCTTTAGACACAGGTGTTCATAAAAGCGGGGCCGTGTGCTCCTCATCAAGGGCGGCTCGGGAGGGGGAGGCCCGGCGGGAGGTCCCGGCCCTCATTTCAATCACAAAGGGCGGCTGAGGGCCGGCTGCCGCCACGGACCTTCGCTGCAGGTAACCGGGCCTCTGTGGAGGCGCTCGCTTCTCTCTGGAGAACTCTCTTTTTTTATTTTCTTTTTCGTTTCCTTTTTTTTTTTTTTTTGGTTTGTGCCCTCTTTTCCTAGTGTTTTTCTGAGAAACGGTGTTGGAAGCTGGTGGGGCAGTGGGGCAGTTGAGGCCCCCGGGGAGAGCCTAGTACTGCACC
>VYZM01001427.1:459924-492206 GCA_013398915.1 Dromas ardeola | reverse complement strand
AAAAAAAGTAGTTATAATTCAGTGTTTTGATCTTTAATATCAGGTACATCTGTTGGTGTTGCTTTTGGGGGTTTGGTGACTGTATGTGTGTAGAACTCTGCTAAAACAACTCATGCACTTTTGTCTGAACTGGTGTAACTTTGCCTGGTGAATGCTTTCTTTTTTTTTTTTTCCCCTCTTCAGTGGATGTACTGATGAGTGCAAGATAAACATATACAACCAAAATGTTTTGAGACTAGAAAATAAGCAAGCTTATCACAAGTGATGTAAGGAGTCTGATACAGAGAAATGGCATGGGTTTCTTGGTGAGGAAAATGCTTGTCTATGTGTTATGTTTGTGTGTGCGTATGAAAAGCTTTTATGAAACTCTACTGGCTATGCTCATTATTGCTTTTACTTAGTTGTTTTGCGCCTCAGGTTTTAAAGGCTGCTTCTGAACCCTGAAACAGGATGTAAAGTATCTGTTTTGGATACTGTAAAAGTTAACTGAAATGCTTTGGGGCATTCTTTGTGATATTAAAGCATGTGAGGCTGGGAAGCTTGTACCTCCTCACTGTGGAGGAGGAACTCGATAATGGAGGCTAAAACTGGGTGAAATGACCCCTGTGAGCACCCAGCTCAGCCTCTCGCCATGTGGGGGGGCCTTGGTGCTCCTGAAGGGGGAACTGAGTGCCACATCTTGTGAGAGGTCCTAGATAAAATGCATCTTGCGACAAGTCAAATGTGGTGAAACTGGAAAGTTTTAGGAATTTGCATCTATTTCACTGGAGAAGAACAATGTTAATTTTGTCAAAACTGAGCATTTTCTTAAAGAAAACACTTTAAACAAGCTTTTTAAAAACCTGTTTTGAAGTTTCCTTCCCCTTATTTTGTAGAAAAATAAAAGCTTTGAGACTAGTAATTTATGTTGATTTAAAAGATATTTTAGCAAGTAGAAACCAAATTCATTTTGGTTAATTGCCAAATAAGCTTTCTGGTTGTTGCAACCGTAGTGAGTTCTTAGAATCATAGAATGTGTTGGGTTGGAAGGGACTTTTAAAGGTAATCTAGTGCAACCCCCCTGCAAGGTTGTTTTTTTTTTTTTTTCTGCCTGAAAAAATATCTAGCCTCTTAAAAATACTTCCGAGACAAATATGTTGTCTCCTGGGGCAATCTTGGCCAACAAAGGTGTGCCTTGCACAATGTCTGACCAAAAATCTCTGATGGCGCTGGGATTTGAATCTGAATTTCCTAATGCACGTGGTTGGGCTTTTGTTACCAGGGGATCTTTGTTTTTCAGGTATGGTTTCAGTGTGTCTGTGTTAGAAGTAAAGATGAATGCTTGTGGGCTGAAAGCTTACTGGCTTGCGTAAACCTAAGAGAGCATCCACTGGAGAGCAGAGCAGGGGGAATTTGCTCCATTTGCGGCAGTGCGTTTACTGTGTAAGTGTACTGTCTCTCTTGGCTAGGGCTTTCAGATGCATGGAAGAATAAAGGATAACAGGGACTGGCACGTGTTTCAAAATCTAAAAAATTATGCAGTGTATTACATGACTCTTTTTTTTTTTTATACGATAACTTTATCAGAATACTGGATCTGTTGCTGTTGGGAAGAACCCATGACCGTGCAAGTGTATGCTCAGATTGTATTAAAAGCTAAATCCACATGGTATTTTATGTTTCATCTTTTTATTATATCTCAGAATAACACTACAGAATTGATGCAAGGTCATGTATCTTCCCCCAAGGTTAACAACTGAATTTACTAGTACAACCTACAGTCTTCTCCAATGTATCTTTTGAGGGAGTAATTCAATATCAAGTTCAGAATAGATTATTCAAATCAACAGTTGAGGCCACAGTTTCTTATACTTTGTTTTTTTATAGCCTTTTAAAAAAAATAAATGGAAATGTGAAATGTCAAAGTACCATAAAAAAAAAAAAAAATCACACTTGATAGCTTTGAACAGCAGAGTGTAGGCTGACATGGCCAATTACTTGTCTTCCAAATAATAATACCATAATGGATTCATTACCTTTCTGCTGTGATATAGTGAAGAAGTAAGAACTGCTATCGTTTTTATGCACTGTGTAACAGATACATTCACAGTGCAATAAGATTAGTACTGGTAAGTGTAGGCATTTACAATGTACTCGCATGCCCCTAGCACTTTGTGAGTAGCCTTTAGGCATTTATAGCAGTCTCTTTTGTAACCTCTCAGAGACAACACTATTGCTAGCTTTCAGAGAAGGGTGGCTGTGGCTTATGAAGTGAGGGAGACTTCTGAGTCTCTGAACAGAGGCTGTGTCTCGACGGTGCCAAATGTAGTTTTAAGTGTGGGTTTCTGCAAGCCCCCAGTTTTAACTCCACAATCCATAGTACTAAAAATAATGCTGGAGTTTCCAAATGGCCCTCAGCCAAGCCTGCTTGGGCTAAACTTTTGGAAATACTCCTGGGTTGGATTTTTAGTAAGGCCATGAAGGAGAGCAGGTGGGATTTCTCAGTTGCTGAAGGGCAGGTGTGCCCTATGTGTCAAGCTCTGCAAGCAGAAGCAACTTCTGGAGCTGTATATCTCATGGTTTGGAGACCTGTTAAGAGAAATCTTAGCTTATGTTTTTTTCTCCCTCTCTATTGTTTTCCTCTGAATTATTTGCTATGTGTATTTTATTAAAATGGGAACATCTGCAACAAGCAGGAAGAGAGAGCATGACATGAGCTGAGAGAAGCCAGGGGAAAGCTGTTACAGGTGGGTTCTTGCAGAGTTCATCAGGACAAAATCTGGGCTTTGAAGCCAAGTTCCTCACCATGGTGTTGCTTTACTGCTGTGTCACATATGGGCACCTAGAGAAATAGGGGAAGAAGGATTTAAAGCTGCTGTTAGGGTGGCAGATGCTCTTTTCCTGTACTCTTTTGTGTTCAGCATAGCACGTGCCATTCTCGCAACATTCTTTTTAGACTTTGAGATGTTGTAGTGGTTGCTATATAAAATCATCTGTTAATAAGTGAGGATTTTTCATTGGAAAAAGAAAGAAAAATGCAGTAAAAAGGGGTGAGCTGGCATGTGGTGCTGTGGGGGGGGCTGTGATCCTGTTAAGGGCTCACTGTGTAATAACAGCCCATGCATGGAGACGGGGAATGGCCTTTCCAGACATGCACAGCTGAAGGGGCAGGATGAGCTGCGACAGCTGGGACCCAAGGACGTCCTCTGTGGGAAGCTCCTGGGAGGGCAGAGGGGTGCTGGAGTAGGGGATGCTGCTTTGGAGCAAGTTGTGAAGCACTGGAGCTCAGCCTCACCGAGGCCCCTTGGCCCTGTTTGAGCTTTGATGTGACATACCGCGTGCACAGCGGTCTTTTGGTTCATGCTCTGGGTGGTGATGGCCAGGGATGGCCCATCTTTGGGTGCCAGCCATCCACTGACTTCAGCATTAGTGGATTGGCATGAGACTAATTCCCTGGGAAGAAGAAAAAGAAAAAAATGCTTTGTGTGGATGATAAAGTATATTTGGTGCTGGTGAATCCCCAGGGCCTCATCCCTCCAGGCCCCGGGCCAGGCTGCCTGTGCCTCATCTGTGCTAGCACTATGCCACCCAATTTGGCGCTGTGCCCAGCTGGCCTTCAGCTGCAACCCCCCTATGGGGAAACCCAGGGAAGGCAGGGCTGCCCTTGCAAATTAGAAGGGTCCTGATGACAAATTTCTTTGCATTTAAGCCAGTAATGGGGACTGTTTTATGGGCTCATCAGTGCGGTGCGAGCTGCAGTCTGGTTTGGGGCTTAAGTGCCTGGGGAGAAATGAGGGGGTTCCTTTGAAACTGAAGGCCCTATTTAAACCCAATTCATTGTAGTGTTATTGTGGTTGCTCCTTATTATTGGGCCTTCTGCTGATTGCATTCAACCTGATCAGCAATTACTGTTAAAATGAGCCATGAGACAGCATGCAAGTGATGAAAGGTGCTTGCAGGTAGATGGCAAAGCTATAGTACTGGGCAGTGGTTAGTGTCTTATTTGTCTTTACTTAAATGAGAATAGCTGATACTAATCAGGAGAATATTCTGCCTCTAGATACTCTTTCAGTTCATTACTTCTCTGGGTGCAGCACAGTGCTGGTATTGTTTAAAGAACGAATCAATCGAGTAGTGTTGCTGGTGGTTTTTATCTTTTTTCTTTGCTATGAGAACGTATCTGAAGCACACTGCTTTCCCTGCTATCATATTTCAGCCTGATCTGGAAGGAGAAATCTTATAAGATGTGATTCTCTGCAGCTGTGTAGGGTGTGTAGTTGCTTGCTACTCTGCAAGGTTGATGTGAAAAACTGCCCTTTTTTTTTATTTTTATTTTTTCCTAGATAGGTAAAAACAATGCAGAACAGCAGCAAGAACTGTGGAATTTGCATGCTAAATGCCATTTCAGTGCTAGTGGAAAAGTGAGAAAACCACTACTGAGTACTAATAAATAGGAATATAATCAGCTGTATGAGTAATAGAAGGCAAATAAAACCTGGGAAACACATAGCATGATGACAGTAAAAGAGCAGGTGTTTGGAAGATCCTGGCTTTTGATTGTGGCTCTGACACTTTTGTGTGTGTTTTTTTCTGTAAAGTACTTGACCTCCTCCTGCCTAGTTAACCCAGCTGGAAAATTAGGGAAAGAAAGCAGAAGCCTCGGTGAAACTCAGATAGCACATCTGATCTGAAGTCTCCTGGGAAAAGGGCTTTACAGAAACTGTGGTGATATTAGGTGTTCATTCTTTAATGCTTCCTTACATAGTATTGCATGCCTGGGCGCGCGAGAGGTTAGACTCGCCACGAAAAAACAGAAAGCAGCAATTTTTAAACAAAACTACCTGATCGACTGTGGGTACTACATCAAAGTCGCTACCTAGTTTTTAGCTTGTAAGGATTTCCTTCCCTACTGAAGGGTGAGCCTCTGTAGGCTTTCTTTTAATGTGAAGTAAGTGTATGCAATTGATTGACCCTGTGGCAGATGTTTTTTGCTGTCATATTTGACACGAGGTTGACTTTTCTCAAATTTACAAGTTGAAACCAGCAGTTTTCTATAATTCACCATAAGCAAACATATATAGCCCAGGACCAGCTGCTGCTGCTGTTAATCGAGGCCGACATGTCCGTGCAGCCGGGTGCCTGCCTACGCATGTCCCCAGGGAACTGAAAATAATGACAGCTAAACTACAATCACTGTCCCAGCGTTGCGGCTTGGCTCACTCAAACCACTCCCTAATAATAGTATTACTTTATCTTGGAGCGTTTAATCTCATTTATAATTTTAAATGGGAATAGCTAGTTAAAGTCACAGTGTTCTCATTTGCTGGCTGCAAAGCTGTGGTGAGCGGTTTTGCCAGAAACAGGGTCTGGTGCATACAAAAAGCTATCGCTGTTTCTACTGGAACCCAAGTGGCACATCCATATGGCTTGGGGCCATGCAGCTTCTTGTCTCTTCCCATGCTAGTAATAAACCAGTACCTAATCTGTCCCTGGTTGGCTTTCACCTGCAGCCTCATCGATGTGAGAGCTCAGAATGAAGTTGTGGCTTCCATTAAAAATAGAAAGGGCTCTTATGATAAATGAGGTGGAGGCAATGTGAGCGGTAAAATTGTTTGAAATAAGCTCTTAGCCGAGTTGAAATAACTGTAGCAAGTGGAATGCTCGCAGCAGGGCACCTCCTTTGTAATTTGCAAGGGACGACGACATTTAAATGGTGGGAAATACAAGTATCCAAAAACTAAGCGATGGCACAATTCAGGCTGAAGCCGCTGGAACTGGTGAACAAATACAGCGTAAGCACTCTTCATGTGGCTCTGAAGAATACAGATGGCTCACAACTCTCCCTAGCTACATCTAGAATCTGCAGGATATGTTTTTTAGCCTAGTTGTATAATTTTTATTCTCAGTACTGGGTTTTGGTTATTGCTTGAAGTAGTCCAGACTCACACAATTGAAATTGGAGAGGCTGTATCTGCTAAAAACCCCTAAAACCTAAAGAGTGCTGGGCGGTGGAGGGAAGGTGTAGTAAAAGGGCGAGAGGGTGAGGGCTAAAAAAAGCTGAGAAAGGCATACTGTAAAACAGGGGTTCTTGAGGCATTATGAGTGAATAACAAGTCCTGTCTACATAAGCGTTTACTGGAAATATGGTCATTCTGGGTCAGGAATTTTATTTGTGGGATGCTTGCTTCAGCATAAAAGTACGTCTCCCTGCTTATTTCATCTCCCTGTGTCCAAAGAAATCCTTTACTCTTTCTGGATATGGGAATACCCATGTTTATATGCAAGTGATAACAGTAGTACGCCCTGCTTTATATGGCTGCTGAAGTATTGACTCCTGCCACAGCGGAGATGAATTCAAGGCAGAATATTCAATATGTTCCTACTCAAGGATGGTTTGTTGGTTTTTTGTTGGTTTTTTTTTTCCCCTCCCCGTAGTGGGAAACAGCATGCCCCTTCCTCCTGCAGACAGATTCAGCGCGCTCTGTCCATGCTCTCTGCAATAATCCTGCAGGCTAAGCAGAACCCAGATGCAGCAACAAGAAGCCTCTGCTCTGGAGCTGTGCCCACGCTGCAGCCTGTTTGCACGGCGCTGGGTTAGAGCATTGCTCTCTCTAAATCTGCAGATAGCATGGACCAAAACGGGAGAAGGTTTTACTGGCATGTCCCTGTATATCAGTGATTTTTGAGCAGTTGGTATCACTTGTGTATATTTTCACCGTTACCTAATAACCCACCGGCTCAAGCCTGAGGAAAGTGCAGAAATGCTTCAAAGGTCCTTTGGCATTTGTCCTTCTTCTGATGTCAGCTACAGCTGCAAAGCTGAACCTGCTCCTTCGCTGTTGTCTGAGCAGCATCTTTCTCTTTTTTGTGTGGTTTTTTTTTCTCTCCCTTGTACTTGCCAAAGCAAATCTCAGCAAATCCCTTCTGAACTTGCAGTGCTGGCAGGCTTTTATTTTATTTTGTATTTTTTCCTGAAACACCCTCTTTGTTTCTCATGCTTAATTTGAGGGAAGGGCAGCTGATGCTCAGTGGTTTCAAAGAGGTCTCATCCTGCCTATGAGGTGTTGAGTACGAGGTTGGTTCTCGGGTGAGACACTGGCCTGTCAAATGCCTCACATTCCTCCATAGCGACCATGATTCGTCACTGACAGTGACTGCAGTGGGTGATTCCCTCTTCACCTAGGAAGACCCCAGGAATTTAAGGCTAATCCCCAGTGCCTCCCTCACGGGAGCTGGGAGGGGAGATGGGGCAGAGCAGCCGGACACAGCTGAGCGTGTCAGGAGTCGCGTGTGCAGGCAGTGAAACCCAGCCATCGTCCCCGTTGTGGCAATGCCTTCCTCCTGCTGGCAGTTTCTGGGGCTGCTGCATTCATATTTGTGCAAGAGATTAGGATGTGTGTAACTAACCTGGGAGCTGGCCTGGCTTTTCCGTGTGTCCACAGCACTCGGAGTCGCAAAAAGCAGGAGTTTGTCCATGAGGGATGTGGCCAACTTGTGCTGCAGGCTGAACTGTTGCACTTTGTACCACAGGCACAGTAGTCTGCTTCTAGAATGGAGTAGTAGAAAGGATTATCCATTAACATGAAGTGTCAACCTGGAATATTCAGGAATAAAAATACAACTTTTTGGTGGGAAAGAGGAAGAAAAAATGGAAACGGCAGGTTTTTGTTTGAAAGCCTAAAAAACCATGGGAAAATATTACCTAGAAACATTCCGAAAGAGGAGTATAAGCATATCTGAGGTGATTTTGTTTACAAATCTAAACAAGCACTTGTGGAATTTCATTGCAGTATTCCCCCAGCTCTAGTTGTGGCCGACCTGTAGGTTCACAATAGTAATTCTGCAGTCAAAACACGTTTATCTAATGCTGAACTCCTTGATCTCACTCGCTGAGTGTGCTGGAACTCCCTATAGCGAATTATTAATCATTTTGGAGGGCAGCTTTGCTTTGAGAATTTCCCTGTTACGGGAATTGCATTTTATATGTTGCAGTGATTGAAATGATTTAGGGTTTGCCGTTTTCTTGCAGCACAAAGTTACGCTGTTACCTCCCACGTTTGTTAGCGGTGCCTTTAGACCATCTGTGGAAGTCTCTCCTGTCCTGATCGTTGCAGTGATCTGGAGTAGCAGTCTTGGAAGACCTAAAGCTAATGGGAACAACAAAGGACAGGGGACAAATATGTTACAGTATTCAATCTGTACGTTGTGTTAACGATGGCAAATGTTATGCAGGGCCCCACAGTTTTTTTTGTCACATCTCTTGTTTTATTTAAGCTGATCAAAGTAAAAGTGTAGTTCAGCAGCAGATCCCTGTCAGTCCAGCTGGTCAGCACAGGTTTCCATCACAGAACGGGGAAACTGAGAGCAAGAGGAGATGAACCTTTCTTGCAGCAAAAGGAAAGATTTCCCCCTGCCAGACGATATCTTGCCTGCAGAAGTTAAAAGACAAGAAAGTGTTTAACCATCATCAGCATAGCAAAGTTTGGCTGTTCTGTCTGTCTCTTTTTTTTTTTTTTTTTTTTTAATGCTAGGGTAGCAAGTTCAGGAAAAAAGAATGATTTGTGCAGCATATGCTTAAGATTACTCATGAGCTGAACTCGCTCGTTCATTTTACAAAATCTTATTGTAGTTGCGTGTAACTCGATCAGTCTTCAACTGATTGCTAAGACTCTTGCGCCTAACATGTGCTACAGACTGGATTTTTAGTGACTATTTCAACAGGAATGATTTAGGTACCTGAGAATTATTTTTTTTGGGGAAAAATATCATCTTCCATGTAATAACAGTCTGCAGCTGGCCAGCAGATAGGATTTTACTGTTTTTTGTTGTTTCCCTGGCAATATCTAGTCTGGACATAGGGACGAAGCTCTTCCCAGGGAATTGGTCTCCATGTTAATGTATGAGGCTTCAGTAGCTGGAGCCTCTCAAGGTTTCACGCTTGAGAACCAGGGGCCTGAGTTTGTTGTAGTCCTACCCAGACAGCATGGAAAGGGATGAGCCAGGCTGCTTGCCACCTGTTTCATGAGCTGACCAAGAACATGGGGAACTGCTGATAAGGAGAGCAGGGTTGGGGACATTGCTCTGGGGCACCAGTGGGATAGTGGGATAGAGTGGGCAATCCAATGTGAGCCAGCAGGGAGGAGATGTAAGGCTGGGGAAAGCAGAGACCTCTGTAACAAGGAGCTTCAGATTCCCCAAAACCAAGGTGGTCTGGAGTTGAAGACATCACTTTTGGCGAGTACAGGGCCAGACTATCTACCTACTCTTGCCAAATGTGGAATTACTGACTCCGGTCAATAAGTGCCTGTGAAACCCCTTGGGAACATCTTGGCCTTTCCCTGTCATTCATCTTGTCTGATAGCTCAGGGTCTTAGCCTGTTCCATGGAGGTATTGGTGTTCCAGTGTGGGGAATCAAATGAGACCCCCAAATCCTAGGTAATTGCATCCACAATGTATTTTTAAAAACTGAAGTTACAAAGAGATGCTCAAAAACTATAAAGTGCCAGAGCAAATGTTTTCTGGAAGACAAAGCTAGCCTCTTGCCAGCATGCACTGGGATACAAGGCTGGCTTCATCTCCTCTAAATCTACTGCCTCCTAAAATGTAGCTGTTTAGCCTCCCTCTATAATGGAGAAAAGTAGGCGTGCCAAGAATGTGATTAATTCCTTTTGGATGGATTATAAATTGCCTAGGCAGGTAGTTAGAGGGGGATACCTATGGTGTGGATGGTGGGACTAGCAGCGGAAATTTATAGGGTTCCCTTTATATAGTCAGCAGAGAGCTTGTTAACGTAACAGCAGACCATATAGAAAGGGGCAAGTGAATCAGTCCCTCAGAGTGCCACTGGCTAAACAGTAAATGCAGAAATGTGTCAGAAATGGGAAGCTGAGTGTCCCTGCTGTATCACGGTGGGGCTGGCTGCCCCTAGGCTCTGCAGGGCCACCTCTGTCCTTCTCCACTGGGTGCCCATCTCCCCGGCACAGGGGGTGAGGGGCCTGGAGCAACGTGTGGCGCCGGTGTCTATCCGCAGGACGCTGGCATCCTTTGTGGCCCTGTCGGAGAGATGTGTTAAGTGCAAGGTGATCGCTGAGAGCAAATGGACAGCTTTGTGTGCGAGACTGGGGACTGCTGCAGAGAGACTGATTT
Source organism: Dromas ardeola (assembly GCA_013398915.1). NCBI lineage: Eukaryota > Metazoa > Chordata > Aves > Charadriiformes > Dromadidae > Dromas > Dromas ardeola. The sequence goes on along the minus strand of VYZM01001427.1, from coordinate 482,080 downwards.
AATCTCTGTTGTTGCTGCCGCATTCAATGGGATGATGGGAAAACTGTTAAAACTTGCCTTTTATGGTTGTTTTTTCTCCTTTTTGGGGTGTGCGTCCTGATTTAGGACTGCAGGATCTAATTGAAGTGCCGTGTCCCAGGAGCTTTAACTAAACTTGGCAGGAGCTGCGATTCAGACACTCAAGGTGGTCTGTGATACTGGGGTATTTTGAAAAATTATGTCTTAGGCAGCTCAGGCTACACCCCAAAATAAAGTCAGTTTTTTAGCTTGATCGCTCTGCCTCGGTGAAACAGAGATGCTAACAGCCTCTAGCCTCCTTGGTTGTTGTAAAACTAAGTAATATTTGTGAAGAACTTAGTGTAGCCATGGGCATGGTATAAAAGCTGTGAGGAAACTAATAATCCTGTCTTCAGGGTGTTTAATAAAAAATGGAGAAAATGCTGTAAACGGGAGCACTGCAGCTCAAGCACATGTAACAAACAGCGATATACGGCGCTTCATCCTAGAAACATCTCTCTTTTTATATTGCTTAATAACTGTGTGAGACATGGGCAACTTGAGTTGTGTTCATCAGTACATATTTTAGTCAATCTCATTTGTTTGGTTGGTTTTTGTTTTGGAAAAAGAAAACCACAGCAAAAAACCCAACCCACAAAGGTATGCATGTATTGGTAAATAGGAGTGTTAAATGTTACTTGCACATAGGCAGGGTGTTTGGAGTACCCCGTGGGAGAGGACCCACTGGGACTGGACTGCATGAAGAGTGGCATGGACTAAGTGGCATGAGTTTCCCAGGGAGATGCTTCCCATCTTTTTCTGCCTGTTAAAATACATCTGTGGGTATCATAGTCATTAAACAGGTGACCTGCCATGCCGATTCCTTTGTTAGCTGGAGGAGGATTGGCATCTCTCAAAAACCACAGAATCCCAGACTGGCAGGGACTAGAAGGGACCTCTGGAGCTCATCTAGTCCAGCCCCCAGCCAAAGCAGGGTCACCCAGAGCAGGTTGGACAGGAACGTGTCCAGGAGGGTTTGGAATGTCTGCAGAGAAGGAGACTCCACAGCCTCTCTGGGCAGCCTCTGCCAGGGCTCTGCCACCCTCAAAGGAAAGGAGTTTTTCCTCATGTTCAGATGGAATTTCCCACGTTCCAGTTTGTGCCCGTTGCCCCTTGTCCTATCACTGGGCACCACTGAGAAGAGCCTGGCCCCATCCTCTTGACACACCCCCCCTTTAGAGATTGCTGAGCATTGATGAGATCCCCTCTCAGTCTTCCCTTCTCCAGGCTGAACAGCCCCAGGGCTCTCAGCCTTTCCTCAGCAGAGAGATGCTCCAGGCCCTTGATCATCTTTGTAGCCTCCGCTGGACTCTCTCCAGCAGTTCCCTGTCCTCCTTGAACTGGGGAGCCCAGAACTGGACCCAGTGCTCCAGCTGCGGCCTCCCCAGGGCAGAGCAGAGGGGGAGGATGACCTCCCTCCATCTGCTAGCCACGCATTTTTTAATGCCCCCCAGGAGACCACTGGCCTTCTTGGCCGCAAGGGCACATTGCTGCCTCATGGGCATCTTGTTGCCCACCAGGACTCCAAGGTCACTATGCCAAGAGGTTATTGCAAAGTCGAGATGGCTTTCAGTCACTCGTATAGGTTCAGAAAAATGGTTTAGAGATCTGTAATTACTGAGTGCTCAGCTTGTGTGGAGAGGTCCTGGTCACCAGGCTGGTGAGCTTTCCCACCAAATCTGGATGTGTTACTAAACTGCAGCAGGTCCAATGGGGTGTGCTCCTGCCTGTTTGGTACCTCGTTTACCCTTACTGCCAGCTGAAAATATTTCATGCTATTTGGGGCCTGATGCTGCTCCTTAGTGAGGAGCTGGTGAGGTTCGCTCCTGTTCTTCACTTCTCCTCCCAAAACTGTTGTGTGCCACGAGGCAGCTGATGCGATTGCCTCAGAGATGTCTCTATTTCACTGCAGTAGCAATGCAACCTGGCATATGGCTTGTACCTGTCTGCGTTTGTGGATCCTTTGAGCAAAGTGATATTTATATATGTTTAAGCGCAGGTATTTATAGATGGAAGTTGACGACGTAACTGACTAAGGGTAAAACTGCCAGGAGAAGTATTAAATTGCAGGTCGGCCCACGGTGCCTGGTGTTTGTGGTGCTGCTTCAGCAAAGGAAAAGAGGAGAGGCAGCAGTAGAGGTGTGTTTGCAGTCACTCCATATCATCTTTACAGGTAGATGAGAGCAGTCATAAGCCGGGCACGGTGCCTCACAAGAAGAGGAGATGTGTTGCCTGTCAGTGGTTCTCATTATCTACTCCACTAGAAAATGACACTTCTGATGTACAGTGTAAGCCTTTTTTTTGATGGGAGTATTTCGGTGGTAGAATCTGCTCCCAGCACGTGTTGGAAGGGGGACCTGCTGGGGAGTAAAGCATTTGATTGTGTGTGTAAAGGGGAAAAAAGGCTGAAGGCTAAGGAAGGAATTTGCAATGTTTTTCTGCAGAGGGAATAATTCAAACCCAGGCAGCGGCATGGCAGAGCGGTGGGAGGGTGTGTAATAGAAGCCAGAAGAAAACTGAAGTTTGAGAGATTGCACAGGACATGAACTGGAGCTTGAACAGGTTCCCCAGCTGGTTTGAGTGGCTAGGCACAGTGGGTTTATTAAGACCCAACTTAAGATATTAAGTATTTGATTCGTTATAATCAAATCCACTTCTTTTAGCCCCTGTTTAATTACAGGAAGACGCACACCAGGCTCTGTTTCCCTGAAAGCAGTGGAGATGGCTCTCTTGCCTATTTCTCCGGGAGGCTTCTCTGCCCCCGCACCATGTTCCTGCTGAGGTTTTCCTCTCCCTGCATGCCCCGGGGAGTGGTGGAAGCTGCTTAGTGGCATTCGAGCACAGGTAGTGACACAGCACCCTGCAGCCACCCCATGGCACTGAGCTCGGGCGTCTCTCCCCTGGCTCCAGGTCAGCAGCAGCATGAAGGACCTTCCAGAGGGGTCACTCTGTGGGATGAAAAACCAAGTTGCCCGAGCTTGCACCGATGCTCTGTGCCCTGCATCCCAAGAGGGCAGTTACATTTAAGGGAATGTTTATTAAGTATTCATATACTTTAGGCATATGACTCATGTAAACTTGAAGCCTCAGCTTGCACTTTTGCTGTCAGAAAAGATAGTCTTCTGAGTCACCTTGCGGAGAGGCTGCCTTTCTCCATGGTCCATGTATGACCTCTGGGGCTCTGTGTAAAAAACCATATATGCACATATATACACCCATATATATGCTTATATATAAGCATATAATGGTGGACTGAGTCTGGCTAGGATAGAGTTAACTTTCTTCGTAGCAGCCTGTACGATGCCGTGTAAGGCTTTTTTAAATATATGCCTATACACACATAATACTTAGAGATTTGTGAATCCTTCCTTTAATCTGAAAGCTCTTGTTCTGTAACCAAACTGCTTTCCTATGGTCAAAATGGAAGAAAAAAACCCCCAAACAATATTCGTTTTGGGACTTAATTCTTTGAATTGGTGATAGTTAGAGGGTAAGAAGAGCCGGTGTAGGGGTTACAGATGTATAGCACCTCAATGTCATACACCAGATTGCCTTTGGGGCGCCTTGTGTCCCTTCAGCAGGGAGTCCCTGCTTGTCCCTGTGCTGGCCTGGCCTGAGGTCATCACTGCTGAGGGACTCAGGCTGAACCTTTTGCTCTGTTTTGTCAAAGATGGCTCTTGGCTCTTCTTCCCCGCTGTGTCTGAGGCTGGCTGTGCAGCAGGGTACGTATGTCGTTTCCTGTAAGGATTTAGTGTGACTGCTATCAAGGTACCACAGCCTGGGCGTTCTATTGTCTCTCACTTTCGATGTAGCTTAAAACTTTGTGCATGCATACACTCCAGGCTCCTGCTGTTCTGCTCTTCCCGCTGCAGCTGGAACGCCATGGCCACCCAGGGAATCCCAGCTGGTCCTCACCCTGCCAGCACACTTCTAAGTCAACACGGGGAGATTTAACCTTTATGACCATACACCAGCCCTCGGTTGTCAGATCCGATTCCTCAAACTCTTTCCATGCTCTTCCTTTGTAAAATGACCTTACAAAGCTTTAAAAGTACAGCTAAGACACAGAAGACTTTGTGGCAGTTGTCCAGCCTATTAAACTGACTAATATTTTCTCATCTAGAAAATAAACTAGAGAACAGAGCTCTTGGTCTGTCTCTTGACAGAGATGCTTTTGAGTTCCCTCTCTTATGCATCACAGCATTTTTACCTTATCAAATAAGAATGATAACTTTAGTTTTGCAAAGATGAGGAGGTGGAGGAAGAAGGGAACCATAAAGCAATAGAGTAGAGAGGAGGAACAAAGGGGAGGGAAATGCAGAAGTCAATGTTAGATGTGTTTAGAGCACGTTTTTTCGTAGGTGCTATAAAACTCTAATTAAATGCAGCATCTTGAAAGTACTTTTATGGGTTGCAACAAAAGTGCGGCAGTGAAAGCAAATGCTATTACTGTGTTATGTTTTACCTCACCTGCGTTGGACCAGTTTTCAGCTTTACTTCCAGACTTAATTACTGCACCATGAGTCATGGGGAGGTCCGTCAACACCAGTGGTGTTATCCCACTACAAAGCTGCGGTAGCGGGGCTATCTCCTTTTTCTAAGTGACCTGGAGCTATCGCCTCCTATTTTAGCCGCAATCAGTTACAACCTGAGTGGTTTTATATGATGTAGCTCTGTTAAATTTATCATGGTCTAGGCTATAGAGTGACTGGATAGTTCATTTTTTCGCCACCCTTTTGATTTCTCCATTATTTGTAGATTTAATTCTGGAATGTGTGAGTTAAAAGGTTTCTTCTTTTTAAGAAAAACCGACCGCCTTGTGAAGGAAACTCAAAACGGAAGAAGAAAGCCTTGACAAAGGTGGCAATAAGAGCTGTCTTAACCATGCATGTGAGAAAGTAAAGGTCAGATTGAAGTGGTGGAGGCTGGCTGCCCTTCCTGACCCTGTGTGCGGCTTACAGAAAATCTTGAGATGGCCACAGGTATGGAATAGCCATTGATCCTCAGGGCTTTCCCTGCCATGGGGAAAGGTGGGGCTGGGTGAGATGTACAGCTGGGTGCCCTGGAGATCCCTTAGCTTGGACTTGGCAGCCGTTCCTCCTGGGGACAGCGTTTGACAGGCTGAGAGAGGTGGAGTTGTTCAGCCTGGAGAAGAGAAGGCTCCGGGGAGACCTTATAGCAGCCTTTCCTCTGAAGGGGGCCTGCAAGAAAGCTGGGGAGGAGCTGTTTGCAAGGGTGATAGGACGAGGGGCAATGGTTCTAAACTACAGCGGATAGGGTTTAGACATTAGGAAGATGTCATTAGACATTAGGAAGAAGTTCTTTACAATGAGGGTGGTGAGACACTGGCACAGGTTGCCCAGAGAGGTGGTGGAGGCCCCATCCCTGGAGACATTCGAGGCCAGGCTGGATGAGGCTCTGAGCAACCTGATCTAGTTAAAGATGTCCCTGCTCACTGCAGGGGGGTTGGACTAGATGGCCTTTAAAGGTCCCTTCCAACCCAACACATTCTGTGATTCTATGATTTAGCATCTCCTGAGTCATCACAGCCCCATGTGTGTCGTGTCTTCAATCTCCCACGTGCACAGCGTGTCCAGCCTCAGATGGCGTTGGCTGTTACCTACCCCACAAATGGGATGCAGAGTAAGGAGCTGGTGCTTTGCCAGGTGACAAGTAGGGAGACCTCCCTGACAAGTGCTGCCTTAAAAGCTGCTGGAAAAACAGGAGGTTTTGCAGAGGGACTGCAGAAGGTCTTGGGCAGAAAGCAAGTTGTTGCTATTTCAGTGGCGCTGCAGGATTTGGGGTACGTCTGTGTCACGTGGAGGCTGAAGAGCTGTCCCTGTGGCACGGGGAATCGTTAATGATTTCCTTATCCACAGGTCTCTGTCTCATCTGTCCCTGTGAGTTTGAAGCAGCTCAGTAGGCTTTAGACATTAGGACTATTCTCGAGATACTTGCTCATTAGCAGGAATTACAATTACCGCATAGTTTGAACTGATTAAACAGCCTAATGATCATTACTAACAGTAGTAGCTATTGTAGTTAAGAGTGCAATTGATGTATCAAAGTCTTACATTTTGGAGGTATAATTCTGTCCCTAGGGGGGAAAAAAATGTTCCTACTTCCTCCCAGGCACAGTGGATCATGCCAACTATCTGTAAATGGTACGAAAAGGATTATTTTCCTTATCAGCATCAGCTATTGACCATTGGAGAAAGGATGTTGGGTGGGTTGGAGCAGTGATTTGATCCTGTGTGGCAGGCCCAAAACTCCTACGTAACGCTGCCACAGGAGTTACAGCAGTAAGCGATGCTGACATGAGCAGGCTTGATGGGCTGGTGCCTGTGTGACAGCGAGGATGTCTTGGCATGGCCAATTTGAAGAGACAGCACTCTGAAAAACCTTTGTTGCTTTCCTTGGTTTACTGTAAACAGAGTTGTTTGTTTTGTTAATAATGCGTTGTTTGGGTACCATAGTTTCTGATACACCTGTCTAAAATGTTAAGTCTTTGCCTTGTAGATTTTTGGACTTGATTTAAACAAGAACCAGCTAACGTGCCCAGGACTTGGATTATTTTCCATGTAGGTGCCTGCAACTGCATGCATGTTAATATAGAGACTCTGTGCCTGGTACTGCCAGCATTACTGCAATATATTAGATATTAGAATTTTTGTCTTGGAATATTTACTTCTCGTATTTTGTGCTTGGATTCATTTTAGGGTTATATTCACCTTGTGAGGGAAGTCACACCTGTAATGCTTTTTTTAGACCTTTACGTCTAGTGCCATGAACTATGCTCATTGTAAATGCTTCAAAGGGTGGATATACTTTCCCTTTTAAAATATGCTGGCCAGGAGACTTTTGCTGCAAGGTCACACATCCTAAATTTAACTTTTCTTTCTGTGCCTTTGCGTGTGTACATTTTTTGCTTGGGAGGTGAAGACAGTGCTTGTTTCTTATTGTTACTATGCTCATTTTCTGGTGAATTACTTTGTATTGCAATTCTCTCTAGTTCGGTATTGCTGTAATAAAGCCAGCTGCGATGAAGAATGATATCAAGTTGGAAAAAGAGTTGAGCACTACATTATGATACAAATTTAAAAAAAAAGATACTTTAAACTGCTGAAGGAACAAGAGTTTCTAATATCTGCAATAATCAAAACAGTAAAAAAAAGAACAATTTTCAGGAATAATGTGGCAGTTAAAATGCTTATCTTTGGATATGATTATAGTTAGCATTAAAGTGGTGTTTTTACATCTTTTAAAATGCTGTACAAATATTTACTGATTCGTGATACCATTAGGAGGAAGATGGGGGACCGTAGATTTTTGGTGATGGGGCTGAGATAAAGGTAACGTTCACGCTGAGTCCCTGTGTGCTTCAGAGTTTCTTTCATCGTTAATGAAGATGAGAAATACTTCTGTCACGTATTAGGATTAGATCCAGTAAGGATTTATGCATGTAAAAGGTGGGTGCTGCAATGGCTGTGGCCTGTGTATCTGAGCACAGGGACATTGGCATCTAAAAGTGTCTGTGGGAATGGGGGCTCCTTCAGCGCTGGGGGAGTTTTTCATGGTCATCTCAAATCTGTTGGTATTTAGCAGTCGCTAAGTGCTAGCATGAAGCCCCTCTGCTCCCGTGAAGCACACAGGGTAGATCACTGTGTGCCCAGAACAGGGTTTACAGCCCATGGCAGGAAAAGGCACACATTTTGAGAGGGCAGGAATTTTTTCCCTAACAGAAAACCCTGAAGAAGCGTGTTGTTGTTTTTCTTCACACTTGGACTTTCTGCTGTGTTGTACAGGGGGTACCCGGAAAGATCTGCATGGTGGGTGAGAAACAGGCAGTCGATATGCCCAGTGGCTGTGTGCATAAATGCACTGCTACGTTTTGCTATGACACAGGAAGGTTATTTTTTCAAAGGCACCAAAGAACTGAGGGTTTCTGAGTGTAAAAGGAGCCTTGGATAAGCCCCTGGCTTGAGGCAGCGATCAGATGCGGGAGGTCGAGGGCCTGACCACAGCTTTGCACCCGTGGGAAGTTCTCTTTCCTCACTCTGTGCCGTAAGTTCTGTGCATACACAGCGCTATAAATAGCTCTTAGCAGGATTGCGACCGTCGTTTGAAGAAATGTGACATATTGCGGAGTGCCACATGGCAGTATGCTGTAATACCCTGTGATAATAATGGAAATATAAGCAACTGTGAGCAGTCTGTAATTTTAGTTGACGTACTTAATCGATAACGTGTTGGCTTCACCTGGAGTGAACCAAAGCCTGCTCCGGAAACAAGGAGGGCTTGGGAAGTTGTTATAATGCATGACCAGGTAATGAGGACAACATCTAGCAAAAAGTTTATTTAGTGAAGATATACGTGCATCTCCCTGAAGTAACTTCACTCCATATATATTTTATGGATGTGTATGACAACTTTACTTTGCAGGAATCTCTGTATAATAGTAAAACCAGGAATTATGTTGCTCACCAGGAGCTAAATTGGCCCATATATTGTCAGATGGGGTAAATGTTTTCAGGCTGCTATAATTTTCAACATATCCTATTTATTGCTGCAATTATTGTTTCACTGTTAACAATAATTTGGCTTGGGGTTTTGTTGCCAGGTACTTGGTTTGTTTAAACACCAGAAAATATATTCCATAAAAAGAAGCGCCTTTGTATTTCAAAGCACTTGCTTGCAAATTTGACAACACTTAAAATACTGAAATGCCTTTTTATTTTTTTTTTCTCCCTTGTCTTGACCCGTTTATGAGGAGGAAACACTAAATCTTGATAAGCTCTTTGAATTAATCTCATGACCTTGTCCTGCAGCTTGGGAGATGCCGGAAGGTTTGCTTCTCTCTCCTGTACTTGTGCAGCCCCTCTGAAAGTGGAGTTTGGGCCATAGCTGGACCTGGCAGGGGTGTGCGAATGAATGAAGGACCCCACTCCCCTTTCCACCTGCTGTGTGTCCGCTTTTTCTGATCCGAGGCTGCTGTGGTCTGTGACTTGGGAAGGGGGAAGGATTTGCAAGCTCCTCGGGAGCTCTGGAAGCGTCTAATCAAGAGCTATTGTCAGCGCAGACAAACTCCATTTACATGGTTTCCTGGACCCAGCTTTGTGCTTTACTTCTGCAGTGATTTTTTGCAAACACTGTCTGCAGGTTAGTGTGACCTTCCTGCCAGCCAGGCTCACCCCGGCCAATGTGCTGTCCTGCTGGCGGGAGATTTGGGGAAGTTTTCTGTGAACTGTGCAGGTTTCGGGTGGCTTTTCTGCAGGGCCAGGACCAGCAGACTGGGGCAGTGAAGAGATCTGATGATAGTTAAACTGGTTTGGAGCACAAGTCTTATGTGCGGAGCACCTGAGGGAGCTGGGGGCGTTCAGCCTGGAGAAAAGGAGGCTGAGGGGAGACCTTCTCGCTCTCTGCAGCTCCCTGAAAGGAGGGGGTAGCCAGGGGGGGTTCGGTCTCTTCTCCCAAGGAACAGGCGATGGGACAAGAGGAAACGGCCTCAAGTTGCGCCGGGGAGGTTTAGGATGGATATTAGGAAAAATGTCTTCACGGAAAGGGTTGTCAAGCATTGGAACAGGCTGGAGTGGTGGAGTCCCCATCCCTGGAGGGATTTAAAAGCCGGGCAGATGTGGTGCTGAGGGATGTGGGTTTGTGGTGGCTTTGTCTGTGTTGGGTTGATGGTTGGACTTGATGATCTGAAAGGTCCCTTCCAACCTAGACAATTCTATGAATTCTATAAATGCTCTCAGATCCACTGGGAAAGCAGCGTAAAAAAAATCAGCATCTGTGCCCTGCAGCCATTTGCAGGCCCTTGCTACTCAGCCTGCTGGAGGGGGACAAGCTTTAATGCGCTCTGGCTCTTTATTGCATGGGCAGAGCAATGAATCTCCTGGCTGGGGAGCATCACAGCTAATCTTTGGAAGGTGAGGTATGGGCTGCACAGGCTGGGGGTGGGACACCAGGAAACTGCAGGCTGACCAAATAAAACCCCTTAATTTCCACTCCCCAGCACAAAGGTGCCTGTCCCATCTGTGATTTTGGTAGATGGCCTTCACTCAGCTCTGGATTTGTGGGCATGGGGATAGGTGCCTCTGTGGGTGCAGGTCTTGCTGCTACTCTCTGATGAGGACAGGCTGAGAGACCTGGAAAAGGTTCAGCCTGGAAAAGAGAAGACTGAGAGGGGATCTCATCAATACTCATCAATAGCTAAGGGGCAGGTGCCAAGATGTTGGGGCCAGGCTCTTCTCAGTGGTGCCCAGTGACAGGACAAGGGGCAACGGGCACAAACTGGAACACGGGAAGTTCCATCTCAACATGGAATTGAGGGTACCAGTGCATTGGAAGAGGCTGCCCAGAGAGGCTGTGGAGTCTCCGTCTCTGCAGACATTCCAAACCCTCCTGGACGCATTCCTGTGCCACCTGCTCTGGGTGACCCTGCTTTGGCAGGGGGTTGGACTACATGATCTCCAGAGATCCCTTCCACCCCCTGCCAGTCTGGGATTCTGCGATTCTCCCACCACCCTGATGTGAGACGTGTCTTGCCAGAAGTGTGGGGGGTTGGAAGAGAGACCATTCCTGTTCATCCGAGGGCACTGATACATTAAAAAAACAACATTACTTTTGGATTTAGTTTCACGCTAATTCAGAATGAGGTGTTACTTCGAGAGCAGGCCTGGAGTCCCTGGTGTGAGAGCTGTCTGCCTGGAGGGCTGCCCTGAGATGCAGGTGCCGAAAAATTAGGCTGTCTGTCTGCCAAGTGAAGTAGCTATGGGGATGCTGGGAGTGCGGCTGGCTAGGAAACTGGGTGGAAGCCATGGACGACATAAGAGGTCTTGACTGCCAAAGCTGTCTGTAAGGAAAGGTCTGGGCTTGTGGGCCAAGGCTGGCCTTTTTTAACTTCTTCCCTCAAAACATATCTGCTGAATTAAAAGGAGGGGGATCTGCATGAGGTCGCGGCTTCTCTGGGCGAGAGAGAAGAAAGGGCAAGCCTGGTTCCTTATTACCAAAGGTCCACACTAACCTCGTGGCTGCGCACTGTGATGGGAGAGGTGATGCTGTGCCCCCCTGTGCTGTGCCCTCCGTGAAGGGCAGCGCAGCCGCTAGATACGGCGCGGTATCAAAACCTTACCATAGCAAAATCAAAGGTCGTTGCGGGTTGGAGTCGTGTCTGTAGGGCATTTCTCGCTCTCTCTCTAAACATTTTTCTCTTTTGCAATCTTTGACTGTGCCTAAGATCAAGGTGTCATTGGTTCATTGGAAGATGTTTCACCTCTGCAGCATTCCTTTACAACAGAGACAAGTTTGTGCTCTAATGATGGGCACAAGTGTTTAAGCCAGGAAAGCTACCGTTAGCATAAAATTGTTATGCACTGTTGGCATCGAGTGTGTTACTCCCACTGTTTTCCGAATGTTGTACTTCAGTGTGCGGATTCCTAGAAAGTCTGTGCACATGTGAAAATATTTAAATAGCGCATGTTTTCCATAAGCGCTGAGAGGCACCCAACAGATACACTGTGGTGAAGTTTAATGTTTTAAATATTCCTTGCTGAATAAATAGAAGTAGATCACCCATGAAGGATGACTGTTTATTCCACTCATGAGAAGACCTTGATCATATATTAATGAGGAGTATAATACTTAACCTTCAAGGGTGAAATACTCTATATATATGCAAAATCCCATATTGCCACACCTTGAACTTTGTATAACAGCCAGATACCTTTGCTGCACTCCTAAATACGTCCCATATCTATTTGCCCCGTGTATGCCTGCACTTGCATTATGAGGTAATAAATAATGACGTCTAGGGGTTAAAGAGTCTTCGTCAGGGCTGCTCCGAATCGATTAATCAGTAACTATCGATTACCAGCATGTTCTATTAATTTCATTATGATGTCTAAAGGGCAATCCATAGCAATTAAATAAAAAGTCATCTGATAGCTCGTGGTAATTGAATTTGTAAATTTATTAGCTTATGTTCATTCACTCCAAATAAGAGTAATTAGTACTTTATGCAACTGTTTTGAAAGTGAGAATTCTTGAGGGATTCCTGTAATTGGGGCAGACAAACCTGTTTCACCGGGAACCCCAATGCTGAGGAATGCTAATGATTTGCAAATAAAGGGAGGAACTCGTAACTAAGCTTCCTATGCACAGTGTCTTCTGCGTATGTGCAGAGAAACAGATAGACCAATTACTGATTCCCAAAGACTTTTCTGTTAGAGTAAACATTTTCTTAACCGTTTTTTGTATTTCTCATAGGCAGCATTTGATTTTTAGTGCGGTGCTTCAGCTGTTAATAATTTAAAAAGGTATTTCTTCTGTGGGAGAGGGCCCTGGTGTGTGGCTATGCCTTCGGATTTCCAATGCAAAACCAGCTCCAACTTTGAAATGGGGGGGGGGGGGGGGGGGAGGGGTGTCTCGGCCCCCGAAGGGGGGGGCGGGGNGTGGGGGAGACGGGTTTCTCAATATTAGATGGACTGTCCTGTGGTAAATACTGGGCCATCTATTCTCAGCATTGATTGTAACTATACACAGTCATGCCGATCGCGTGGAGAGACGGTCTACCATTTGGAGTAATTATTCCTTTGGATTACGCCATAAATATGCCTGCTAGGTGAGGAAGGAAGAGCAGCGTTTCTCTCGGAGCTTTCAAAAGCTTTCGGATTTTTGCTTTCCTTGGGGAAGCTAATAACTAGTATAGAGACAAATGCAGACATTATCGGGCAAAATTAAGGTATAAATCACCAGAGAGAATCTCGGCGTTGCTCTGCAGCGGTCGGGGGAAATCTGATTTTGCACTCTGCATTCTGTGTCATGTCTGTGGCTCTGTCACAGCCCATTTGTTTGCCGTCTCTGGCACCTCGTTCTTCTTCACTTGAGCATGCGGCTGATAATGACACGCTGGGTTAAGGGGTATCGGAGACTCTGTCTGCGCTGGCGGAGGCAGCCATCGGTAACAGTCCTGCCGGCAGCGGGCCATGGGCCCTGCTGCTTGCGTTGGCTTTGTGCCTGCAGTTACAGCTCGGCTGCAGTTTTAACTCCCATCGAAGCTTGTTTTTTGACTTTCTCTCCTGATGAAATCGCCATTTCTGCATCCGGATGTGTTCTGCCGTTCCTTTTTTGGAATTATTAAGGCTGGTGGTGGTCATAGAATCATTAGAATGGCTACAGTTGGAAGGAACCCTAAAGACCATCTAGTTCCAACCCCCTGCCCTGGGCAGGGACACCTCCCACCAGCCCAGGTTGCCCCAAGCCCCGTCCAACCTGGCCTTGAACCCCTCCAGGGATGGGGCAGCCACAGCTTCTCTGGGCAACCTGGGCCAGGGGCTCCCCGCCCTCACAGCCAAGAATTTCTTCCTCACATCTCAACTCAGTCTCCCCTCTTCCAGTTTAAAACCGTTCCCCCTCGTCCCATGGCTCCCCTCCCTGATCCAGAGTCCCTCAATCGTGAAGGCTTTGTTTCTGCAAGCCATGTGCTGTCTGCAGCCTTGTTATAGAGAAGGATGGGACTCTGGGGCTATTATGGCAAAGGCAATGACGGCTTTCTTTTGCAATTGGAACAAATGGAATATTTTAGCTAAAACCTCCACTCCTTCCGGAGGGATGCATACGTCAGCTCTGACAAGGCAGGCATCTTCCATCCCCAGGATGGAGTTCCTGATCAGAATAAGAAACGCCGTTGCTTCTTGCACAGCAGTCAGGTTGGACACTCATCTTGGCGTGGGTGGTCCAGATGAATCTCCTGCTCTGAACGAAATGGTGAAAGGATGTGAATCCGGATCTTTGCCATGCTGTGTGAATGCCCAATCCGTCCAGCTGTTACCTGTTATGGCTGTTCTGGGGCAGTTGTTTCAGCGATACAAGCGATTCGTGGTTTCTGTATCTGTGAATTAGCTGTGTCCTCCACTGGACGATGCACTCTGTGAGAGTGAAGAGTCCAGGACTGTCCAACTTCTGTTATTCATTTGGTGACTTCAGTTTGTTAACCTTTCCTTGAGCCTTCCTCTATGAAATGTAAGGACAAAAACTCCTTTAGTGTCTTTTTATGCAATGTGGCTACTAATTCCTTAATAATTATTTTTGTTAGTCTCTATTCTTCTTCCAAACTTTCTCTTTTGAGTTATGGCTACTGGAGCTGCCTACAATATGGAAGTACTGCTCCAGCCAGCTCCTCTTCTACCAAAAAATGGTTTTAGCTTGGTGGGGCACTAGGTTGCAGTGTCAGTTCTTTACTCAGACTGCCGTTTCAGTTTTGGCTGGGCCGCAATGCGAAATGCATGTCACGCAGCTGAGCCAAATGATCTCGATGGTGCTTTTTTTGCTGTCCTCTCCTATTTGTTGTGTTCTCATTTCTGGTGCTAGCTGGGAACTAGATTTCCTGACATGTTTTTGTTTGTTTTTCTTTCCCCAGTTCTCAAAACCACTGCACAGTACGTTCCCAGGAATGGCCGTTGCGGAACTGCAATGGGAATGCACCCGCTGCGCTGTCAGAGAGGATTCCCTTTCTCAGGTATGTCTTTAATCCATTTAGCATGGCCTAAGCTGATTTTCTTTTTTTTTTGTGTGTGTTGTCCTCCTTACTTAATCAGGCATCGTGCACTACAAAGTGAAATGTTTAGGGATGTCTTTGCCAATAAACAGACCTGAATGCTGGCAAGGTACTCTGCAAACCAAACATTAGTTTTTCGAAGCTCCTGTTGATAGGCATTAATAAAAGATGAAATTAGGGTAATATGGTGTAATCTTTCATAGTTGATATTTTTACATTCCAAAAGTAATTGCGATGGTGTTGTGTATTTCGTCCTCTGACAGCCATATGTCGGCTGGCTCTTTCCCAGTTGTGGGGTGTGAGTATTTATTGAATGCTACTGCTTTTTTCTATTATCAATTCTACCACTTGTGTTTAGTAATGGGCTATACTAATATGGATAAATCCACTAAATGGATTCATTTGCTAGTAAGATGTAGGTGGTGTCTTTGAAAAGAATAACATCCCAGATTGTCTCAATTATGTCGGTCACAGACTTCTTTTGATTGTCCTTTTACTTCCCTTATCTGTACGCTACAGTTCCCAGATTCTGTCACATATTGATTACCATTAGCTTCCTCTTGAGTTTTTAAATGATAATTAAAAATATTTGGTTTAGTTTCTTTCCCTTTAAGGAAGACTGGCATCTCTGTTTTTGCTTTATAATACCGTTGTTGTTTCCTTTTGTGAAACTGGTTTGTTGGGCATCTGGGTTTTTTTAAAGTGTATGATAACAAAATAATTTCTGTTTATATATAGTTGTTTTTTAATCCTCACTGATTTGATTTATCATTGTTTTGAGCTTTGTGAAAATGGCCCTTTAAAAGCTGCGTGTGTGTGTGTGTGTGATTACAGTTTAGACTACCCTTTCCTTTCACATAAGAAATGTAATCAAGTCATGATCATTTGCGCTCAAACAGCTGATTTCCACTTTTGTGGTCAATTCCTTCTAATTTACTGTGAAGATGACCAGCGTGTGAGTCTTCTCCTTTCCATACTTCCATCATGGCTGCAATATTGGGTTAAGAAATGCAAATGTATAGCTTTTATGGTCTTTGAAGGCTCTTCTAATACTGTTACGTGTACTTGAAGCTTTTTCCTAACTGAAGCCATCACTGACAGTTGCATGGGCTGTGCTTTCTCTGGTAGGACACTGCTTCATAACTCAGAATAGTTTCTGTTGTCTTGCTAGGAACTTGCACCAGCAATATCATTTGGAAGTGTCGCTCGTCTTCCCTGCCAGACACTTTTTTTTTTAAATAGTCGTAAGCAGTGACTCGGTCTCTGCACCCGTGGACATCTCAGTGTCCTCGGTACAAACCTGGTTAGGACTCTCCGCTGTGCGGCTCGCCTGCCTTCGTGCTGCGCGTAGACAACTGAGGCATGGCGTTTCTGTGTGTTGTGTGCTCCGTTGATTGGTATTTGTCTCGTGCTGTAACCTTCCGCAAATGACTTTTGCATGGGTTCACTAATTTCTGCAAAACACCCTTTGCTGGTTGCACAGTGTACAAACTGTATCTCCCTTCTTCACTCGGAAGGGAACTCAGCCTTTTGTGCGTCTCCGCTCTTTATCCTGGCTTTTGGGAAACCTAGCTGGGATATTCCGGCTTTGTTTCTGGTGTGAGAGAGTCCGGGAGCCCTCTGCAGAGCTCTTGGTGTCCCCCAAAGACCTTTCAAGGTTGGTCTGGGGCTCATACCTACGTGCTGCAGGGGAAAGCAGGCTTCCCTCAAGGGGAAGAAAAGCAGTGAGGCATTTTGTGAGTTGGGGACTGCTGGGTAACAGAGGGTAGGAAGGATGGGGCTTGCTCTGCATGTATGGGTAGTATCAAACTTGGCAATTCTTCTTCGAAGCTTGTATTCGGTGAAAGTTTTTATGCTAACCAAGGAAGGCAGCAGACGGAAGCCACAAAGATGAGCAGAAATCCATCTCCTACACCCAACGTTGCAATCTGCTTTTCTTCCACAAAGTCTGGAAATGCGCAAAAAGAAATGGATGTATTTTGGGGATACGGGGAAGAAATGCGAGGCTCTTCACAAGCTGAATTGCTAGGTCTTTGTAACTTCCAATGTGTGTAGATAAGACAGGTTTCTTTCTTTTTTTGTGGAAGTCATACAGCAAAAATTTCTTTTCATTTATGAAAGCAGCATTAGATAGTCCTGGCATAAGTCTTAACAAGTGTTATCAACCCTATAGCCAGAAAAATGTTTACGCTAGAGACTTTTCTATGAATTTGTTTCTCTAGCATAAGGGTGCCTGCGTAAGCCGCCACCTGTGATCCATGCTGTCCAGGTCAAAAGACTTCAAAGGGGTGTTGGGGGAGAATATCTTCTTTTTGCATCTATGCATACAGAGGCTGAGATTAGCCTATTTGCAAAATCCTTTTATATTCCCTTCCCTCGGCTTCTCCCTCCCCTTTTCTTTTTAAGACATCTGTTTAAAACTCCGCATTTAGGCCAGGCAGGGGTCTCTTGATTGCACAAGCATGCTCCTGGCTCTCTGATTCAGCCAATTAAGGGCTCAGCTAGCTAACATTACCATTTTAATGCTACTTATTGGGTGGCACAATTTGCTGCATGTGAAGAATAGAGTTCATGCCCCGCGATGTGCGAAGTGGCTTATTTGGCACGTTTGTTGTTCAAGAAATCTTTAATTAACAGCGGTTGCAGTATTTGTTTTCTCTGACTGAGGTGGGGATGGGAAAATGGAAACAAGTAGCAAACACACGGATTAATTGTCAAGTTGAAACTGTTTGTACTGTTTTGCTTAGGGTCTTGTTCTGGTGCTCATCCCTGGAACATTTGAACTGGGTTGCTGTTTTCTCGTTGCTTGCATAGATTCTAGGAAAATATGGGGTCTGATACTGCTGATCTTAATGTGAGAGTTAATCAGAATTAACTCTAAATTACCAGCGGAATTGTGTTGGGGTAGGATTGGCATAAGCTTTGGAAATTAAAAAAATAAAAGGAGCTTTGTGCTATGCTCAAAATGTTGTTAATGGGCAAAAAGGAACGCACCCTAAATGCAGTGTTTTGAATACGTTAGGCTAATAAAAGTCTTAATCTCATCAAAATACAACTAACGGGTATTATTAGTCCAGTTACAATGATATGCACTTATAGTTCTAATCATCTAGTTAATATGGAAAAGGCTCTCTAATAATAGAGCCAAAGGCGAGCTGCTCCTCCGAAGGCAGGGACGCAAGTGAGACCAGCTGGGCTTCAGTGCTGGCGGTGGAGGTTATTTATTCATAATAGCAGCAGTCTTATTTATGTGCTACACATAAAAAAACCCATCCTGTATGGGGGGACTGGGAAGAAAACTGCATAACTCGTAGCACCAAAGGGCCGGCTCCTGGGCTCGGGCGATACTGGCTAAATGTAAACCTGAATAAAAATATACGGGTGGTTGGACTTGAGACCGTAATAGCCTGCAAACTTATTGCAGATGCAAACTCCACCTGTGTGGGGCTTGGGTTAGAGGTCTCAAAAGTATGACAGCCATAAGTAGAAGGGGGAAAAAAAAAAAAAAAGTGTGGTTTTTTTCCTTAAAAGATTAGCCTCGATGTTGGGAACGTTAATGAATTGAAAGTGCCTCGCTGAGGTCAGGCTGTCGGCGGGTGCACATCAGCAGCTCTCCGTAGGTGCAGCGATAATGATTTGTAAGGACAGAAAAAACGAACCCTGCTGGGACGCTGTACCCTAAAGCAAGGAACACGGAGAACAGGGGACAGTGCTCAGGTACCTGGATTACGGCTGTGTCGCAAAGGGCCAAAATAGACTGACTTAAACAAAACAATGCCAAACCAACCCCCCCGGTGATTGCCCATGTTTCTGCATGGGTTACGAGCATGCGTTAGAGCAATGTGAGTGTTCACTGCACAGGTCGCTGTATTCCCGCATCCCATGTCGACGGTAACTTATCCTGAGTCTTTCTGTGTGGCTCCGCTTACTCCACTTCAAAAGCGAAGGAAATGTAGTGCTGCAGAGAGGTATTCCTGGTGCATACTAAGAGCACTTAAGTATTTTCCATGTTAACTAGCCTTGAAACAGCTGAATGACCACCTGTTAGGATATGGTTGTTTTTGTTGTTGTGTGTGGGTTGTTTTTTTTTTTGCTTCAAATCCTATGGCTTGAAGCTGTGCCAGATAAAATTCTTCAGGGAGTCATTTGGTGCTGGACACTAAACCAGAGAAATTTATTAGCTTTTCTGCCCCTTATTTCTATAACTTTTTGATCATTGCTGTTCATGAGAGTCAATGAGTGGCACCTCCCCCCAATGCCGTGAGAGAGCAGCTTCATGCTTTTTATTTTCAAGAGGAGATTCTTTGTTAAGAGAAAGCCAAAAGGGAGGTGGTGGTGGCTGGCCTTGGCGTGCAGAGCCTGCGAGCGGGCTTTTCCCTCCATCCCCCTGTTTGCTGTTCAGGCTGAGTTTTAGCACAACATGTGGCCTGTCCCCATTGTCTGCAGCTCCACAAAAGCCTTGATTGCTCCTTCCACACAGCTGAGAAACAGTGTGCCACATGCCCCTTGACTTCAACAAAGTCAGGCATGCGAGACCCTTTGCACCTCTTGGTGTAGCATTATCAAACATTTATGCAGTACAGCGCACCGTACAGAATTCATAAAACTTCATAATAAAAACACATTAGTGATGCCAGACAACAGGGAGGATGCGATGGTGAGACAGTCGGTGATACAAAGCTACTTGGCAAGTTAAATGACTGGGGAAGGGTGTGGGGGAGGATATCGGTTCAGTTGTTAAAATAAGGTGGGTTGACTATTTTTGAAGGGTTAACAAACCCGTAGGGAGAGGAAAAGGTTAATAGCCTGCCCCAAAAGAGTAAAAAACCGGCAGTACAAAGGCTTGTGTAAATGCAAGGCAAATGAGCGGACTGGAGTCTGGCTTTGAAATTTGGAGAACATCTCAAAACTGGTTTTGTGCCTATAAGCTTAGGTCGCAAGTAACCATCACAGGTGGGTGATGACAAAAAGCAGGAGAGCCACATGGGCAGCGTGGCACAGGCAGCGATGCAGGGAGGGGGCTGATTTCTGTGCTCCTTTTTTCCATGTCTTTTCATCCCGCCTTTTTGGTGGGTGCCACTTGTGCCCACGCAGTGATTCAGCTTGGAGCAACAGCGGTCCTGCCTCTCGGGGGGGCAAGGGCACTTGGTTTCTTGGGATGTGAAAGTTCAAACCCAGGCACGACAGATCCAGCCTTTGGAATTCCTGCGGTAGCTGGCTGAGGTATAAAGGCATGCATGTCTACTGAATTTTATGGAGGGCAGGGAAGGAAAATGACCTGCTCACCCACACCGGGGGCATAAGGTCCCGCAGGGCGTTTGGGTACTGAATCTGCCTGACGAGGTTTGCAACCGAGCTCGGTGACAGCCAGGACGTCAGACACACTGTTCTCTGCTTTTTCTTTCATCTTTGTTTAGCTGTTATGGCACCCTATCAAAATACCACTTGGGTACCTTGCTTTCCTTCAAAAAAACCACCCCAAATTTGGTGCAAATCCCTGTAAAGATGATGTTTAGCTGGTCCTTGTCAGAAGTCCTTCCCTAAATTGCTCTCTGCGGGGGGGGGCAGGTAACCGGTGATGGTGAGTTTTGACTGCTCATACGAATCGATGCAATGGGAAGCTTGAGGGAAATACTTCGGAGAGCCTGCCTGTCTGTACCAGGACTTGTCTGTGAAAAGAACATCTGTCAAGCCAAGCTACGGAGCAAGAAACTTTCATTTAATTGAGACTATAATAAGAAATAGCGCGAGGAAAGAAAAGCCCTGTAGTCAGAGCTGAAGCACCCAGGTAATGCTCAGCCCGTCAGGGAAAAAAAAGGCTGAGATGTGAGTGTTTCAGAGAAGTAAAGAAAAAATACAGCTTGCTTTATTCCAGCAATTCATTTACTTTTATAGAACTGTTTAAAAAATTGTAGCAGTGAATTACCAGAAGAAAGCTTTATGCCAACAAGCTAATGACTTCAAAACCCCATTCATTAAAAGAAAAAAAATTACAATCACTGTTCCCTTGGGTTTGTTGTATATTTTATTTGGAATGTTTGTCAGTAAATTATGACTAATTTGAATTCATCCCTCTCCTTTTCGCTACGCATTAGCAAGCAACTGCCTATTTAAATGAGATGCTTCTAGAAGTCGGGCAAAAAGGAGTTGTGTCCTCTCCCCCAAATCACTGGCCCGAGAACTGGTGGCAGAAGCTCTTTGGGAGGGTTTGGATGTTAAAGACAAATCAAGGCAGGGATCTGACCTGGTTTATGGGCAAACCGACCTCCTCCTTGAGAGGTGCTACCCAGAAAGCTGCTGTGCTCCAGGGAGCTGATTGTAGTGCCGGCCAGCATCAAGTATTTTGCAGTATGAACCCCTGGAAAAGCGGAGGAGGATTCCCCACCTCCAGCTAGGACACTGTGGGGGTTATTGCCTGCAGCTTGCAGCAGCCTTTAAGGATCTCGGTTTGCTGATGCAGACTCTCTTGGAGGAAAAGGACCTGATGCTGGCAGGTACAGGGAGCCCTTTGAGCGACGCAGTGCTGCTTGGTGATGGAGGGAGGTGTGTGATGTACTTTCTTCCCACCCCAGCTCTCTCTGGGCTGTTGGGAACTTTATTGACCCTTGGCCGGTCCTGGCAGCTTCAGTAATGCTTGCACTGACTCATTTTCTGCTTCCCTCCATAGCTCATGTCTGTTCTCCATCACTTCTTTGGTATGTCAGTCCAGGGCAATTGGAGAGACTGGTTTATGGGCTCCTGCGGAGTGTGGGTGTCCCTGTGCAGTTATTGGAGACACACTAAAAGGTGACCTCGGTGGCAACTCTGGGCTTCTATCTGTCTGGTCACTGCTCTCCATTCCTCCCCCAGAACACTGTACTGTGCCCTAAAGCTCACACCTGGGTGCAGACGGGAGCGAGATGGGGGAATGGTGTGGCAGTCCAGGTCCTGTGCCCCGACTTCTGCTAATGTTCAAGGATGCACCAAAAATAAACACTGCCATATTGCTTGAATAGGACTGTAAATTCGAACCGTAAATGTAGAATGAAGCTGAGATTTATCAGTGCCCTGCAAGACAAAGCACAGGACACTTCAGTTGAACTGCCCGTGGAACTGGACCTGGCTGAAGGTTATCTCGCTTTCTGGCACAAAAACTTCTTCAAAAGGACACAAGCGCTGAGAGCCGTGGCGGGGGCCTTCTGTTGTGCCTCCCTGCCTATTGATCTGTAGCAGAAGAAGGATTTTCCCATGGAGAAACAGCTGTGCAGGGGGTGACTCTGCCAACTGCATTGTGGGGCTGGCAGGCAGGCAGCTATACATGGAAAGTCATACGTGTCTATTTGTAGAAATGGCGTCTGTACAAGTGAAGGCAGTGCTGGCAGCCTGCTGAAAAGGATTGCTGAGGAGTTTGTACCACAGCTTGGTGCTTGTCGTTCAAAAATACGCAGACCCTTAAAGATGCAAATAGGTACTTAAAGTGATTCCCTCTCTTCCATGCTCCAGCAAAGCTTTCAGATACTTCCCCCCCCCCCCACGCAAAATGGGTATTTCTTGGCTGTTTTC
>VYZM01001427.1:399810-459900 GCA_013398915.1 Dromas ardeola | reverse complement strand
AGAATTGTGTTTATTGAGTTGTTTCCTGCTCTGTAATTACAGTGTGAGTTAGTCATACTTTTATATATATAAAATATATCTCTTTCCATATAGCACTTTACGTGTTTCTGTTAATTACATCCTCTTTCTCCCAAACCATTGGCCTGGAAATGCTGACGATGGTGGATTTCAGTCCTGCAGAGCTCTCGCCTCTTCTGGGGTGTCCGGGAGGCAGTCCCTGTGGCCTGGGGCTTCCTTGGAGAATCCCAAATCTAGCTCATAGCAAATGGAAGAGGAGACTGGGACATGCATGACGCATCCAGCATGTTTCATCCTGCATCCTATTGTATTTGGTCTTTTACAGCACGGTTATCACGGAGGACGCTGGAGTGGATTCAGAGGCATATAGCTGTGTTCGATGTGATGTATTCTCCTTGGTTTCTTTTTACTTTCTACTGTGAACCTTATTTTCTTTTTGGTAGTGCAAACTGAGCACTCCCGTAGCTTCTTTTAAAATCTTTACGTGGTTGCAACAGAAGAGTGGTCGAAATAATCGCTTGCTTTTCTAAATGAAAGCAGTATGTACTTTGAGCTTGTAGAATCTGCTAGTGGTGGTTTTTAAGGATGGGTTAGACAAACACACACTGAATATGATTTTGCTTTAGCTGAGGAAATGGAAATGCATTTAAGGGCTGGCTCTGTTTGCTAGGGTCCCTGATAAGCGGCTATCTTCAAAAATGGTTAAGTGAAGAGGGAAATCCCGGAGGACTGAGGAAAAGCAATGTATGCCTATTTTTAACTATTCTTCCTGTTAGAAAGTTTGTCCTGACGTGTTATCTAAATCTTGCATCTCTAGGTCTGTAACTTAAGCCTGTTACCTCATATATCTGCAGAGGACAGGGAAAACGGACTTATTGCTATTGCCGTTGCATCAGCATTTTCCCCTATTTGGAAAATTTCTCCATAGATTTCCTTTTTCTGGACTAAACTACCTCTGTTCTCATGTGCTTTGTTTCCGGGCTGCGTTTTCTAGATCACTGTTCACTGCTGATTTTTGGGGCTTTTTCCCAGTTGTCTTAGTCAGCGTGCTCCAATTTAATCTATTCTTCCGGGCTTATTCACCCTTTTCGTAACAGCAGAAACCAACTCCTGTTTGGCCAATGACCTGCTCTAATCCTTAGATCCTTTTTCTGCAGAGCTGATGCTCAGTCTGTCGTTCCTCATCCTGTATTTGCGCCACTGATATTTCTTATTTCTTACCTACGTGCTCTACTTCCCCTGCCATTTTGAATTGCATCCCGTTTCCTTTTGTGCATTAATAATGCGACTTGAAAAAGTCATTCTGAATCCCTGCAAAAGACTTCCAGCTCTGTAACTTGGTTTATTCTTCACAGCTGAGTAAGAATATTCATGATTTAATTGTTGCAGGCATTAAGGAAAAGATGAGATAGCTTGACAAAAGGGGAATCCCTCCTTGATCCACAGTTCCGACTTTGCAGTGAACCACTAGCGGCTGCTCTGTCATTAGAAAGCAGATTTGCACAATTTGTAGAAACTGCAGCTAGGTAGTTTGCTAGATTGCTTTACAAGGGGCAAAACTTTAAGGGTTCTGATGTCTGCAGCTTTTCCCTGACTACGGGGTTTCTTGTCACGGGGAATAAATCATTGAGGTTCAAGTACCAAAGGTCCAAATTGAATTTCACGATACTCAGCTGAATAGATATTCTCTAATTTCTTCCACAGACTTGTTGGCAAGATCCATCTCCTTGTTCCAAAAGCTGCTGTTGGATACCTGGGTGTAACCTTACCTTCCCCTCCTTTCCGCTGAGTTTATAGTTGCTCTTCTTTTTTTGCCTTTTCTGATCCTTAGTCAGTGGAACACTGACTGTCTCTTCTCATTCTGCCTCCCATGCTTCTGCCGTTCCTCTCTCCTGAGTTTGGGTCCTTGATTCCTCTCCTTGCAGGACTTTTCCCCACCTCCCCTTTTCCCCCTTTCTCTTTGTTCTGATTGTGAAGGTCACTGAAGTTGTCTCTGAAGCATCCTGGGCTGTCCCCTCGTGTCTTCTGTGGCGTGGGGCTGGTTTGCCGGCATGTGTTTTCGTGGCCTCTCCCTGCCCGCTCCGCAGCCTTCTCCCACGCTCTCCTCCCCAGAGATTTCACTGCCAGATTGCTGAATGACCTGAGACCTGCTTTCCTGCACTCCATTTTCCTTCCTTGCCTGCTCTTGTGCTGTTCTTCCTTCAGAGCGAACTCCATCATCTCACCATCGCTTTGGCTCAAATTACCTTTCCATCTTTTCGATTCCCAGCCAACCTTCCCCTGTCAGCCCGGGGAGCTGTTTTATTGCGGACTAGCCCAGCAGAGAGGAAGGAAATATTGTTTAATTTTTTTTTTCCCTCCACCCGCCCAGGTGTTCTCTGTGGATTACTTGTGTACACGTTGCACATACACTGATGCACAGAGCAGCCTTCGCGAGGCTGCTTAGTGAAGCAGGACAGCAGGAATACGCAGGGCTTGGCCATGAACAAGTTGCTTGCGTCCAAATAAACGATTAGAAAGCAATCTAAGTGGAAAAAAACCCTCCCTAACGGCAGAAGGCTGGCAGGTTTGTGAACCTGGCAAGGTTTGTCGAAAGAGGTAATATCTCTTATTAGACCAATTGATACAGCTCAGAAAACCAGGAGAGCCTGAGGCTCGCAAGCAGCAGTGTTCAAAGCTAGATACAATATGAAGAGCTCTGAGTTTAAGCAGATACGATAATCATTGGGACTTTGGGAGAGAAAAAAGTGTAGTGGGGGTTAGCAGCTGGGGAGGGCTAACATGGTGCTCTGAAAGGGAATTTATTGCTATTAGAACTTGTGAGCTGGGTCTCCACTCCTTGCCACTTAGCATTTTAACTTGTTTTTTATGTTAGACCTTTCTGCCCCCTAAAAAAACAAGGGGGAAAGTGAAGATGGGCAGTTTGCAAACATGGCTCTCCCTCACCAGCATCCTGCTGGAGCTGCAGGGATGCTGCAGCCCCGGAATGGTTCTCTGTGGGACATGGCTGGATGGGGTTGGCGTTACACACGGAGCAATGCAGCTGTTTGGTAAGAACAAAATTCTCCCTTCTGCTTCTAATTTAGTATCCATACAATAGCTAGATTAGCTTCAACAGCCAGGCAAAAATAATGAGCGTTTTGATTAAGACAAGCTGGAAAAGGGCCAAATGCTAATAAAATTAGAAAGAAGCTGGCCTCTTCAATTTGAATGAATTGTCTGCGTAATGAGAAAAAAGTTTAAATTAGCTAACCAGTGCCCCAAAATAAAGCATTAGTAATCTTTATTACTGGAAACCTGGAGAATCTGAAAACAAATTGTTCTATTTTTCATTAATGCTTAATTTAGCTGATAAGCATAGAGTTGCAAAATCATTTAGGGGAAAGAGCTATTATAGGAGCTTGTCGAGGCCTCCCTGTTGTGCACTGGTGTTTTCCGGTGTGGTACAGAGTTTACAGCCCTTCCTGGGCAAGCAGCCCTCGGGGCGCCTTCCCTCAATGCCGATGAGCATCTCCCATTGCTCGGTGTAGGCTGGAAGTGCTTTATTTTATAAAGGTGGTCATTGAATACAGCCCACAATTTCTTCTTCAGAGTTGTGGAAACCACTAAGTGTCTTAAACGCAAGCTTGCTGGTGGCTCGGGCAGTGATGGTTGCTGTCACTGGAGCTCGTGTGAAGCTGCTGGGGATCAGGGCAGCTTCATGGATGAATGGCACTTAAGATATGGGCGAAAGCAAGAGGAAAAGTCAATATTTTGGACCAAATGAACGGAGCTCAGCTCTGAGTAAAGCCCAGCTGATGCTATGAGGTAGTAAGCTGTAGATGTAGGAGTCCTGCTTCTGGAGAAGGATGCTGACTTTGCAGTAGCTGGGAAGTCATAAAGACTGCATTAAAATTCATTAAAACGTAAGTGTTCAAACTCAGAGTCAGGTTCTGTCTAACTTAGGAGGCGAAGTAGAAATTCACTGAAAGCAATTTGACGCATCTCTCTGAAGATATGGGCAGATTTATTTATTTTTTTTCGTTCGTCTGTAGAGGAAAATGTCCTTAAAACTTGTTTGAAGACATCTATGGTGCCTGTAGTAGCTGTCAGTTTGATCCCCTACCAAAAAACTACCTAATTCTAGTATACCAATAGGAAGCTGGTTTGGAGAGAAACGTGTTTCTTTAGCATTATTGTTGTGGCAAGAGGGACTCTAATGCTATTAGAGGAAGGAGGAAAGGGAGGGCTGATCTAAAGACTCAAGCTGGTCCAGGCTTAGTAAGGTGATTACTGTTATTAGAGCACACTCCAACTTGGACTCGCACCTGTAGAGTGACTGTGTGGAAATGGCCTTTTTACTCAGCAGGTTCCCTGCGTTGGCACGCTCGGAAGCGTCTCTGCCGCAGTGAACAGCAAATGCAACTGTTGACTGCTTTTTTTTTTTCTTCCCCCTGGGTGTTTAGCCATGTTCGTTCTGAGGGGTGGAGGCAGAGCAAGCTGCGTGTTGATGCTCAGCCCTTGCCAGGTTCCGTGACGGCTGCATCCGCTGGGCCCCAGTGAGCAGTGGGGCTGGTGGGCACCACTGGATAGGAAAGGGAACGCTTTTTAGCTGCAAGTGGTGTTGGAAAGCAACTGGCCTGGTGATGTTAGAGAGGGGAGATTATAGCATCCCCAACCCCGAAAGCCTGTAACAGCTGGGAAATGGCAGATAGCAATCAGTGGCTGCCTCTTTCCTCCTCCCCAGCCCCTTCCCCTGCAGTCGAGACCAAGCAGGGTTCCTGCTTCTCCACGGGCAGATGGTTTCTTCCCTGCCTCTCCTGTAGGACTGCTTGCATCGACTTGCTCTGAATGGTGCAAATAATCGCCCAGGGCAATGGGAACATCAAGCGAGACTCAGGTTTTTGGCGGCGAGAGCACTGTGACCGCCAGCAACCTGGTGCCAGCCGCAATCACTGCGTAGTTTCTTTATATTCCCCGTGCATTTGTCACCTGCTGCTGAAACTAATAACTCTCAGGTAAAACTTCTTTGTTGTGTAGTCGCGGGCCATTTAGTGACAGCAATGCCCTGTTTCCTTGCCGCTGCCCTGGTGCGTGTCCAGCCTGAAGCCGGAGGCGTCTGTCTGCTGAGCAGAAGCGTCTCCTGCCGAGGTTTTACCTGCAGAGCTGCAGGTTTCTCTGGTTTTATGAAACAAGCCTTTAGTGCTGTCCGAGCTCGTGAAAATCATTGTCAGAAACTGGCACCGAGCGCTCCAATTCAGACAACAATAGTATTGACTGCAAAGTGAAATGAGGTTTGATTTAGCTGCCAGGCAGCAATAGAGCCCTGTAACAAATTAAAGTAAGATGATGTGACAGTTTAAGTGTTAAATTGCACTTCTTGGGGATGGTGGTGGACCCCGCTATCAGCTTTTAACTCTGAAAGTTGCTTGCTTGATATTTATTTTATATGTCCTAGTTGGTGTCGGGGCTGCCTTTGCGAGCAGCATCATGATTTCCAGCATTGGTTTCAGTTTTCTGTGTCGTTATATCGCTACATCTGCCACAAACCAGCACCTGAACCTGAGATGATGGCTTTGGAGTGGGAGAAGCTTCTCTGCAGCTCCAAAGGTGCAAGAATGGCTGCAAATTGGAAAAATGGGTTTGTTACCAGCTGTTGTCAGCACCGCTGTCTGCTGCTGTAGAAGAATTTTACTTTCAACTGATAGAGTTTTGCATTAGGTACTTCCCATAAAAAGCCTTCGTGGAGGTGCAGATGTTTCAAGTCAACTTCTCATTAGAGCTTTAAAGATTGTCGTGGTACTCTGTCAAGTTCTGTTTAATTCATCTGTGACTTGGCTTCCAGGTGAGGCTGTTATTTGCTTGTTATTTGGTTTTTAAAAATGACTTTTGTTTCGGTTGAGTTGCCTTTAAAATGAATGCACATTTTTAATCATGTTGTCTGGTTTATGTTTCAAATGAGGCAGGTGCTGCGTATTGGAAATAGCATATGTGGGTTTGATACCTAAAATATAGAAATAACAGCTGTTGAGCCATACAGCTGTGGCTACAGGGGAACTGTTTTAACACTTCTGCACAGTGACAGAAAGTTAATCTTCCTTCTTCCCATTACTTTAGTAGCTTATCAAACAACTGGGAAAAACCTGAACTCTTCCTCTCTTCCTGATTCTTCTTTCCCCAGACTGTGCTCCAGGTTGCGAGGGACCTTTGAAGACTTCCGAGTCGAGCTGCTTGTATCAGGACGTGGGTTAATAACGGTGTCTTTAGCTGTGACAAGCAAATGAGGGACATGGCAATTAGACAGTGGCTCAATTACATGCCAGTAGGGGGGTGGAGGCAGGTGAGGGCAATGCCTCCAGCTGTGTGACAAAAGTCAGAGTTTACAGAAGACTTTTTTTTTTCCCCAGTAGATACTGGGGTTTGTTTTTTTTATATGCCAAATGATGGGTGCATTTAATCCAGACTGTACTGGGGAAGTCCTGCATACCCACCTGTAGCACGCTTAAGCAATGCTTAAATCTGGTCCCTGGTGGCTAAATGCACCTGAAATCGATGGCCGGTGTGACTTCAGCAGATGTTTAAGGGTTATTGTGGATGGGGATAACGATGTGAATCAAAGGCCAGGTGCGTAGGGAAACTTTTCATCCCGACTCCAGCTCTAGTACCTGCCGTGGCATCTCTCAACGATGGAGTGAGGTGTCTGTCCCTCTCCTGCCCATAATTGCTCCCAGAGTGACCGATTACTGGCCGAGAGAAGAGGCGATGGTAATGAGCCCCGTGCACGGATCCCTCTTCTATGATTGTATGCGGTGCGGCTGCTGATGGTTGGTAAGAAATATAAAATGCGTTGTGCAAAAGGGCATCGCGGGGGACTTGCCTGTGGCCCTGCTGGGCAGGAGGGTGTTTGACCTTGGGAAAGGTAAAATAACTCGCCGAAGTGCTGGCAGTCGGTAGTGGAGGAGGACTGAAACTGCCTTCTAATTAAGTCAAGGAACAAAACAGCCTGAGGGGAAAGATTTTGAATTTAAATGGAGCCCCAAGGAAACCTGAAAGAAGGGATTAGATACAAGAGCAAATGCATTCCCAGCCTGGGGTAGGCTGCTGTGGTGCAGCCTGTGGAAGATGTAAAGCTTACAGAAAAACATGATTTTTAAACTCACAGCTAGATAGACATCTAAGGCTTGTGATTTTGGTGAGAACAGGAGAATCTGCTTGTGCTGGGATCAATGACAAGAAAACAGCACCTGAGACCATGTTAGTTGGGTTTTGTAAATAATTCTGGGTTTGTCCTGACTTATGTCAGGCTATTCTCCATTTGCCTTTGTATTTAGCAGTTTTTCTGTCCTCCTCGTGGCTGCAATACTGGACCACGTTGGAGGCGCTTTGCATGTTCCCCTGCTTCTCCAAGGCATGGCAAGGCAGGAGGCAACACCTCAGCAGAGCTGCGTGGGCTTGGAGTTGGTAACGTTGAGGTCTTCTGGCAGAGGTTGTCTTCTCATTCCCCTCACTCTTTTCTCTCACATACACAGGGGGTTTGTGCTTCTGCCTGATGAAGGTTGGCTGCCTTTTTGTTGGAAGCCTGTGGGCTATATTAATGCTGTGGTGAGGATGTTCACTGCAGCATGTGGATCTTGACTGTGGGTACTGTTCGCCCAAACCATCCCACATGGTCCCCGAATGTGATTTAACTAGGGTTGTATCTTGCTGCTACAGGCAGTTGCTCTAAATATGATGATTTTCCAAAATAGGATGATTTTGCCAAATGCTCCATTCTCTTCATCTTTGATTAAGAGGAGGGAACCTGGAGACTTCTGCAAATCTCTCACGTAGACCATCCAAAGTATTCTGGAGGAATATTCTGGGTGCTCCTGCATGTCAGGTGCTACAGGGTGTTATTCGCTCTAGTTGTGCGTGAAGGAAACACAGGAATGCTTTTCCTTCTCAATTCTTATTTTCCTGTCCTTTTCTGAAGGGCTTATTGCATATATACCTAGAAACTTTGGAGATTTACTTTTCCGTTTAATAGAAGTACAAGTACGCATAACTTTCCTCGTCTCCTTGCCGTGGGAGTTGCGTGTAGATCTAAGATGCTCGGATAAGAATGCACTCTGGGTTCTGTAATAAACTGAATTAACTTAATTTTACAAAGTCATTTTATAAATAAATTAGCAAAGGGAAGAGGCTAAACCTGGTGGGGCACTTCTAAAAGCAAGTAACATGTTAAATACTGTCTTCTTTTGTGCTTCTGTTGGGGAAGGAATCCTGTTTCTCTTATCCATTGTTGTTATTTATGAAGTAATGTCAATTAGCAACAAAAGGAGCTGTTATTTCTTTACAAGTGTGGGAATATATAATGGTTGCTAGCGTGCGTAGGAGGAACTCTGGTGCTTATTTCACTTTGAAGGCAAGGCACCAGTCTGAGTCTCACGGTGATGGGTGCGACGTAACATGGCAGAAGCTGGTGGGCGATTGACTCAACCAGTCTTTTTTTCTAGTCGTGTGTGATTCCTTGGACTTGTGTGTAATTGTATATATTAACGTTGTGCTATGGGTTTAGAATTTGCTGCACTGTTAGTTCGTGACTGCAGTTAAAAAAAGCTAGGAATAAAGGCACTGGACCAGGCCAGGGAATTGGTGCCTTCTCTTGAGTAGCCACTGGGAAACAGATGCTTTGAGAAACGTTGCAATGAAGTAGTCAGTTAAATAGAAAAGACTTACTTTTCGTCCCAAACTTCCAGAGGATATTCTTCTGGTAGATAAGCATGGATTCTAAATACTAAAAGAGCATCCTTAACAAACAAGCTGAACTTAACAACTCTGACAACCAGTCGGTCCTTTTCCCATAACAAAGCTAAATCTCACCAGTTCATTGGCAAAACATGGGAGAAACAACAGGTGGTGATACTGGGGAGGAAAGGAAAGAAAAGAGGATTAAAGCTAAATAGATTTTGCTGAAGGGATTCCTACCTGTTATAAAAGTTATTTTCAACCTTATAGCACTTCTCACAGCTGATAGTACAGACACACGAACAAAAGCGCTAAGTGCACTTGGAACAGCTTGAAAAGACTGTCGAAATAGCTTAAAATAGGGAGAGAATATTAACTGCGTAGATTTAAAACTACAGGGCTACACTGT
Source organism: Dromas ardeola (assembly GCA_013398915.1). Taxonomy (NCBI): domain Eukaryota; kingdom Metazoa; phylum Chordata; class Aves; order Charadriiformes; family Dromadidae; genus Dromas; species Dromas ardeola. The sequence continues at coordinate 450,767 of VYZM01001427.1, read as the reverse complement.
GTTAATTGCTCAAAGTGAGCCTTACCGCAGCGTCGACTCCGGCTGGCATTTAAAATGGCACAGAGAAAACCACCAGCGCCTCGGAATATCCGGCTTTTCTTTAGGTGTCTAACTGGGAGCAGAAATATTCACAACATCTGGCCTCAGCGGCACATGTGGAGCACTTGAAAAAACCTAGCGCTGAGCATAAGGGAGACAAACATCCCCGGGGAGCTTGCCAGGGAGAAGGGAGCTGTGCAACACCCTCCGGAGGTCCAAGGCAAGGAAAGTAGAATGTGTTGGCTCTGTCGCATAGGGCTGGGACATGAGAGGGGTCCTTTGTCACTGCTACGGGTCTCCTGATCCCTGCAGCGCTGGGCTGGGCTCCTGCCAGCTCTTATACAAGTTTTATGAGGGGTCTGTTCTCCCCCTAGGCATTCGGCACACGTGTAACCAGCAGGGAGGCTCTGGCCGGCAGGATTTGCCAAAAAAACCATGTACGCTTCTGTCCTGGTTTTATGCCACTTAGACAACTGTAAGTCTGGAGCCTCAGCTGAAAGCAGTGAGCTTAGCCGGGCTTTGTGCTGGAGGTACAAATTTGGACTCTACTTGACTCATCAACGGGATCAAAACACATTTGCTCTTCCCTTCGGTAACCATGATGAACCAGGTCACCGTGAAGACTTATTGTTCGGTGCTAATCACTGAAGAGATTAAGAAATTGAACTAAAGCCAAAGTGAGCATATGGCAAGTCAGTCCCAACCTACTGCAGCCGTGAGCTGCCGGTCTGTGGAGAAAGGTGTAGAAGTAGAGTGTCTGCTTGCAAAATACTTGGTATTAACTCGATCATCTCCCATAAAACATGTCCATTTAAACTGACCGCAGTGGTATCCTGGGTTCTTAGCTGCCTCCTTTCCTAGGAGCAGCTCAAGAGCAGGAAGGGTGGACTTCTGGGACACGTTTACAGTAAAACCAGGACTCCGGAGACTGTTTGGGCTGGTGGCGAAGCTGTGCACCAGTCTGTGGGGCAAGCAGAGGGGCACGGCTGCTCTGTTAGGCATTTTCCCTTCCACAGAGGACACAACACTGAGCACCATGGGGCTGAGCGGGGCACAGGTTCTGCCAGGGCTTTGCCTTCAGGTCCCCCTGTCCCAATGCTTTTATTAGCAACCAGTGATTCAAGTGAAAATGTATCACGTAAACCCACTAAAAGTGTGAATGTACGTTTAATTTTAAATAGGTCCACCAAAAAGCTCATCTTTTCCCAAAGAATTCATCAGATTATTTTCTGCCTTGTCAGAGTTGGGGTTCTTTTTATCTGCTGCGCTTCACAGCGGCAATGGGAGAGCCGTGACCTTCCTTTGTTAGGTGAAGTGCTGAGCCTAATCTGTGGCAACTGCTGCTCAAGGCGTAGCCATTGGCTGATATTCGTCAAACATTATCGCCTCCTTCATGTAAATTAGCATTTATCATCAGAGAAACTTTGGAAAAGGTGATTGTAGAGAGACCTGCCCCACTAACCATTATCCCAAGTTCTTCTCTGTACAGATTTTTTGAGGGTTACTTTCATTCTTCATCAAAATTCAATGTCAGGATGACGGAATCTTAACAATGCATGGATAGACTAAAATACCTTTATTTTGTATTCTTTCTTTGTGGTGTAACATCTTCTCTAATCGCGTGTTCCTCGTGTTTCCAGATTTTCAAACTGTAACAATTAGACTTCGTATTCTTCCGTAATGCTTTCAGATAATACCAAAAAAAATGGAATTCCCTTTTTTTTTTTTTTGAGGCATTGATGCTATCATTTTTTCCTATATTATGTTTATCGGTGCTTTATCCAGTGGTTTGAGAAACCTCCTCATGAGCTTTTTCTTTCTGGGATAGTATGGACCTAGTTTTTATTATCAAACCTAAGGGTTGAATTCTGAGTATTGATCCTCTAAGGGAAACTTCTGGTGCTTGAGACATGGAAAAGAAATGTGAGTAGTGACATGTGTGAGACAAAAGGACACTTATCTGAAAGGCGCGTGACCAGGAGAGGAATAAGAGCGATGCGAGACATTTTTACCATGGTGGGTAGAAAAAAAATGAATATATATTTTGCGATCTAAAGAGAGATCTGGCCATAGTTAGCTGCAAACCCAGGGCGCGTGGCCTCTGTCAAGTGCTGCTCAATGGCTGTAGCTTCTCCTACTGCATTGTCTAGATCTAGTGCGGGAAGAGTGACTTAAAGTGCGAGGAGTATGGAGAAAAGACACAAAAGGGCAAGTTCTGGTCGGTTCAGGGGCCAGGCAGCAACTGTGAGTAGAGCAAACAATGATGCTACCAGCAAGCCGGAGTGTGCAAAATCCATTTGCATCAATGATGCTCCCTTTTGTCACATAAACTGCATGGGGCAGAGGAGCCCTAACAAAGAATGATGATTAGGGAAGGCCCGACACATGGGACTCTGAGTATGGCTGCACTTGCTCCGGACTTGGGATGAAAGCGTGACAGTAGACAAGCATCCCTCACCCAGTTGGAAACCGTCAGGCTGTAAAAGAAGTGAAAAGATGTGGGTGAGCAGGGAGGGAGGAGGCACAGGCAAGCGAGAGATTAGAGCTGGAGCGAAACGTGTGAGGACAAGCACTAAGGGGAAAAAAAAAAAAAAACCAGGAAGGAAAAGTTTGAGAGTGAATAGAAAACAAGCCATCACTTTAAATTTGGATACATATGACTGAGCTGCACAGACAGAAATAGGCGGAATGTAAATAACAGTCCAGATTTTAAGAGCGCAGCTCTCCGACATGTAAATAGAGAGAGTATGTGGGGGATTCAGCTATATCAGTTTCTCCTCCTAGTTGTCTCTCTAGTTGTTCCTCTAGGTTGCAAACTCTCTATTTTGATAAAGTTAACGTCTTCCTTAGTGTTGGGATTTCTTTTCCTGAGGCTTTTGGGCAGCAAAGTGTGTTTTGGATACCGAAGTTCAACCACACAAACACGATGTATTGGGTGGAAAGTAAATTTTGATGTTGGTGCTATTCTGGGCTGTTTAAATGGACTTTTCAGGGCAAAAAATCTTTTCGCTCATGTCAATGGAGCCAAATTAGCTACAGTAATTGAGATCAGAATCTGTCTATTTACCTTTCTTTAACGTTTGGAGCTCGGAATACAGTCATTCCACTGCATAAACCCAGCGCCAGCCCAGCAGTTTGCATCCGGGTTAAATAACTACTGTTCCCCTGGCAATTTTCTCTCCCTTGGAGGAATATGCTGTAGAAATGGTGCAGCGTCCATGGTGGCAGTTAAATGGGATTATGGGCTATTGCTATTAATTGTGTTATTTTTACAACTTATTTTTTTTTCCTCAATCCAGAGAGGGACTTATAATATTCTCTGCCTCAGAAATACCCTTCTGTGTTACCCCGAGCGGCATAAAGGCTTCTCGGTGCTATCAGTCTCTCCCAGAATTTAACTATTTCTAAAGCATTTTAATGTGAGCTAAACGGAGCCATCTGCCAGGACAGTAACAGGGCAAGATGAGGGGCATATGTCACTGGTAACTTGTAATGATAAATCTTACTGTTCCCTGGTCATATGGGTTTTCCCAGCTCTTGGGCGACAATATTTGACGCCAGGAAGGTGGAAAATGGGGTACAGGTGGGGTTACAGCTGTAGTGAACTGCTGATGGATCTGTGCGGAGGTTGTGGTTGATGCTAAGTGTCCTTGTCCTGAGGCATGTGGAAACTGAGCTGGTTTTTGTCTGCGTCTTCCCACAATCAAACCTCAGCCACCGCCTCTACTGGAAGGAGCTTTAGTGCCGCTGCTGGCAAGATGGCTCACTGCTTCCTCACTCACTCCTCTCTTCCTGTGCCTCCTCCTTACTACTAGTCTTGTAGATCATCCGTAAAAATGGGGCATGTTAGCGCCTGCTGACTAGTAAATCTTTAGAAGAATGAAATAATCATTCAGAGGTGACTCAGACTCATGGTAGTTAGCTTGGAAGAAAACCACAATGTAATAGATCTTTTTTTCATGTGTCAAGAGATGACCTCCAGCCTCACTGACCTTTCTGCTTGCTGGACGAAAGAAGCTGTAGGAGAAACATCAGTAAATTCAGTTAATATTGATGAGTAACTGACAGTTAGTTATTTTCCTAAATCATTACCGTGGTTTGTCTTGCTCTGTACCTTCTAAGTTTTACCTAGTTCCCTAGAAGGAGTACTTCCGAAATTATTTTGCTCTTCATATTTGGTAACTTTGTGATTGTTCATCTATTCCAGTACTTTTTGGAATAGTCACTGGCTGCATCAGGATAGATGCGCTCCTCAGGAACAGACTTTCTCTTTGTGTCTCTGTCTGGTTCTGCAACTTAATTTACTATGGGGAAAAAAAAAACCTAGCTGCAAAGTTGTATTCACATGCAAATTTTGAAGTCTTTTGCCCTGTTCAGAACTGGACTTCGGTTTGTTTATCTCCACTGATGACCTAAAGAAGGCGGCAGTGATTTAAGCAAATAGTTATTTTGCAATAAATGTAAAGAATCTGTTTCACAGATTGTTAGTCAAGTTTCATCTCTGTGAAAAGTGGCCCTGTCAGCAATCCTTCAGCCTGTCAGCTATCCTCAGGTGCCTGGAGCAGCAAGATCCAGTGTAAGCCAGAGTTGTGGGAGATGCTGATACGAGCAGAGGTGGGAGCATCGGGCTGCAGGTCCATGCACAGAAGAACCACGGGCATAACTCTTTGCCGGGGGGGGTTCTCCTCTCTCCCATGTGGTAGTTTTCTTCTGCACAGACCTGTTATGTTTTGATGAAATGTAGCCCAGTCTATGGACAAACATCAAGGTGCTGGACCACATTCTTCCTGATTTTTTTTTTTTCCATTTTATTCTTATGTTCCTCCAATGCGAAGTAAAGGTGGTTAGAACTTACTCAAGGCAGTTCGGGGATGTTTCTGCCCTGGCTGGTATTTCCCTCTTGTAAAGCTCTAACAGCTCCTGTGTCATCTGGACAGGAGAGATGAAACATAAATTGTCTTTCTCCAAACTTTTTGTATTAAATAGAACCATAGAATGGTTTGGGTTGGAAGGGACCTTAAAGATCATCCAGTGCCACCCCCTGCCCTGGGCAGGGACACCTCCCACCAGCCCAGGTTGCTCCAAGCCCCGTCCAACCTGGCCTTGAACCCCTCCAGGGATGGGGCAGCCACAGCTTCCCTGGGCATAACAATCTGTCTATGGCAGCAGTGGCAAGACTGCACATGCCCACGCTGCGTGCTCACCTGTGTGCTGAGCTGTTTAACCTCAGCAAAGTGGAGCGCGAGGTGCTGAGCGGGTGCAATGCCAACCCCTGATGTTTCTAGCAGCTGCAGACGTGGTGATTCGTTTCCTGCAATAGGGTGACATGCCAAACATCAGGAGCAGATCTTTGGTGCCCAGCTGAGATCCAGTGTGTAGTCAACAGAGCTGTTTCCATAGTTTTCCATCTTGCTGCCACAAGGAACAGCTGTCGAGGAAAAGGGCCGATGACTGTGGTGCCCACTGGCCTGCCAGAAGATACAGCTGACAATGACCAAAGTGGTAACGACGACACGGAAACTGGTGCCATGGCACATGAACCAAACTCCTAATCTGTGGCAGGACCTTCAGATTCCCAGAGTGGGGCTGAACACAAACCGACTCAAAAGCACAGCATGGAAGAGTTTAATAGCTGGGAAAAAACCCTTTCTCTTGATTCACCCAGAAGTCGTCATTTTTTGTGGTTTCTCTAACATACATATTGCAGATATTCTGTGTCAAAATCACTTATTGTCAGAAGTAGAGAAGTTAAAAGGAAAAATACACACTATAATGATACTCCCACACGTGCTCTTACAGAAACCAGCTCTTTTCCTGGATCACTGAATGCCCACCTTGAATAACTGTGTATTTGTGACACATAGCTATTGGAAAAGCTACACGTTGGAAACAAGACGTCAAAAGGATACGGCCGTTTTTCAGGTCAGCTGCACAAATGAAGGGGAAGAATGTAATGAAGTCTACAAAGAAGCCGGCACTTAGTCTGACACCACAGGTTAACTACTGCTGCAAGGTTGACTTCATGTACTGTGGTGCCAGCTCCTTTCCCTCTCTCCCTCTTTTACCATCAAAAGGCCGTGCTTTATAGGAAAGCAAAACCTTGGCATCATTTGGATTTTTTTTCTCTGCTATTGCTTAACTGTGTTTATGTATTTCAGCTCATAAATATTGAAGGGCTCGTAATATGAAAGTCTCTCTCGTGTATTCTCAGAGTATATGAACAAAATTATTGAAAACTCCTTTATCTCATTGTACTGATCAGGGGGAAAAAAAAAATGCCAAAAGCTTCATAATGATACGGATTCACTCAGGCTATGCTGGTTTGGACTGTAAGGTCGTGATGCCTTCTCGGAACATGTGCTTCAAAGAGGAGCTTATTATAGTGGTAGCCTGAAATCTTATGGCATGTGTTATACAGAGGTCATACTAGATGATTTAGCGGTCTTTTTGGGAAAATCTGTGCGTCTAACCAAAGTGTATAGATCCCCTTTGAAAGACTGCTTGGGTAAAGCACTAATCCCTTTTCCTACCGCTGGAAGAATCGGTGTTATTTTGCGCAAGTGATCCGCAGCGTAACAAAGACAGTCCAGCTTTAGAAAAACAGCTTACTCTGTCAACAGCTTCCTCTGTACCCACCCACTCCAGGACAAAATATACTCTCAGTAATTGAGGTATAGGACGATCAGGAAAGGAGATGTTTAAGTGAGTGTTTTTGCTTGCCTAGAGATCAGTTTGATCTTGTTCCTCCCAACTGAAAATTCATTGAGGTGAAATATATTTTAAGATCTGGCTTTTGCTGGCTGAGAGGAGCTTTGCTGTATTTTTGGTGAGCTCTAAAAGGGCAATGAATTCTTCAGCTCTTCTATTCTGAGAACAAATTAAGTCTTTGGGTGAAATACACGATTTTTTTTCCTCTTTTCTTGCTTACTGTAAAACTCATCTGAGGTATGACAGTTCTGTTTTGTGGCAGATTTTAAGCGTCAGGTTTGTTTGTCCTGTCTCAGAATGCCATAACAGAACGTGTTGGGAATTGGACTTCAGTGCCAGGATTCCTTGCGTGGGGGTATATGTGTGCTGGTTTCCTGCTCCATCCATCTCTTCCACCCAGTAGATTTCAGCAAGAAGCCGTGGGGGCCAGGCTTCTAATTATCCAGAAGCTGGTAACAAGCTTCACTCTAGGTTTTAGGAACTAATTCTGGAACTCCTCTAATCCTGGAGTTTGCGTTATTTGTACTATCTACACCATAAGGAATTACCATAAGGCCTGTTCTTAAAAAGGAGAGCAAGACTGTGCAATGTCTTCAGACATGACCTTTGAAGTCTAGTCTTGAAACAGCTCCCTGAGCTTTGCACCTAGAGCTCATTTCTGTGAGCTCCCCTCTCATTCTAGAGCTTAGAAGGGATTATAACAGCAACAGTTGGGGCCAGTTCAAGTTACTACTGCCCTAAATGCTCTCCTCCTTCCTTCAGAGATAACCCTCTTCCTTCAGTCGCGTTAGGCAACTGTAGCACATGCAGGCGTTAAAGGATTACTGTAGAAGTCACCCACTAATACAAAACAGTTGCTCAACAGAATCCACAATTACCATCTCCCCATGCAACTCCACTTTCTAGCTTTATTTTACATGACAAAATGTTCTTAACTGATCTAATTTAGATTGACAGCACATGGGCCGCAATTCTTCGCAGACGGAAAAATAAACGAGCACACATTTATTTATGTATAAAAAGCAATGTGAACACCTTGTCAGTACTGCGGCAGATCAGAATTCTGAAAATACATGACAGTTTGGCAGAGATGAGCCAAGAAGTCTGAAGCATCCCAAACCGCCACATAGTGGGAGCAGAAAGATGGCCTCAAGAGCGATGGGTGCTGCACCCTGAATCTCCCGAGTTCTGCAGAGCGAGAGCTCGGTAAGGGCTGACTCTCCTCCAGAGAAATATGCTGCACAAGTTGTTGAAGAATGGAGGGGAAGAGCTACTTTCCAGTGGCTGCTGGAAGACATTGATCTCCCACTACCTTTCCAAACTGGGCAAAACCAAGCCAGAGTCTGGGTAATTGGCTTTGTGACTGCGTCTGGAATTCTGATTAGAGCTCTTTATAAAACACAAAACCAGCTCAAAGTGGAGCGGCAGGCAGGAATGTAGAAAAGGGCTTCTTTAGGAGCATGAGAAACAGAAGCAGGAGGAAGCTGAAACCTGAGTGAACTTGGATGAGTCACTGGTTTGGGCAAAATTAATCCAAAGCTACAAAAAGGATTTCCCCCCCACCCCTTTCTTGAATGAGAACGTGAGTGAAAGAAGTTATAACTGTTCTTCTGCTGCAGCGAAGACACTGAGGTGGACTTGGGTTAGCTGACTTGAACAAGGCAGATGACCAAACTTGTAAAGGTGATAAACTGTAATTTAATGAGTAAGGACTTCCAGCTGATGGGACTCACACTGTAAAGCAAGTAGTAGAATCCAGACTTCATCTCCAAGTGAACTGTAATACTTGTGGCTGGTGGAAAGGGTCTTCATTCCTTTGTCAGCTTCAGCTCCTTGGGATAAATCATTTCCAAGTGATACTTCAGTTGGTGACTGTTAACATTTATCATAGCCCAACATATTCCTGTCTGGTATAAATGAGGGTAATTCCTTTAAAAATACTTCACCTCTGCTGGTTTACACCTGCCGTAGAGTTGGCTCTGTCACCCTTTTTTAATTCATTGCTACTTCTGAGCATTTTTTCCCTGCTCTCTGCTTTATTCCTGATGGAAAATTTTTCCCTGACTTGGTTCCCATCGGGTTCTGTTTTACCCCTGCAGATGGGTTGAGAAATGTTATGCTGTCATCTAGATTATGCTGGGCTGGAATCATAGAATTCTCTTCATTTCTTCCCAGTTGTTCTTTTGCACGTCGGTGCATTTGCATGAGAAGAGGATCTTTGTGATCTTTGTTCCTTAAGGGTCCATCTGCTCTTGTTGCTGATTTTCCCCCACCTGAAGTCATAATCCTGCTTTTGATATGGCGGTAGGGGGGCAAGAAATGATGGTGATGTCACAGAAAGAGGATTATGGCACTTTCAGGTAGAAGAGCAGATGGACTTTACACAAACAAGGTTGCAAGGTTCTCACTTGGAGAAAGCAAAAGAATGGGGGAAATGCAAGAAATGGGTGTAAATGTTCTGCCGAAATGGGTCTGTTTGTTGCTAAATGGATTTTTTTTTTCTTTCAAACCAATTATGATACGTTCTTAGCTCTTGAGATCTAATGCTGATTAAAGCAGAGTAATTCACAAGGCAGCTGTTTTATTAATTTCCGTCTGGAGAAACTAAGTAACCTCAAAAGGAAGTCAAAGCCTCAGCATGCTACGTATGGAATACAGCCATGGGAAGAGATTGCACCTGTCATTAAAAATTTGTGGAAAAAAAAATTTAACACGCTGATGAAAAAGAGGTTGGCTTGTTGTGTGTGTGGTTTTTTTTTTTTTTCCCCCCTTTTCTCCTAGCGTGGTTGCTGAGGCATAAATGAACTTCCAGGAGTCAATGAGTACCGCTCAATATGACATGGCCTTTTGCTTGTACAGGCTGGTTCCCCGCATCTCTCATGCACAGACTCGGGCGAAAAAGCCGGTTTCCCATGCCAACATCTTGATCTGCAAGTATCTTTCTTCTCTGCAGTATATATCCTCCTTTTGCCTCGCACTGTGTGAGCAAATTCTCTCCCGACACTGATCAGAAGTTAGAAGAGTAATAAAATTCCTCCTAAACTTTGCTTCTGGTAATTCAAACTCTTGCTGTCCTTTAGCTGTCATTGGAGCCATCCTCTGCTGAGAGTATATATTCTTTTCATTCCCATAGCCTTGATCTTTTGGAAATGTTCTTTTTTTGTATTTATACACATATTTCATTTGTTATTGTGGTGCATTGCTTATGAACTGGCCCCAAAGCAATACTTTTAACAATGTTTTAGGCTTTGATGGTATTATCTGTTCCCTGTACGGAGAGAGAGAGAAAAGCCAGTGTCTTTGATTTGGAAGGATAGTAACTGTATTATCCTGAAAGCACACAGAGGTCCCTGCTCCCTTTCTTAGATGCTCCCTATGGTCGTGGTAACATCTGAAATCAATGCTACTAATTCATCCTTGGCATACCTCAGATGATGGCGGCTGGCCTCGCGCCCTGTTACACACGGATGTCTCCTGTACCGTCTCCGCATACAGAGCGTGGAGAACTCCCTCTTTTGGAGTCTCCCAGTCCCACGGTTTCCCCACCAGTAAATCCCAGGAAATGCTGCCCTCAACGCATTTTGTTCACTCTCTTCTTAAAGTAATCAGATAACAAACAACATCGGAATTGAAAATAGACTGGATGTCAACGGAGAAGTTTTTCACATGAGTAATACTGGCAGCTTAGGGAGGATAAAATTTGCGAGGCTCCATCCCTGTGCTTTGAGGCTTAAAACTCGTTGCCAGACTCAGAGATGCAGAAGTTCTCCCTTAGGGCAACTCATGTCGTAATTATGGCAAACTTTAGGAGACTTGCTTCTGTTTGCAAAGAATCCAGGATTTCAGGTTGTTGGATGCAAGATATGCAAAGGATCATGATGGCAAGTCCTGTGACTCCATATGCTTTTAATAAAAGGGTGGAAAGTTATCTACTGTTGTCTCCAAGAAGTCGTTCCCAATGCTAGATTGAGCGTATTTTGCACGTTTGATTGATGCTGAGACAACCCAAAGATCTGATAGACCCCTTCGATTCAGCTCACAGTGGTTTTGTGGACTTCCTTCTTAGAAGTAGAGACTTTCATGTGAGAAGGGAGAGGGATTTCTTTCTTGAGTTTTTGTGGGTGCAGTCACGCGGTGAACTAAAAAGGGAATGGAGCTGTTTGGAAAGGGCTCTGTGTAGGGAGGAATGACGAGCTCTGGATGGAGGAATCTGCAGCCTCTGCAACAGAAATGGCAGGAAATCAAAGGGAAAATTTAGGCTGAAGGTGAAGGCAAAGCGTTAGTGTATGGGTTTATCGGAGGGGGGATATTTCTCACGCAGCAACCATTCCCCCACTGACTGCCACGCTCTGTTTCTTGAGAGAGCACTACAAAAATAGTTTGGAGAGGGGAGCCAGGGAACTGAAATACATAAAGTCGTATTGACGGTGCTGGAGTTCATAATGGAATGATTTTTACGATACCCCGTAACTCTCCTTTTCTGTCGCTCTGCCCTGCCAGGTCCGGTAGTGGACTCATCAGGGTTCAAGTGCAGAGATGAGAACGGGGACCTGGGATTTCAAGAGTCCACTTCTGCTACTCACTTGGGGTACGGCTTCGAATAAATCATTTACACCTCTCGGTGCTTTAGACTGCACCTGGTTAAAATGGGAGGAGAGCCTGCTGCCAGCCTGCCAAGACTGGCTAGCAGTGTTTTACCGAGTGATGCTCAGGCAGGGTGCTGTATGTCTATGCAGTTTTCAGCATGCAGAGGTTATTTGCCTGATCCTCTTGTTTTATCCTGGAAAGGGAGGGGACAGCTGGTTCCCTTCCTCTGGGCAGCGCCTGCAGTTATGGGGTTTCTCATGTGTGGACCTCTGTGAGACAGCTGTGATTTATCTGAGTCATGCATGTGCGTTGTATCTCTTCTGAAAGCAAAACCTCCTCTAGGCATGAGCTCATCTACCACTGGAGGGAAGATACATTGCAGACTTTTCTCCTACAGTTAATTTAGCAGCTATCCAAATTGCCTCACAGGCAATCCATGTCCCACCGGGTTGATATTTTCCAGCTGGAAAGATACAGCCTGCAAATAAAAATGGGAAAAAGAAGCAGAAAGGGGAATTGGCTCAGAAGTTACCAGGGCAGTCTGGGGCCCCAGCTTCTGTTTCTGCTGACCCTGAGTAAGTCACTTAAGCTACCGTAAGTGTGATGCTATTGCATCTCTGTACTTTGTTCCTCCAGCTCATGTTCCTTGGGCACCGTTGTCTTTAGTTTCCCCTAATCCTTCATCCTCCTTTAGAGCTCGGTCATCTTGTTTGTGCCTGTGCAGCTCCTTCACCAGCCAGTAAGGCAGCCAAGGAGTTTGCTGTGGCAAGGAGTCTCCCAACTACTGTAAAAACACCAGCTCCAAGTACACGTGTCCATGTACAAAGAGATGAACCTTGTTCTTTAATGTACTCTTTAAATCAGAGTCCTGTAAAATAGGTCCGAGGAAATCGATAGCATTTGTGTGTGCGTACATAAGCACTAGCCACTCATTGCTCAAACTTAAATTTGAGCAAATGCAATTTGGTAACTGTGTTCTTTATTGTTCTTTATCTGCAAAGTCATTTTGTCTTCATCCAGAATTGGGCTAGGGAGAGTAAAGACGTTTCTTCCAGCCTTCTACAATAGACTTGTATCTTACGGTCCAAAATCAAAGACTGCCTGTAGGAGAGCAAAAAGACAAGAGAGGCTGAACTGAAGTCTGAAGATGAGCAGCAAAAAAGCCTTCATAGCCCAGGCTACAGGTGTACTGTAGGCAGAGCCCATTTCTCTCATCCTGGGGGCAAATGGCCCAACACGGTTCATGTGTGAACACATGGGAACAACCCTTGGTTTCTTTTGTCCCTTGGATCCTGCCGGGGCACTGCCTGGTGCTCATTTTCCTGGGCCTTTGGACTGCCAGGAGTCAGGCCACCAGCTGAACTGTCTGGATTTCTGTGGGTCAGTGGCCGAGGCCCTTCTGTAACCCTCATAGCCCTGCATGTCAACCTGCTGTTGTATCTGCTGGATCCCTCCTGCCCCATGCACTCTCAGCAGTGAGCACCGGCCAACAACTTCTTTTGCCACATGCTGCTTCTTGGTGTGCTCTGGCTGTTGAGCACTGATCTGACAGCACGGAGCAGCCAAAAATATGTTTAAATGGCTCTTGAAAACTACCTTTGTGCAAAGAGGATCTTGAGAGCCTAATAATGCCAAAGCAGCTTTCTAGTAAAAGGGGAAAATGGGACTTGGCAGCGATGATCTTGCCAGAACACTTCCTTGGGGCTACAGCATCCAGCCATAAATGTGATTAACTTTCTGATTGCACTAATTCATGTTGAGATGTAGATGAGGCCCAGTTAGGCTTTGGTTTGGGAGGGCCCAATGGTGACTTTAACTTCTCACTCTCTGGTCAGCCCACCACATCTGGACACTGTTCGGCCAAAGCAGAAAGTTCTGACTCCCTGTTGTCTCCTTTCTCCTCCTGCTCCCAACCCAGCTGTAACCCTCCATGGTGGGACTCTGCAGGTTCTGGCTCTGCTGTGACTTGATTCGGTTCATTTGGTGATGGTGGGGAGGCATCTCCATGCCTGCCTCAGTCTACCTTGCCTAGTTTCGACAAGCTTTTTGAGACAGAAACTCCCTTATAACTCCATCACATAAGATACAGAGACTCTGTGTTCTCAGAGTGCTGTGATCTGAGAAAGCCAACCAGGTATGCAGTAAGACAGTGAGAAACCAAATTATTCAACTCGGAGGTGGGGGGAAATGGAAACACTGAAAAATATCAAGTTTCCTTAGGAAAAGTAAAATTCATCCTTAAATCACACCTTGTCAGAGGGATGCTGCAATCCCTCAATCTTTCAGCAGCAGCCGAATTTCCAGTTCAGTGTAAGTCATCATTGCAGCGCATAAATAAGATTGTCTGTTAAAGCTAACCTGATATTTTGGGATTTGTTTCTTCCCTTTCCTGTTGTGATACTTAACTCTGGTTTCACCTTGAGTCATTCCCATGTTTGTTCTTGTTCATGAATAAATATGCTTAGAAACAGGTACTGTGCAGCAGCCGGCGCCTGGGAAACCGCGGTGGCTATTGCACGCTTGGGGCAGAGATCTGCAGGTTGGGGGAGAGGGACCGGGATGCTCAGCCGGGCTCTTCATACGTGAGGCCCTGTAGGAAAACGGGGATCCCTTTCCTAACTGAATGTACCTGGCCTTCTCGGATGAGGTGGGAAACTCTGTTTCCAAAAAAAACATAAAAGGGAAAGAGATGCTGTCCAGGTGCAGTCTTAGCTCTAAATCCTTGGGTCTAGTATCCTTGTCTAAAATTAATGGTGACGACCTTTGAAATGTAAGGGAGCAATGGGGGGCCGGGAGGAGGTGGGTGAGAATTTCATTGATGTGATAAACACACAGCAAAGTACTTGCAGCATATATGTGGCGTCACTGGTGGGCTCTCATGGTAAAGTTCAGCACATGCTGGTGCGTTACCAAATCAACACCTTAACGACGGTGATGAGTAGTGGGATGCCCTTTTCGCAGCAGCGCTACAATTGCCTTTCTCAGCGTATCTAAGATGAAACTGGGTATTTGGTGGCAGACACTAAAGTTCTCGATGGCTCCTCTCAAGCTTCCTCTGGGTCTCATGCTATTTTTATTTCTTTTCCTACAAAAAAAAAAAAGGCTTGTGCTCTGCTTTTTGTGTGCTAGTCTGCTGCAGCAGGTAATAAATACACTGGAGCCTCCAGGTGGAAGACTCTTTGAAATAATGTGTTTTGGTTGGTTTTTTTTTTTAAGTTTCATTAAATTAGAGCAGGGGGAAGTGACTTTGAGAGGGAGAGAGGGCACATCCTTCTCCAGCAAAAATCACAATCTGAGGCTAGCAGGACAAGAGGAAATGGCCTCAAGTTGCGCCAGGGGAGGTTTAGAGTAGATATTAGGAAAAATTTTTACACTGAAACGCTTGCCAAGCATTGGAACAGGCTGCCCAGGGAAGTGGTGGAGTCCCCATCCCTGGAGGTATTATTTTAAAAGATGGGTAGATGTAGTGCTTAGAGATACGGGTTAGTGCTGGTTTTCGTCAGTGTTAGGTTGATGGTTGGACTCGATGATCTGAAAGGTTCCTTCCAACCTAGGCAATTATATGATTCTTTGATCTCTTTTCCCTCATAACGTGCTACTACAAGTCTTGGTTTTTTGAGATGTGCTTTTTTTATTTTTTACTTTGCCTTATGGAAAAAAAGAGCCTCTCTTGGCTAACTGGTGACTCTCAGCATTCACAAATTTGATGCAAACAGGGGAAGAAAGAAAGAGAGAAACAAAATCCTACTGTATCTGAAAGCGTTTCCTAATTTATAGGGTTTTTGAAAAAGCTGTGACTATTACGTAGCACAGCAAGGCTAGCAAATAAAAAGCCAGCGGGACCTTTTGTAAGCAAAGATCCCCCTTGGATGCAGTGTGGACAAAGATGCATTTAAAGAAAGTTTGTTTTGTTAAAGGAGCCAATGCAAAAACACAGTTTGCAGCATATTTTGGTAACTGGGGAGGAAGGCAAGGGACTGAGAATGGGAGCGAGATGCTGGTGTTTGGGGAGCTGTGTCTGTACTGAAGGTCCACAAGCTGCAAGTGCAACAGCAGGTATTAGCACCAGGCTGTCGAAGGTGAGGTTGGTGGGACTGCAAGTGTCTGGTCCGGCGCGGAGATGCCATGGGAAGGACAGCTTGCTCGGTGGTACCTCCGCAGGAACGTTCTAAACTCACCTGGTTGCTCAAACTAAAGCTGAGGGACCAAGCTGCCCTTGAGACTGCCTTGAGGGACCAAGCCACCACCTTGAGACAAGTGGACTTAGTGTACACTCGGTAGGGCCAGTTCCAATCTTTTATTGTAACAGCAAGTCCTTACAGGCTCAAAAGGTTTCTTCAGAGGCATTTATTCTACTTGTATTGAAATTAAAGACATAGATCCTATAATAAATTCAGTTTTGGATTTCAGACTGCTTTTTAATAGGTAAAGATGATACACTGGTATGATGTACAGTTAGGAAACAAAGGGGGAGAAAAAAATAACCTTACTCGGATTAATTTTCTTTAAAGAGTTATCTCTATAAATCAAATGGTTCTTCCAAATGGACTGACATCCTGTTAGATGTGTCTCGGGTGCAGGAAGGTTTCCTCTCACCTCCATATAGGCTCAGCTCTGCTGTCGGGTGCGCTGCTGAGCGTGGATTGATGGACTTGCTTCAGAAGTCTTTCATTTGTATGAAACACAAAACTGGAATAACATTTTCCTTGTCTCTCTTTTTTTAAAAAGAAGAGAGCTGTAAACTATTCTTTTTATAAGTAAGCTTCTAAGCGCTTGGGTTAAGGACAGAATTTTCTTGGGGGTGAGTTGATGGGTGCTGATGTTGCAGCATCACTCTGACTATTTGGTCTGACTCCTTGGGCAGGACAGAGTACGGAATGGCCGCGGTATTGTTTTTTCTTCCAGTTCAATAGGTGTGCTGAGATGGAGGAGGATGTTACCAAAAAATAAAATACCCATGCCAACCTTAGCTATGTCAGTGAAGAAGCCACCACAGCCCTTGCTAGCCTGGTCCCATGGTTACTTTGTTGTCACTCTTGAAAACTTGTACCATACTTTAGATTGAATTTCTTTTTGCGGCCAGAACTTCCAGCTGCTGGTTCTTGTCACAACATATTGCATGCCAAACTGAGAAGTCCTCTATTAATTTTGAGTTCTCTGTAGTTATCCTTATTTACCCCTTAATCTTCTTTCTGACAAGCTAGAATATTACAGCTTTTCTTATTCTCTAGTTAGTCTTGAGGCTTTTGTTTGCATCTTCAACAGTTTTCCTGTACCCTTCCTGACTGGTAGCACAGGACACAGTGTTGTTACCCCCAGAGCCATTCCCAAAGGTAATTTCACTTTTTCTACCTCAAGATTATTTAGTTTTGGCTTTCTTAATCATTGTCTTTTGTCGTTCACTCCAGTGTTGTATGGAGAGCTCTCAATGAACAGATTATCCACCGCGATCCTTCCCTAGATCCTTCTAGAAGAGCTGGTTTGCAGGGGGTGCATCCTGCCATGCAGCTGTATCCTGTAGTATTGTGTTGGATTTGTGGCAAATGGCTTTGTGCTGAGCCGTTGGTCATGTTAAAGTGTCTGCCCAGGTCACCAGGTCTCTCTGCGCTGGTGATTCGCCTCTGTTGCCGTTGACCGATTCCTTAAATGTTTTGTCAAAGGCAAACTTTGTCAGAGACTAATGGGTGCGTTTGCTTGGAGATAATAAATGTCAAAGTGCAGTTTAGCTGAGAGCCACTTATTATGAAACCTTCTTAAAAACAGAGGTCGATGGGGTGAGCGATGCCCTGTCTGCAGCTACGCTGGAGAAGGGTCGATGGGTTTGTCTTGAATTGGTTTCCAGAGGCGACCTGGAGCTACAAGGGCGTGCGAGTTCGTATGTTGGTTATTCCTGATGGCAACTGAAATCCTCATCATTAGTTGCCCAGAGTCCTTTGTCTCCAGTCAGTGATTTGCATTTTCTATTTTACATTTCATCTGTGCAATTTGACCGAAGAGTGACAGGAGGAGGAGGTGGTCAGCCCAAGGCTGTAGCCAGCAAACAACCTCCATGCAGCCAAGTGACGCCTCTTTTGATGCTCCCAGGTAAACGGTGTGACCTGAGCTGTGGCCCTCACAGCTGGCTTCTACACATGGTGACCGAAAGCCGGTGTTCATTATTTAAAGCATGTAAAAAGCTGCCAACATCTGGCTCGACTCCATTCAAGTACAGCCCTGAATCAGTCCCAGGAGACAAGGCAATGCGTCGCTGAGCAGGAAGCGGGTGGTGACAACCCCGTCCTGCCACCGAGTCCCTAAAAATAAGTCCTGTCTGACTAATCTGATGCAGCTGTTTGAGGGAATAAATGAGTTAACAGATGAAGGATGAACAGCTTATAATTTATCAACTGCATTGCCGAAATTGATAGAAATCCTCCCAGTGAGGATTTTTCTGGCACACTTTAGAAATGTGAGACTGCGAGGGCTGTGCTGCTCTCCCGAGTACTCTCCCTTGCTGTCTCAGACTGTCACATAAGCGTCATTTTATCTGCGCTTTTCTATAGGAGAAATTGAGGCTGAGTTAAATCATGCTGCACTCTAAGGGATCCGCACTGCGTGGGCGGTTGTTGGCCTGACGGTTTTACAGACGACCTTAGCAATGGGACTTGGTGGAGTCCCCCAGCTGGGACCATTTTCCGTAGAGATGGGTGATTTCCAGAGTTTGATACATGTCAGCTACGCAGTTTTTTTATATTCACAGTGTCTCTTCTCTTTAAGGGTTGTACACGCATATATATGTGTATTTATGTGCATATTTAACCAAAAAAGACTTCTGTTTCATACAGGGAATACAAAGGTGGGTTGTAAATGACACAGAAACTGGAAATAGGGCACAGAGCATCCGTTTCCCAAAGTCTTTACTTGAATATCACATAATTTTCTGAAACACAGGCTATAATTGAGTTAGCGGTTATTGGGCTTACAGCCGGGGTCACCAAATGAAGCTCTGTGGCCTGTAGCCTGGACGAGGTCGCCCCTGGTGATGACAAGGGTCCCTTCAGGCAATGCTAATTGAAACCCGAGGAGGGTTGTGTTCGGGAGCCGCTGGGAAAAAGGGAAATTGTCGGGTGGTTTTGTATTTAGATCTAAAGATAATATATTTAAATGAACCAAGTAGGCAACTGGATAACATAATCAGTGCTGTAAACCCTTCGATCGTATTCCTTTTACTGTTTACTTCAGCTTTCTCAATATACCAAAAATGTTTGTATTGACAATTTAGCCCTGTGAAATCGCAGCTGGAGGTTTGGGAAGGGTAGAGACAGATGGGGTTTTTGACCTCTGGGGAGGCAATTTGAGAGGGAAAAGAAGTACGTTAACAGAATAAATTCTGCTAAAATTATGGTTAAGTGACTAGCTAAGAGCGTTGACCTTTAAATCACCGTATTTAAGCTTTGAAGTCAACAAATGATCGGGATAAGTGAGGTGGTGCTGAAGGGAATGAATTATTGTTGTAGGCTGTCTGCAGACTCAGGAAGGCAACGCGGTGTTGAGGAGTTAATGTTTAAAACACTTTTATTCTGTCAAGTGAGGACGTTTTTAAGAAGACCCTTAGATCTGGGACACACTCCTAGAAATTGCAGTGCATGTGCAGGTAAGGTGAGGCAGCTTGAAGGAAAGGAAAATGTGCTTTGAATAACAGATGTGCAAAAGCAGCAAAGGAAGGAGACTTAGGGATAAAAGCATGTGATAATTAGAAGGTAAAGATCCAAGTGTGTGGCAGATGCAAGAGAAGCTAATCAGGTCTTATGGTGAATAAGCAAGAGGATTAGTTAAAATCAGGAAAGAGAATGGTTTCATTATACAAAGCCTTTGTAAAACCTCATTTGAAATATCATGTCCAGTGCCGGGCAGTGGGTTTAAAGAAGGATATTCACGATATCACCAGAGTGTAAAGGCAGCGTTACGAGGCTTAGCGAGGCATTAGGAGGGTGAGCCCGGGAAGGGAGACTCCGGGAGCTGCCTTGACAAAAGAGGGAAGAGAGGACTCGATTGCATTTTGTCAGTGTTCCAAGACCCGAGGAAGGATTCCCGGCACGCAGGGCTGTGGCCGTGCGAGAGGTCGGTGGGTGATGGATACTGGCTTCCAGTAGCTGAAGGGCATCTACAAGAAAGCTGGAGAGGGACTTCTTACAAGGGCATGTAGCGATAGGATGAGGGGGAACGGTTTTAAACTGAACGTGGAGATTTAGATGAGATATTAGGAAGAAATTTTTCACTATGAGGGTGGTGAGCCCCTGGCCCAGGTTGCCCAGAGCAGCTGTGGCTGCCCCATCCCTGGAGGGGTTCAAGGCCAGGTTGGACGGGGCTTGGGGCAACCTGGGCTGGTGGGAGGTGTCCCTGCCCAGGGCAGGGGGTGGCACTGTATGGTCTTTAAGGTCCCTTCCAACCCAAACCGTTCTGTGATTCTATGAATGAATGTTTAGGGCCAGCTGCAGGAAGGATCTTCTCTGACCATAATGCAGTGGTATAAGGAGCAGGTTGGTCAAAAAAGCTGGGCGCTGCCAAGTGATGGCCACAACCTCAGCCTTACCTGAGGTGTTTTAGGGATGGCAGGTAGAGGGTAAGAGCCCAAGGCTTGTTTTGCTGATGGGCTTCTCAGTATTGATGGACTGAGGCCAACTGCTCTAAAAATAGCCGCAGCCTTCCATGGGACCACCTTGAAAGCTGAGTGACAATTAAAAGCATAGGGCTGAGCAAGAGTGTAAAAGCCCAAATGCCTGTAGAAGCATTGCTCCTAAACATAGGGCAAGGACACGCTGTTCATGATGACTGGAGAGGAGCAGTGGCAGGACCAAACTCACCAGCGTTGCCTTCTCCGGCGCTTTGAGAGGTGCTCAGAAGCACTGTCTCTTGAGTCCTTTGCAGGTGGGAATTACAGCGGTGATTTCTGTGCTGGGGAGTGAATTTGCATTCAGTGATGAGAAATACCATTTCATAGAAGAAATGCTGTGAGAGGCAAATCGGTGATTAATTCAGCTTGTGATTAGAACAGGTCATAAAGCAGAAACTCCAGCTAAAATCTACTTTGCAAAATAATGCATTGGTTTCTCCGTGGAAATTCGTAAGCCAGAAAGTTGGGCCATGGTGACCTGGTGACAGCAACACATGGGAGATATCCAGCTCCAGTTTGTTGGCCTTGGCATCAAGTCTGGTCACTAGCAAGAAGAAGCTTCGAATAATTAATTGCCCTTTTTCTTCATTTTTTTTTTGAGGAGAAAGATGTATCTTTTTCTTTACTCCACGGCGGAACCATAGGCGTTAAACAGTGCAGGTATGTCACTGCTCATTTCAGTCTTAATGCAAACATATTGGAATTTTGATTATGTTTGTTCATTGTTCTTCGAGCCCTTCATGCAACCTGATGGAAGTAAGCTTGTTTATGGAGATGGAAAAGGAGGGGGAAGAATCATTATCATCTTTATGAGGTATTACAGTCCTAGCGATCAGCAGCCTGTTCAATTCTGAGTGGTAATCAACATGCACCTTTCATCTTTCTTGCTTTATGCTCCTACTGTGACCTATAGTCTGCGAGACGTGGGCATGTAAAACAGAGAATGGGCAATTAATAATTTGCATTAGTTTGCATGCCCGCAGTATTACAGAAGTGTGCACGTGCATGCATAGAAAAAACAACGCTCCAGTGGTCCACAGGGCATCCACCCATGCCATTTTTCATCCTTCTTAAACAAACAAAGCCTAATTTTTTAATCCCATATGGGATGAAAGCAAAGGAAAACCTGGCTTATCAGAAATATCAGGAGGTGCCAGTAACCTATGTCCAATATTTTTAAAAGTTACTCAGTTTTTTACGTGAGGTACGCAAAAATACACGCCAGTGTGAATACTCAGATTGATGACAGCATTGTGGAATAGTCTGTAAGATAACTGTCTGCTTGTTAAACCACGGAGCGTGCTGAACTGAGGGGGTTTTAATCTGTAAATACACAGAGCAGCAACATTTGGAGGAGAAATTAGAAATCCAGGCAGGGCTGGTTCAGCCTAAACCAGGGCTCTAAATCGTCGGAGTTGGGGCGCCTGCCCCAAGCTCAGGGAGGAGCGTGGGACCTCATTCCCTCTTCCTCCTGGGGTCTCCCTGGAATTTGCTACCGGGGAATGATGCCTGGATGCTTGGGAGCTGTCTGCTGGCAGGGCCCGGCACTGCATGAGGGCTGCAGCTCCTCGGCTTTGTGCAGGCTGAGGGAAAGACATTTCCCATCTCAGCAGCATCATCTGAGGGTAGAAATAGTAGACAGTGGCTTTCTGGGATGCCGGGATGTCAGGAAATTTGCAGGATGGCCTCGTCCAGCAATGAGGAGGTGAAAAATCTCTCAGGTGGGGAGGGGGACGTACAGCCATACTGATAAAAAGGGAATTTCAAAAGATGCCAGAGGAATTCAGTGTGTTTTAGAGAGCTGCCTCAGCCCTCCCAATTTTTTTTTCCTAACTTGGTAAAAGTTTGTATCCAGCAAATGCATCTTATGGCACAGACCAGGGAGTAGGAAACCATAAACACCCCTTGTAGGCGCCGGTGGCTGGGGAGCAGCCTGTCACTGCCAAACCGGCACCTCTCGCTGGATGCATCTTCACAACCACTGAAGTCACTTGCAGCGGGATCACAGGCGTTTGCACAGCTGGAAGGTTTCAGCAAAAGCAGTGTAATGCAGCTATTACAGAAGTATTTACAGCTCCCATTGGCAGCTGCTCTAATTCCCTCTCCCACCTCTTGGAGTTGCTCACAAAATATTCTCCAGTACAAGAGAGTGAAAAGATTTCTTTTTTGGTAGGAAACCCTTCTTCTCTGCTGCCATATAGAGGTGTGCGTATAAAAATGCGTACTCATGCATACAAAAATCAGCAAAATAAAATAAAGCAAAATGAAACGAAGATCCAAGAAAAAAAAATCTCTTTCTGTGAGATGAAGGGATTCTAAAGGGCGCCTTTTTTTTTTTTGGTTTATGTCTATGAATACATCACAGAAGATCAGCCTGGGATGATATTCATCCTGAAATGAGAGGGTTTTTTGCACGTCCACCTCCAGACCATGCAATAGAGCTCTTAATCCATACGCTTTTAGGCAAATGATGCACCAACAAAGCATAAGCTGGACTAGCAGATCCTTTCAAAGGGCCTGTCCGCTGCTGGAGCAAGGTTTGGAGCAACGTCCCTTTCTTTTTCTCTTGGATTGCTCAAGACAGTGCACCATATGGACTGCTCCTTCTAGCAGGATCAATGCTTAAAAGACACCGTTTCTTTTTGCCCCTTGACAGACGAACGCTGGCACTGTTGGCTTAGCTCTGTAGTGGAGATCCCCTGCCTCTGAGACATGTCTCTGCTGAACCTTGGCCCGAATATGTCCCTTGCTGTATGCAGGCTGTGGTGCAAGACATCTTTAGTTGGTTTGGTGTTAGGTGGACTGTCTCTTGCTGACCCCTCGGCTGCTGGTTTGGATGGCAGTACTGGAGTGGTCCTCCACTGGGCCTCCCAGTGCGCCGCTCATAGCCCAGAAAGCCAACCGCGTCCTGGGCTGCATCCCCAGCAGCGTGGCCAGGAGGGCAAGGGGGAGGATTCTGCCCCTCTGCTCCGCTCTGGGGTGACCCCACCTGGAGTACTGTATCCAGCTTTGGAGCCCTCAGCACAGGAAGGACATGGACCTGTTGGAGCGGGGCCAGAGGAGGCCCCAGAGATGCTGGGAGGGCTGGAGCCCCTCTGCTGTGAGGACAGGCTGAGAGAGCTGGGGGGGTTCAGCCTGGAGAAGAGAAGGCTCCGCGGAGACCTTCCAGCCCCTTCCAGTCCCTCAAGGGGCTCCAGGAAAGCTGGGGAGGGACTCTGGATCAGGGCGGGGAGCCATGGGACGAGGGGGAATGGTTTTAAACTGGTAGACGGGAGATTGAGATGAGATATTGGGAAGAAATTCTTTGCTGTGAGGGCGGTGGGCCCCTGGCCCAGGTTGCCCAGAGAAGCTGTGGCTGCCCCATCCCTGGAGGGGTTCAAGGCCAGGTTGGACGGGGCTTGGAGCCACCTGGGCTGGTGGGAGGTGTCCCTGCCCAGGGCAGGGGGGTTGGAACTATATGATCTTTAAGGTCCCTTCCAACCCAAACCATTCTATGATTCTGTGATCCGCAAAGCTGAGTGCAGGGAGGGGACGTGCAGAGGGAGAGGCTGTAACCAGCTGGGGATGCTCTATATCCCTTAAAGCAGGGCGGCTGTTTCAGGTGTTGCACTGGGGATGTGGGTGTTGGACTTTATGGACCAAAGCTGCAAATTGTTCTTTCTGGCTGGTTGTCGTAGAGTCAGGTGCTGTGCAGTGTCAAACAAACACCTTCCCTTTCCTCCGAAGCTGCTCCCACAGTCCCCACTACTCCAAGACGTAAGGAATTTGCTGTCTTTAAGGAAATTATTTGTGTAAACTGTTGTAGGAAGCGAAAAGTGCTGGCTCTTCCTCTGGTAGAGCTAGGATGCTCTTAAGACACCAGCTAGTCCTTCCCTCCTCACCAGCATCCATCATCATCTGTCTTCCACTGGAGTCCCATCTTCTCGGCCCCAGCACGGGGGATGAGATAGTGAAGCTCTCCAGTCAATAGGAGGAACACGGTAATTTATATATCCTGCTGATGCTGGTAAAGAGGAATGGAAATTTATGACTTGCCTACCCACATCTCTTCACTTCGTTGACAAGATTGGTAGGAGAAATAGAGCAAAACCCTGTCTGCAAGTCCAAGGACAGTGACAGCCTGGTCTTGCAGCATCAGGGACCGGAATAAGGCTGCAGCACAGAGAAATCATCTTCTCGCTTGGTGTCTGAGGATGTTATCCCGAGAGTAGTTAATGCATTCATGTTACTGCACTGTCTTCTATTGGATTCAATATATTAAAGTGTTACTCAATCTATTTTCTATTTAGTTTGCGGCAACCTCTGGTATTAACCTTTCCTTCTTTAGCATGTGCTGGAAGAACAGAACAGACAGCAAATAGAGAGCTAGCTGAAATTATGTGGCGTTTGCTGAGATTGTAAATCTATTTGCAAACGTCTTGGAACAAACTTTGAGTGGGTGGAGTTAGCTAATAAACTAGAATTTTCGTCTTTCATGTCACTCAAATAGTTTAACTTCTCGGTAAAAGCAGTTGTTTTTGTGCTGCATTCACCTTAGAATCCCTCATTATGATCAGGGATCTGAGGTATCGGTTCTCGTTTGCTACTAAAAGAATTAAAAGAAAAATGTGCGAGAGTATGAAAGTCACAGCCTTTGCTATACATGGAAGTGTGGAGACCCTGCTGTCAGTGGGAATGTGTATCCGTGCTAAAAAAGCTCTGCTCCAAAACTGTTGGAATCTGGAGCCGCATTAATCTGGAATTACCCCAATGACAATCCAGTTTTGCTTTATTTGCTCCTTTAAAATAATTTCTTTAGGCAGATGAAGATAATAATATCTGTCCCCAGCAGCTCAAGTAAAAACAACTGCCTGAGAAGGCATTATTATGTCAAGAAGTCATAGTACTATTGAAATATTGGTGAGCCAGCGATAGCCTTGAACAAGGAGACACAGCTTTCTTACCAGCTCTCCTGATGGTTTCCCATTGTTCAAATACGATCTTTTCCTTTACCTTCTTTTTCGGATTATTTTTTAAAGTAAATTGTATAATAATACTTTCGACCCAGAGCGCTGGAAGTTGAATCGCAGAGACGTGAAACTCCAACTTCTTGTTACGTGCATCGATTCTGGATAATTATAGCTTTAAATTACATATTTTCCTGCATTGTTTAAAAAGAAACTGTCATGGAAACTTTGGCGAGAGAAAATTTCATTATCCCGGAACAATGTAGTTGGAGAAAACAAAAGGGAGGGGGGAAAAAAAAAAAAAGAAAAATGGTAATTAGTACAGAAACCTCACCAGGAAACATTATGCAGTCATTTATTCTCTCCTACGCACCATACACTATCACATGGTTGTTCTTATTTGCCTTACAGACAGCACAATAGAGTGCCCCAAAAAAGAAACAGAAAGCTTGAAGGGGCAAACAGTAAATTTGGAGGTGCTCCAAGATTGAACCTATGCCTATTTGCTCTACAGCAGCTGATAAAAGTCCTTGTGGTTTTGATACCTGTAACTTTTCATAGCAAATCCTTCCTTTCTCCTTCTTCCTAAAACATCTCCTTACCAGCAACCGCGCGGCGCAAAGGTGGGATTGCCAGTGTTTTTTAACGAGGGGTTTCAAACGCAACTGTTAATCAGCCACCCACGACAAACCTCCTCGTACTGACAGAAGGGAGTTTATTTCGTTCCCCGTTTTTAGGCAAAAGCTCTTTCTCAGATCCGGGATCCAAGTGGGCAGGGTAATACTACGGGCAAACAAACATATGTTTTACAGACTTGTTGGAAACCATCCCACTTTGTTCCAAAAAAATATTATATGTTGAGGATGGAAGAGAAAGTTAAATGTACCTCTGAAGGAGCCAGGAAATTCCCATCCTGGGAAATCTTTGGGCAATGTTGCCGTTTGGCACAATCTGTTCTGCACCCAGGGCAAAAGAAATAAAAATATGCTTTTTAGAAGTGGTTCTGTGACCCTCCGGGCTAAATCGTGGCTGGCACTGATGAATTAGCAATATATCCAGATGGGGATTAGCATTACCAGAGGCAGGGAAATCGGCCCAACCTTCCTTCCAATTTGGTGATGGGATTTTAAAAAGGGATTTTAGTGAAAACACTGGAGGAGATTTCAGTTCCAGTAAAGAGATGACATTGAATCATGCAGGAAGACAAAATGATTCCTAAACTCCATATGAAAAAACAACCCCCAAACCAACCAAGCATTTTGATGCTATTTATTCATACGTTTTACAAAACCCATTGAAGATTATTTTGGCAAAAAGAAGCTTTTGCCGTATTCCGACAATTTTGTCCTCCCGCTTGAATTTGGTGCTCATCTGTGCTGGAAGGCAGACGTCAGTCTTTGTCGTCTCAGACAAGTTCTCGGGGTTAAAGGGTCAAGAGTCACAGATTGGAAGCCAAAGCAAGATGAATTGAGAAAAAAATAATGTGCACAATTTTAACAATGAATGCAATTAACTGTTGGGATAATTTACCTCGGGGTATGATGGCTTCTCCATCACTCGAAGTCTTTAAATCATGACTTGAATGGTTGTCTAAATGATGTTGTGTAGCTCGGAATTAAATTATGTTGATGGAACAGTGGAATTTTGATATAGTAGGGAGGGATTATTTGTCCTTTAATGTCCTCTACATATATGTATAGATAGAGAGAGAGACATATATTTAAATATAATACACCTAAAAGGTGCAATGCATCGAGCACATCTCCATGTTGGGAAAACTTAAACCTTTTTTTGTAGTTCCAGAATTATATAGAGTTGTTGTATATATTATATATAATATTAGCATAAAATTCACATCCTACGCGCTCCCCTGCGTATGTACTTTCTTTGCAGATTAGTGTTTTCCCCATAGAAAGCTGTTAGAGAATAGCTTAATCCATGACCTGCGGTCCAGCAGATCTGCCTGCGGTAAAGAATCTCTGGTGTCAAAAAGCGGTTTTAAATTTTCATAGTTCTTCTCACTGTAAAATAAGTCGTTGTCTTCCCTACAAAAATTTAATAAATCCTGGTAAAATGCACAATTTTAATTGGAATAGCAAACTAATCTGAGCTATGAGTTGGCCAGTCCGGCCCAAACCACGACAGACAGGACAAACTTAGTTCTGGTTGGAAGAGAAAAATCTTAATTTTTCTTAAGAACTTTGCTGATGGTTTTTATGACAGGCATTGGTCAGGTTCGATTAAATTCCTGATCTGTCTGGCTGCCAGACGAGGAGCGCTCACAATTCCTCCTCTGCAAGAGCTTTCCCCACATCTTCCTGTTGACTCATCGATTGAGGGCCTGCTTACAGTTGATATTGGCTCATCTTTCTGGGCATCATCCAAATTTACTTTGAGAGATGCAAGGGGAAAGTAGAGAGCGAGGGGCAGGGATCCCTCTGCTGCCGAGGGAGTGACGAGGTGTTTGGTCCCTGTCATGGGAGCCAGGGTGACAGCTCCAACGTGCTCAAGAAACATGAGGTACTGCAGATACACGGGGTCTACAGACAGATGGGGAGGGACTCTTGATCAGGGAGTGGAACGATAGGATGAGGGGGAACGGTTTTAAACTTGAAAGAGGGGAGGTTGAGATGAGATATTGGGAAGAAATTCTTGGCTGTGAGGGTGGTGAGCCCCTGGCCCAGGTTGCCCAGAGCAGCTGTGGCTGCCCCATCCCTGGAGGGGTTCAAGGCCAGGTTGGACGGGGCTTGGAGCACCCTGGGCTGGTGGGAGGTGTCCCTGCCCAGGGCAGGGGGGTTGGAACTAGATGGTCTTCAAGGTCCCTTCCAACCCAAACCATTCTGTGATGCTGCAATTTCAGCACCGTGCTAAGGCCTGAATTTTTTTGATCCTTGTTTGATGGGCTTAAGCATTAGGGAGTAGTAAAAATATTGCGGTCCTCACCAAGATCTTCTTACACATAGGCAAGATAGTGAGGTGGATTGAGAACTGGCTGAATGGAAGAGCTCAGAGGGTTTTGATCTGCAGCGCAGAGTTCAGTTGGAGGCCTGTAACTAGTGGTGTTCCCCGGGGTTCAGTACTGGGCCCGGTCTTGTTCAACATATTCATCAACGACTTGAATGCGGGGACAGAGTATACCCTCAGCAAGTTTGTTGGTGACACAAAACTGGGAGGAGTGGCTGATACACTGGAAGGCCGTGACACCATTCAGCAAGACCTGGACAGGCCGGAGAGTTGGGTGGAGAGTGAATGAAATTCAACAAGGGAAGTGTAGGGTCCTGCATCTGGGGAGGAATAACCTTGTGCACTGGTACAGGTTAGGCGCTGACCTGCTGGAAAGCAGCTCTGCAGAGAGGGACCTGGGAGTCCTGGTGGACCACAGTTGCCCATGAAGCAGCAATGTGCCCTTGTGGCCAAGGAGGCCAATGGTCTCCTGGGGGGCATTAAGAAGAGCATGGCCAGCAGGTGGAGGGAGGTCATCCTCCCCCTCTGCTCTGCCCTGGGGAGGCCACAGCTGGAGCACTGGGTCCAGTTCTGGGCTCCCCAGTTCAAGAAGGACAGGGAACTGCTGGAGAGAGTCCAGCGGAGGCTATAAAGGTGATCAAGGGCCTGGAGCATCTCTCTGCTGAGGAAAGGCTGAGAGCCCTGGGGCTGTTCAGCCTGGAGAAGGGAAGACTGAGAGGGGATCTCATCAATGCTCGTCAATAACTAAAGGGGGGGTGTGTCAAGAGGATGGGGCCAGGCTCTTCTCAGTGGTGCCCGGTGACAGGACAAGGGGCAACGGGCACAAACTGGAACGTGGGAAGTTCCATCTGAACATGAGGAAAAACTCCTTTCCTTTGAGGGTGGCAGAGCCCTGGCAGAGGCTGCCCAGAGAGGCTGTGGAGTCTCCTTCTCCGGAGACATTCCAAACCCCTCCTGGACGCGTTCCTGTGCAGCCTGCTCTGGGTGACCCTGCTCTGGCAGGGGGATTGGACCAGATGATCTCCAGAGGTCCCTTCCCACCCCGTCAGTCTGGGATTCTGTGATAGGATGGTTATTTCAGCCTAAGGTTTCCACTGACCATTAGAGTTTGTTTGATACAACTGTCTCTGCTTTTATGAGGCCGTGAAATGCTTCACTCGAGAGTTTTTTTCCTCTTCTTCACCTGCCTTCCTTTAATAATGTCACCATGTAAATATCCATTTACGTTACTGCCATCGACACATGCTTCAGCATCCACCCCTCAGGTTTTGACAGCCCAATCCTTCATGGTCTGAGCTGGGGAACTTGAGGAAAATGAGGTGGCTGCCAATCAGTTTGAATGAGCCGCGTGTTGCGGCAGAGCCTCTTCCGTGTTGTCAGTACAAGTCAGATCAATTATATTTGAAACAGATCTTTTATTTTAAGCTTAAATGATCTATTTAGGTCAGCACCTTAGCAACTCATTCTGTGTCCCTGGCTGTGCAGCTGGTCCTCATTGCACACCGCTTAGCCTTTGTAAGACTTTAGATGCAATTTTTTATATTTTTAGGCCAAATTTCCTCACGGTGTTTATATACAGTACCTAACTTTCAAATGAACAGTTGCGTGCCAAAAACCTGCTGCTTCGGCACTTTCTAACTGTACCTGGCAGGTAGTCACTGGGGAAAAACAAGTAGTTATGCTCACAAGAGGATGAAAAATATTCTTTAAATTCCCACTGTTGCCATTTCATACAGCAGCCTGCAGATGTATCGCTTCCACGACTGCTCTGCCAAGCAGCGTAAATCGGGATTGTCTTGGGACTCGCACAGGGATCCGGAGAGCCAGGCACGGAGCTGTGCAGGTGGCATCTCAACCAGTCGAGGACAAGAATACGCTGGGTTAGGTCTACCGCCCACCCAGTCTGGGACCCTTCTTCCTCAGTGTTCAGTGCCAGGTGTCTCAGAGGTAGAAAAAAAAAAATAAATTGAGAGTTATTTCTCTTATCAAACAGTTTATACCCTGAAAAGCCGACCAGCTGGGGTCTTCTCAGCTCTTCAAGTGTCGTATCCTCCTGTTGCATTGTTTTAAATTCCTCTCTACTACAAAACATTTCCTATTCTCTACTTGTATACAGCATTAATCACTGGGGCAATTTTATTTGTAAGTTATCTTTATTGGTATAACAAAATATTTATAACCATAATTTATAGCCTGTTAATAATACAGTATTTTAAATGAAATGGAAAACATGAGGTGTTGATTACTTCAGATGGAGCGTGTTTGGGTCTGGATAGTGGTGTTACTCTGATGTCCAGCTTGGGATAATCGCGTTCCCCGTTCCTGCGTTGCCTCTTCCTTCTGCGTTCCATTGGGAAATCTTCCCTGGCCTATGCTAACTTGCAG
Organism: Dromas ardeola; assembly: GCA_013398915.1. Classification (NCBI taxonomy): domain Eukaryota; kingdom Metazoa; phylum Chordata; class Aves; order Charadriiformes; family Dromadidae; genus Dromas; species Dromas ardeola. The sequence goes on along the minus strand of VYZM01001427.1, from coordinate 420,485 downwards.
ATTAATGCCTCCGAGATGTCTGCATCAGTGAATGGTCTATGAATAAACGTTTTTGTCTTCCTTTGCTTTGGCTGACGGTATTCTGGGGTCATTTGAATAGAAGCATAAGTTATTTTTATAGCTGGTTTGCTCCCGTGCATATGATAACGGCATATCACAGTCCAGTTGTCTGCGGGACATGGAGATCAGCTGGCCTCGGTGCTTTGTTTTTAAACATCCCTGCCGTCTTACAGGTTGTATAATGCAAAGACACTTTTCTTACTGAACCAATTGATAATTGGAGGGAACCATTGTCTTGGTATGGGAAGAATTCTCTATACAGGCAGTAGCGTGCAGAAGTTACTGTTTGTCCTTCCAGCAGGAAGGGCTTTTGGGGCATGTGGAGGTACCTGGGATGGATATGTACAGACATCTCCCTCTGCTCCCGAGGCGTTCCGCAGATGAGAGCATCTCGAGAAAAGCCGTACCTTGTATGAACACTGTGCTGTTGCCTGTTTGACTGTGTGTTGGGGTTCTCTAATAGGTGTGATGACAGGATGCTTTCTACCTGTTTGGTTTTTGTATAATTTCTCTGATTACAGCCTTCTAATCATAGAATCACAGAATGCTTTGGGTTGGAAGGGACCTTAAAGACCATCCAGATCTAACCCCCAGCCCTGGGGGTTAGCCCTGGACACCTACCGCCAGCCCAGGTTGCTCCAAGCCCCGTCCAACCTGGCCTTGAACCCCTCCAGGGATGGGGCAGCCACAGCTTCTCTGGGCAACCTGGGCCAGGGGCTCACCACCCTCACAGCCAAGAATTTCTTCCCAATATCTCATCTCAATCTCCCGTCTACCAGTTTAAAACCGTTCCCCCTCGTCCCATGGCTCCCCGCCCTGATCCAGAGTCCCTCCCCAGCTTTCCTGGAGCCCCTTGAGGGACTGGAAGGGGCTGGAAGGTCTCCGCGGAGCCCTCTCCTCTCCAGGCTGCACCCCCCCAGCTCTCTCAGCCTGTCCTCCCAGCAGAGGGGCTCCAGCCCTCCCGGCATCTCCGGGGCCTCCTCTGGCCCCTCTCCAACAGCTCCGTGTCCTTCTGCTGTTGGTGCCCCAGCGCTGGAGGCAGCCCTGCAGGGGGGTCTCCCCCGAGCGGAGCAGAGGGGCAGAATCCGCCCCCTGGCCCTGCTGCCCACGCTGCTGGGGATGCAGCCCAGGCTGTGGGGGGGTTCTGGGCTGCAGCGCAATAATGAAACAGACCATGGTTGAGCAGAGAACTGTTTTTGCATGTCTTCCCTCTATTTCTCTTCAGCATGTTATTTCTGGCTGAATTGACAAGTTTCTTACGTGAGTGGGAGAGTGGACATCCCTGCAAGAGCCCAAATGTGTTCCCTTCTCCACCTTTAAGCACCAGAGGCTTTAGCAAAGGGCAGTTAGGGACAGGAAGCTCTGAGGGACAAAGACCCTCTTGCTCTCCTTTCTGCCCAGCTATGCAAAGAAACACCACGGACCTGGGATCTGATACAAAACGACAACCTGCTCGCCAATTTTGCTAGGATTTCTTGCTCTTGGATGATGCAATTGCATAATTTGCTCAGTGTGTGTTTTACATGGCAGGTCTTTTGAACCTAAGAATTATGCACGAGCAAGATCCTGAGGCCCTGCATGTGCGAGTGGGCTGCACATAGCTTTTATTGCAATACAGAGTTTCAGCATTGTTACCAACTCAACTGAATTAAATCTGAAAGAAATGGCTTATTGGGTAAACAGAAAGAACAGGAGACCCAGAGCAAATGGAGAGTGCGTAGTAGTAATTCAAATACGAAGAAACAGCAGCGTACAAGACAAAGATGGAGCAGATAGCGGTGTTTGCATACTTTGGTTGCACGAAAGCAGTGTGAAGTTGTTTATATTTCGTCTCGTCTTAGGGGCATTCAAGGGATGATTCTGGCTGCTGTTAAAGGGAATGGAGAGAAGTTCTTCCAAGTGGTGGCCATTTGTATTTCTCATGTGCATATTTGCTGTAAGGAGAGGTATCCTCACGGCATCAGTTTGGACCCTGATATTGGTTTTGAGTGAAAAGTGCCACACATGACCTGGGGCTCCCAGTCTCGTCCTGGGGCAATAGGCTCAAGTCTGTGGCAGAAGAGCTTCACAGGCAGCAGGACCAGTCTGCAGAGTGGGACAGCTGGTGCGGAGGACGCGATCTCTATGTTGTACATTTGAGTTAGCGTATTTTAAGCTCTCTGTGCTCTGTTCCTCTGGTCCCATTAGCAATCGGACCTCATTTTCTGCTTAATTTTAACCGAAAGGAATCTAGTTTGCATGCCCTGGGAGCCCTTTGCAATCTAAAGGCCGGGTTGGACGGGGCTTTGAGCAACCAGGTCTAGTGGGAGGTGTCCCTGCCCAGGGCAGGGACTTGGAACTAGATGATCTTTAAGGTCCCTTCCAACCCAAACCATTCTATGATGATTCTCAATCAGAGCTTGGGAGTGGATATAGCTGGAAACCACCTTCCTGCTCTAAACTAAAATGCCGTTGTAACCTCCTGCAGGTACTGCTGTGGCAGGCTGGCCCTGGACTGGTGTCTCCGCTTCTTCCAGTGTGGCTGGGTACTCAGCAAAACCTCAAGCCTGGAACACCCACCCGCTTCTGTGCACCGTTTCCTCAGGGAGCCTGAGCCTGCTTGGAAAGGCCACCAAGAAGAAAAGGTTTTCCAAGGATTAGTCTCGTGTTTTGTTGTCTTTTGCCGCTGTTGATGGCCCCTGGATGCTGTTGATGCTGCACCTGCCTATGAACATAGATCCAGTGTGACTGGATTTCACTCCGAGACCACGGGAAGACGACTGTGTCACTTGTCACCGGAGCTGCCTGATTTTTTAAGACAGTAATTTCACAGAGACGCAAAAAAAAAGACCTTTTCAGTTACAACATCAAAGGCAACCGGGGGAAGAAAGGATCCCAAACCCAGACCTTCTCTGCTGACTCATCAGACGAGTGATGGCTGTAGTCTGCACCTGGATGACAGGTAATCCTTTCAGACATTAAATAACTGCAGTGACAAAGCAGCTTGTGGAGTGGTGCCCAGTGCCAGAGATCCCTCTCCAGAGCCTGTGCGGGAGCTTGAGTAAAGCTGCAGTGTGTACATACTGATAGCTAGCAGGCGAAGAGTTTTACCATTAAATTTTCTTCCTTTGTTGACCAAGGAAATAAAGTTGGTCCGATGCTCGCATGAGCAGAATGAAAAACTGCAGCGTGATTAATGGAGGCTCGCGATTATGCCTCATCTCTGCCATATGCAATATTGGATCACAAACTGCTCTGTATCTAGAGTAATGGAAATCCCACCTTGCTTTAAGCGGGGCAGAGCAGAGCCGGGCGAGTACTCCTGGTAGTTCCCAGCAGTCATTAGTCCCTGCTGTATGTTAATTGTGCTGTGCTCCCCACGCAGCTTTGGAGAGGGAGGCAGAATATGTCGTTGTTTGGGGGCCTGATCCAGAAATCCGGACTTACCTCCCTCCCGGATCCTCTTTAACTCCCCATGTTTGGTGTTTAAGTTGCCTCATGCACTGAAGTGATCTCACTGCAAATGTTTCTTTTAGTGGGGCTGCTTTTTTGAGAAAATATTTCCTATTGTGGGTGCCTTGCGAGCAGGGGGGAGCCTCCTCTGCCAGATGTCGGTGTGAGCTGGGCATACTGCAGCTCAGCGTGCCTTCGGGCGATTTCTTGGCTGGTGGTACCTTCTTTGTGCTTCTTCCAGTGCCTTGCATTTGAATGTCACAAAGTATTTCACCAGATAATAACTACTGAACTTTTATAAGTAGTCCAGTGAGGTAGCCGCTCTGGTTAAATGTTTTGCCGGTGGGTGAACGGCAAAAGTGCAGCTCCAGCCAAGGCTTGAGAAATTAAAAGCGCGATGTGTTGCCGAGCCCTGTGAAACCTGGAGAAAAATAAACCATTTCTCGGGGGAAAAAAAGGTGAAGAGGCCAGCAGCTTAGAGCAGGACTAATCTTAAGGGCAGCAGAAATTAGATTATTAAAGTAATATTTGAATGAATCTCAAATAATTTCACTTTCGGGGCTGTGACCTGAAGTCACAGAAGTTTTGACTTGGTCATTATGTCTAGGTCTATTAGCTGTGTGAGAAGCAGACAGAGCACAGTCCTCACTGAAGGCATGGAAGTGCAGGGCTGAGAATTAATAGATTAAAAGGGGGATAAAAGCACAGGGTGCAGGGGGAAGCCTGAAGTAATGCACATCAGTGGGAATTTTCGCTACCCCTTGTGTCCTGGCCGTGTGGCTTGTCTTTTTCCTCCTTGAGCCAGGGGCTGTGTCTCTCCAAGGTCTTTCCTTCCAAGCAGGTCTACTGTGATAGTTCAGATTTGGAACTGTGCTGCTCCTTCCTCATTAGCAATTTAAAAACCTATACCTTCCCAAGCCGCTTTTCTTCTCCCTCCCTATCTCTTCTTGCCTCTGTACTGCTCATTATGGAGGTGACAAATGAACTAGAGGTGACTGAGCCACGGACCTTCAATTGTTCATTGACCTACGCTGTCTTTCCTCTGAACAGATCCTAAAATTACAAATTATGGATCTGCTATGATGCTATTTAGTTTAATTGGGAGGTTCATTTTATGGAAAGAAGGTTACTGAACTCTTGACACTCCGGTGTCAAAAAGCTACAAGCTCCTGACACCCAAATGACTTTGCCTGGTGAAAAGAATAATCCACCATTACTATGCCGCTACCATTTATTGTTGCTGCGACTCGCGCAGCTCCTGAAACGCCGGAGTTAAAAATGATGAAGTGGTGATGGTTATGGTTTTAATGCTTGCTTTTTTGTAAATTGCTATCTGAAGTGTCACTGCAACGAATGATTTGTAAGCATGATGGTGCACTTTGCCAGCTGAGCATCTCATTAGCACAGTGGACTGTAAACTGCTTTATCACTTGCTATGGTTTATAAGTGCATTCTAATAGCTTCCTCCTCTCAGGGAGGGAATGTTTTGCTTTGTAAATGTGAGCCTATTATATATTCATGTTAATCAGCAAAATCGGTATTCCCTCTTGAGAAGGATGAAGGTACCTGATTGAGAAAATACTTGCAGGTTCCCTTGTTTTATGACGCTTTTCTCATTGCCGCAGGAGAGCAGTGTCAGATGTGCTTTGTACGCGTCGCTCCTGTAACTCGGCAGCTTGGTGGGGACAGAACTCCCTAAAATGCATATCGTATAATCATGTCGTATAATCCCTCGCCTTCCCCTTGACTTGCTCACCCTCCTCTCCATAACGTTTGGCTCTTCCGAGAAGCTCACCTCCTTGGCTAGGCCATAGTTGTTCTTGTGCCAGCCTTGCTTTCAAGCTCCAAAGGTTTTCTTCTGCTCGGGGGGGGGCAAAAATAGGCACAGATTTGGTGTGTGCCTTGACTCTTGGTTGTCTTATTTTAAGGGTGAAACTGTTGGCTTCGTACTAAGGTTCTCGCTCTGCTCGTTTTTCTGCAAGCAGCATGGTCTCTTAGGGCACTTTGTCTGTAATGTCTCGGGAACACCAGGAGCCTGCGGCCACCGTGGCTCATTGGAGCTCGCGTCCTAAAAATAACGGGAGATGGCAGTCCCTTCAGTGTAGCCTGGTGACCAAATTTCATTGACAATTCTTCCATGCATTATTTTTAATGAGCTGCTGTAAGTTCTCTAATGAGCTTTTCATAAAAAAGATCCATTTACGTGTGTGTATGTACACTTCTCCTTTGTGCTCTTCTTCGGAGAGAAAATTACAGTTATATTGCATGCACTGACATTTTTTTTTCCCATTTTGTTTTCTTTTGCCTAATTACAGAACAAAGAGGTGAAATACAGTCCCTAAGAATCCTGTGTGTTTTTTTTCAAAGTGGCATGAATTAGAACGAAGAAAAATATGACTGTCCAACGTACCTTTAAATTTGCTTTACCTTNATTTTTTTTTCCCATTTTGTTTTCTTTTGCCTAATTACAGAACAAAGAGGTGAAATACAGTCCCTAAGAATCCTGTGTGTTTTTTTCAAAGTGGCATGAATTAGAACGAAGAAAAATATGACTGTCCAACGTACCTTTAAATTTGCTTTACCTTGGCTAAATTCCAGGCTGTAAAGGAATAATCGGTGTTTGTAAGTGAGTTACCATCACCGCGGTCTGAATAGTTAATTCCATCGCTCTGTTGGCAGACCGAAGGCTTCTGCTAACGGCTCCATAAATTATTCTCATTTTATATTTGGGATAATTAGTGTTATGTCATAAAGGGCTACGGACAGCATTTCTAAACTCAGAAGCTTATCTTCAGGCCTCTCAATCTGTACTTCAACGGACTGGTTCAATTAATAGATTAAGTAAAATCTTAACTTTATCCTCAAAGTTAAGAAGTGAGATGAGTATCTTAGATATAATAGTCCCACTTGGTAATGCTTAAAACTCTCAGGGGCCTTGTATAGTGACATTTTTTCAGGTTTTTGTATCAGTGCACTTTGGAAAAGAGCAGATTGAAGTACAACGCCGCGGGATGCACAAGGCAGTGAAGCACAATATGAACGTTTGGATGAGCTAAATGTTTGCTTTGTCATAGAAGGCAGTGAAGTTTGGGTACTCTAAGCCTCTAAATTTCGGTCTGCACTACAGAGTCAGAGTACTTAGCCACAGGCTTGGAAGCATAGCTTGAAGCATCCAAGCCTTCAAGGCTTGGATCCAAAAGCCTCATGTTTCTACTGCTGAATAATAGTCAATATATGTAGGTAGGGAATGTTTGTATGGATGTCCTTTCTTCCTAAGTTAAATGCAATAGACCATAAAATGATGACTGAAAATATAAGGACTAAAACAGTTAACATTTTTTACCATCTATCATCAGTCGGTGTCCCAAAGTGCCTCTGTTTGACGGCCAAAATTTGCTCTTGGATTAAAGCATAAAATTCCAAACAAAGGCAATGGGAACTGGGCAGGCACATCTGAGGACAGAAGTTGGCCCTACAAGCTCTGCATATGGTACCACTCAGAAGCTGCCAGGCACCTTTGGGATGCAGGACAGAAGGCAGATGAGTTAATAGCGCACGACAGGCTGCCTTGAAGCATGAGGAAGGAAAATGTTGGCTGAAGACCTTGGGGCAAACCCAGTGTCACTGCTGCAAGAAAGAGCAGGGACCTGGATTCACAAATGGCAGGGACGAAGTTTTCTCAATGAGATGTCCTCTGTGGGCTGAGTAATCCCCAAATCTGTCATAAACATAACAAGGGTTAACCCTTCATGGTGTGCTTCTCAGCTTCAACCAACTTCACCTGGAGTCTAAGTGCACCAGGGCAGTGCACCAGTCAGCACCAGGAGCTCCGGTGTCGAGGCTGGGTGGCAACGCTACTCTCAGCCTGAATGTGATGTGTGTTCGGGGATGTAAGTGCTGCACAGCCGTGTACGGGGGCCTTGGGGAGAGCTTCCCCCAACTTTCAGAGAAGACAGCAAGTCTTCTCCATCAAACAAGTGAATTTATGGTTTTCAAGAATCATAGAATCTAGAATCATAGAATGGTTTGGGTTGGAAGGGACCTTAAAGATCATGTAGTTCCAACCACTTTGCCCTGGGCAGGGACACCTCCCACCAGCCCAGGTTGCCCCAAGCCCCGTCCAACCTGGCCTTGAACCCCTCCAGGGATGGGGCAGCCACAGCTTCTCTGGGCGGCAACCTGGGCCAGGGGCTCACCACCCTCACAGCCAAGAATTTCTTCCCAATATCTCATCTCAATCTCCCCTCTTTCAGTTTAAAACCGTTCCCCCTCGTCCTATCACTACCTGCCCTTTTTAAAAGTCCCTCTCCAGCTTTCTTGTAGGCCCCCTTCAGATAATGGAAAGCTGCTGTAAGGTCTCCCCGGAGCCTTCTCTTCTCCAGGCTGAACCCCCCCAGCTCTCTCAGCCTGTCCTCACGGCAGAGGGGCATTAACCCTCTGATGATCTTCGTGGCCTTCTCTGAGAGGGCTAATCAAGCTGAGAGCACAAATGAAACAAAGAGCTGAAGCAGGAGTAGCTGTTGTGCTTGGCGCACCTTCGGTGCTTGTAGTGGAAAACAGGAGAACACGTGGACTTTGCAAATAAAACTCTGCTAGTGGTGGGGTTTTGTGAAACTCGGCTCTTCTGGAAGCTGTAGCAGCAAGCTGGAAGTGGTATCCTACACAAACAATTGGGAAAGCGCTCTGGATATTGATTTTTGGATGTTTCCTGTGTCACAGACTCATCGATTAAGTCACCAACTTTGGTGTCGGGAAGTTCAGAGAGGCAGAAGTGGATCCACGTTTCTCACTTCTCCTGTTCTGAAAATGCGACTGCAAATGCCAGAGGTGCTGGTTATATACTGTAATGTAAATTACTGAGCAACTGGTGGTTTCTCCCTGATCGTACTATTTTGAACAGACTCCCAAGAAAAGCCTGAGCTTTTCTGAAAGGTAGAAGAGGACTCTCTCACCAACACAGATTAAAGTAGCTGTGAAGTGCTCAGGCCAAGGAAAAGGATTTAGATTTTCCTGGATTTGTTTTTTTCAGCTGTGGAGGAAGGGAAGTGTTTCAGGTTGAAGCATAAGCTTTCATTTTTCTCTTTTAAAAGCACTATATTGCAACAAGTATCCTGCCAGATTTGACATATGCAGTCAAGGTTTTAGCTAAGGAGGACACGATAGTTTTGTATGTGAATTTTTTTGGCAGATCTTCTACTTCAGCAGAGCTGTGGTTTTGGTGTAAGGTTGGTGGAAGCGGGTTTGGAAGAGGAGAATGGAGACTAATGTGGCTGTAGGAAAGGGTGGATTTAGAAAAATCTGGACCCAGCCTGAACTAAATCCAAGTTGTCAGGTAGCAGCTGGTAGGAATTAGAGTTGAACCACATGTAAGTACTTTTTTTTTTTCTTCTTTCTGAAAGGGACAGAAAAGAGAAAGCAGGTGACTGGGGACTCTGTGCTCCCCAGCAGAAATCCTGGATTTAAGGAGGGTTTACACTCGGTATTATGTGGCCTGGTTGTTCCTGCTGATGTTTTTTCCTTACCCTCGGTCATATCTATTTAGCTTTTGATCATTATGTGTCAGGGATTGTCTGTGCAATAGGGGTTTGCTTTTCTGTTGAGTAGCTCAGTAATATAATAACTTATTTTCTGAGCAGATGTGTGCATAGGAGAGGTTTCTGTTTTTTCAGCAGCTCTGTCTCTCCTGGGTAGGATTCTCTACTGACTATTAACCTCTGACTGAGGCTTTTCTTGCTTTAATGTGGGCTATTTATAATATTTTTCTGTTCTGACAAATTCAGTTCCAGGGAACCAACATATTTAAAAAAAAATGAGAGGAAGGAGAGAAAGACCAATAGATGGGTCGTGCTCCAATTGTCCTTGCTTCCTTAAGAAACCCCATTAAAAACATACAAAAGGATGAAATAATCTGGAATTGAACCTTTTCTATGAATTTACTATTATACTGCCAACATTTGAAAGGGGAGACCATTGCCAGCTGTCCAGGGTTTTTGCACAGCACTTTGGTATGTGATTACCACACCTTCCTGAAGTTTGCCACAGCTTTGTCTGAATAGGCGCAAATGGATTAACGAAGCATTAATGCTGAACACCTCACACGAATTTGTGGAAGTCCTGAAAGTTCTCTGTAGAACTCTCTCCAGTTCTTGGCTTTTCCTTGGTACGCAAAGGTACCCCACGACCGGCATGATATCTGTTGTGGATGTATGACTTGGGAAACCTCTTCACTTCTGCAGCTCCCATCACCTCACACATTGCTCCTCCAGCAGCTCCGGGTCTGATGGTTCTGCCCGCAGGTCTTAGGATGTCCTTCAAAAGGACTAAAAATGGCAGCAAAATCATACAAATACTCTTTGCATTGCCCTTTTCTGCTCAGCTGACGCATCCCCCTTGGCTCTTTTTTAGTTGGTTTCCCAGCCAGTGCTGCAAATGTGCTGGTGACTGCGGTGCCGATGCTGGTTTGCCAGCGGCTGGACTGGATGCACCAGGCATTTTTGGAAAGCTTTAGATCTACTCACCATTGGGTAGTAAAGAATTTCAATTACCACTGGCTCTGCGTTTGGGAATGTGTTATTAACTAACCCTTTGCTCTGCGCTGGCCTTGGGTTTTAATTTATTCTGAACTTCCCATGCTGGGACATCTGTAATGCCTTTGGAGTAATCACACCAGTGTTTTAGCCAGGGCTGTTGGTAGGAATGGGTGTCTCACTGGGAGTAATTACAGGAGTCATGATACCTCCCTGCTGAAAGACATTCCCTTCCTGCAAGGGACAGTTTCTCTGGGTACTTTGAAGCAGAAGGTCAGCTCAAAATGCATGGAGATTGATTTGCTGCTGATTTCCATAGTCCCAGAGGAGAGGGCAGTTGTTTTTTCTTTAACTAAGAATTTGCGTTCTCCAGGTTTTTTGAAACCAGTTATTTGACCAGTTCCAGACTACCACAATTGCAGGTGTAAGCGGAGTTTAGATAATTCACAAGCAAGAGGTTCTCAAAGATTGTATGAAATGTAGAAAGGACGCCTAAAACAGAGGCGAAATCAAACCAGAAGGTAACTGGATATATTTCAGCAGACACTGTTCCAGAAACTGGTGATCTGATTCTCAGGTGGACAAGATGCCTGTATCTGTGCAGGTGATGCACAGATACATTATCTCCCCATCTGGTGGGATTTCTTGGTGGTGGTACTCTGCTCCAGGCCCCTTGGTTTGCAAGGGTCCACCAGCAGACACCAAACATAGGAAGCCCACCACGAATCCGCTGAGCATCTTCAGATGCACACAGCAGCTAGTCTCACTCGTGCCTCGAGAACAGTCGGGCCGTTTGCATATCGTAAGTTTTCTTTGCACGTGCTCGAGACATGTGTGTAGATTGTGCCCCATGAATCTCAAGAAAATCCCTACTGAAAGCCATATTTTGTCTTTCAAAAGGGTTTATGAACGTTGTTGGGTTCGACCCAGAGCTTGGAGTAGGTCAGACGTAGCTGTGACTGTGTCATCTACCAGGAGAGACAGAGGGCCGGTTGGTAGGAGAATGAATAAAGGTTTTACAGGTAAATTTGTCAGACGTGGTAAAGAATAACATGCATAAAGGTGAAGTGATGCCCCAGGGCTAATGGGTTGCTACCATCGTACTCCCAAGGAATAGGGAGAGATGTATGAGCCTCTAACAAGAAACTGTGTAGGTTTAATTAAGAGTTTCAAATACCACTAGCGCCCACACGGATTTCATCCGCTTCTTTAACAAGTGTGCAGGGGGGTGATTACCTTAGAGGAGTCTGTAGTTGTGAAAATATTGCATTTTTGCAAAGATCTGTAAGTGAAATCGGTGCTGTTGAAACTTTCTTGGATTTGTCTGCAGTGCTTCTGGAGAGGTGGCATAATCTAGAAATTCTTCTAAATACCGTTCAACTGGCTTTCTTGAAATTTTGTTTATGGACGTGATGGAGATCCTCGAGGGTTATGGTATGTTGTGGGGAAAAAACCCAAATAGATTCCTGAATTCTGCATTAAAACACTGAAAAGTAATCAGTGTGTTGGACAAAGTTCAGTAGGGCACAGTCGCGTCTTTAAAAAAATAACCTGTTGCGTCTGGGGGATTTCTTTTGGTTTTTTTTCCCCTCCTTCTCCAAATGGTGCTTTTTCCTGTTTTCCCAGATTTATTACGCATTTTGAGCCTCTCTGATTCCCGTTCTCCAGCTGTTCTGCCGTAGCTCTAGGAAAGGCCATTGCATCCGTGGGATCTAAGTGCGTGCCGGAGGTTTTTCTCCTGAACTGGGATGCTTTCTGAACGTGTCGCTGGTGAGTGATTAAATTACCCATTAAACACAGAAGTGCTTGTCAGGCAGGATTACTAGCTGAGGTTTGGATTAGCCCAGCTTTATTTTTTAATGTACCATGGTGTGTAGTCACTTGCGGTCCTGCTGCATTCTGGCAGGATTTAGTCCCTCGGACAGAATATAATTAGCATTTGAAAGCCTATGGGTCTCTTGCTAGTTTTACTGGTGAAAGTGGAATCCCTTCTTATGGATAAATAAAGAGCAATTTGTTATCTCAAGACATTTTAGACCTCAAGGTAAATCTTTAACGCTATCGTTCTGCTCATTACAACAGGTATTATAATAGATTCCCAGGGAGAAAAAGGCTTGGGTGATAACATTCAAAGCAAACTGATGGGAAAATCTACATGATTTATAAAATACCTCTTGCTAAAGCACACAAGAAGTGTAATGAAAGCATAATAGTAATTATATGAAATCCATACAAGGGATCCATGCTGATATGGCATTTTGCAACAAAAATGAATTCATGGCATGAAAAGAGAAATGAGGCAAAGGCATATGGTTTTAAAAGGCGGCGTTGGGGGAACCTGGATGTTCTGGAGAGGCTGGCGTTGCCTGAAAGAAAAGGTCAATTCTTGTTTTTGTTGGGAGCTGGCGAACTGCTGAGCTGAGCTGTCAGAATCGCTCCGGCTTCCCTCGGAGAGGCTGCTGTGGGCAAGTCAAATCAAGCAAACTTTGCTAGGACCAGAACCGCCGCTCGCCAGGAGAGAAGCAAAGCGGTGCTTGGGCAGATGGTAGATGCCCACGGTATCGCTCAATTTTTACCCCTTGCAGTTTTGTAGTGACCTCAATAGTTGGGTTTTTTTCTTCTTTTCCTAATCTTTAGGTGTAGCCGGGTAATTAGAAAACGCGTTGGAAAGCTCACAGCATTCAAACTATGGCTGAGGCAAATTTAAGCCCGTCGGTATTTCCAAAAACTCTCCTGTCAGTTTTTTTAGGAAATGTTGTTTGGAAAGGTATTATATGGCTTATGCTCATATCTCTCTTACTTTGCAATGTGCGCTGAGTGACAAACTAATAGAATAGTATTTCTGCCTTGCTGTTGCTTCACACAGATCTCTACTACCTCTGCTTTCTTTTTTGCTCTAATTACAAGCGCCTAAAAGTGTTATTTCATTTTATCAGGGCTGCTTTAATCCAGAAACTAAAGCAGCACGCTTCAGTGAGCACCAAACTGCAGCTGCTCTTAATTCCTTAGGATACAATATTTTAACTATTTAATTTTAATGCTGTACCGTGACATTAAAAGAAGTGAGGTAATTTTAAAACACATTATTTACACTTGTGTAACTTCAGAATATAGGTGGGTATTTTTTCCAATACAAAAGTTTTTATTTTGTCTCATGAGATTTATTTTTTTTTCTGTCTTGAAAACATTTTTTTTTTTTTTTTTTTCCCAAATCGCTGCACTGCAAGGAGAAAAAAAGAATGAGTTTCAGCAAATAATTCTAGCTAAAACAATACCTTAGACCCAGCTGGTTTCTAGGAATGCTGTGGAAGTCCCAGTGAGACTTTGTATAGTCCTGTGAAGGGCAATTCATCTTGCACCGAGACAAGTTTTATGCTGGGGCGGGTGAATTGCCTTTCGAAGGACCCGTATCTGTGCGCTGGCATTACACAGGGCTACGCTGCTGCGCTTGATCGAAGATACTTAATTTTCATACGCCAGATTTAGGATGGATAAATCCCTTCTTTAAATTTCTGCAGCTCCGATGTGCCGGTTCAACACACAGTGCGAGAACGGGGAGGAAATCGGTCGGGATCGGGTTATGGGCTCAAAACTTCTCGTACCCCTGAGACTATTTGCGTCAAAGGCTGGTGCCATGTCCAGTAAAACCAGAAAATGTGTTTCCATCTCGTTCAGTGACGTGGGAAATCCAGCCTTCCCTTTCAGGCATTTAGGGAGAGGGCAGGAAACGAAATGAGGGAATTTCTCTTTGGTGTGTTATCATACAATCATATCACCCCAATGTCTTTCCTGTGGTGAGGGGCCCAAAACTGGACACAGCACTCGAGGTGGGGCCTCCCCAGTGCCCAGTACAGGGGGACAGTCACTTCCCTGGTCCTGCTGGCCACCCTGTTTCCGATACAGGCCAGGATGCTGGTGGCCTCCTTGGCCACCTGGGCACACTGCTGGCTCGCATTCAGCCGCTGTCGACCAACACCCCCAGGTCCTTTTCCGCCGGGCAGCTCTCCAGCCGCTCTGCCCCAAGCCTGCAGCGTCCACGGGGTTGGTGTGACCCAAGGGCAGGACCCGGCACTTGGCCTTGGTGAACCTCAGACCATTGGCCTCGGCCCATCCAGCCAGCCTCGGCCCATCGATCCATCCAGCCTTAGATGTGGTGCTGTGACGAGTAGGTGTGTGGATCTTGTTTGTTTGTTTGTAAAGCACAGCTAGTGTAAGTTATTGCCACATTTCATACATCAGGAATCGGCGAATAAATAACTGCTGGCCGGTGAACGCTGCGCCCTGGCAGATACAGATTCCTGGCACTAAAGGATTAATGGCTTGAATAACTTTTTCAAATACCATTCTGCTGAAGCAGCACAAATGGGGCTCATGGTCACTTTTTGTCACCTAATAGGAGCCCTAACAGGTTCAGTAAACGACACTGCCGAAATAGGAAACCAGATCAGCTGTCCCATCTCGCCACCGAGCCTGCTGTGGGCTGCGGGGGAACGGCGCCAGGCTCACTTATCTTCCCTAAGCCACAACCAGCGCAGACCTTGTGGTCAAAATACGGCCTCTAATTTCATTTTCTATCTTCAGTACGTATTTATTTGTGTGTAGTTGAATTGTTTTCCTCCGGTCTGATTTCATTATGGGGAAGTAATGGATAGCGAGTGGAGTACATTGGGCATGACACGATTGCTGGTGCAGCGTGTGATAACGTGGGGCTGGGAGGGATGCGTCCTACGGCAGCTTTTCATCTCCGTGTCGGATTCCAATCCCTGACATAAAATGAATTAGGAGGATCAGTCTAGCCTGTATCCCGGTGGACTGGCGCCCTTCGCAAAGCACATTATTACTCCCAATTTTCACCGTTGTTGCAAACTCAGCCCGCAGTCCAAGAGCCTGAACAGACATGAAAAGAGAAAATGAGCTTCCAGCTTATCCCACAAGCTCTGGCCCCTCAGGATCAAACAACATCAGGGAGAGAGTACGGGAAAGCTTCAATTACTCCTGTCTTGGGTGGAAATACGAGGAAGCTAAAGTCAAGGTTTAATTTTCTAGGAACTACCGATTCAGTAATTGTAGCCATTGAAATTAAAAATAAATTGCGCTCCTACGTAGTTCTTTTGGGTTAAAATTTCCCAGGGCCTCACCGGGGAAGCCAGCACCATGACCTCGTTTTGCTATTTGCAATTGTAATTTTACAATTTAGAGTTCCCGTGGGGAAAAGCAAGGCAGAGACGAAATGAGCTATCACCGCAAGGATGCGGTGCAGATAATGCGCCTCCGTTGCTGGCCCAGCGCTCTCTGCACTAACTGACCAGTAGTTTGGCTCTACAGGTTGCCCATCATAATGAGTGTTGAATTCTCATGATCTATTGCAAGCTGTTAGTAGTCTCTCGCCTCCCAGATCCTTTGTACTGTGTTAGAATTTTTTATTTCAAGCTTTTTGGAAGCAGACCTGTTGCTTGCCATGTATTTATATAGAGGCCTGTTATCATCGCATCTGTCAATCATAACTTTCACACAGCTGATACAACTAATTGAAGAGCTGAGGGTTAAAATTTTCCTGCTGAAACTAAAGGTAAAACTTCCCAGTACATCAGTGGAGCCGGCCCTTAATTGCTAGTGCTCATTTCAGCTGACGAAAGCCTGCTGTTTCTTCAGAGCCGTCTGCAGATTCATCATTTCCAAGCTATGAGTTTGCACTCTTCTGTTTTCCTAATTCAGTAATCTGTTACAGTCCACA
Source organism: Dromas ardeola (assembly GCA_013398915.1). Classification (NCBI taxonomy): domain Eukaryota; kingdom Metazoa; phylum Chordata; class Aves; order Charadriiformes; family Dromadidae; genus Dromas; species Dromas ardeola. The sequence continues at coordinate 404,732 of VYZM01001427.1, read as the reverse complement.
AGATGTTGATTTTTGGCTGTCAGCAGTATATAAATCCACAAGTTGCTGTGCACATCTCTGAACGGACGTGGTTTCATTTGGAGAGAGAGATATTTGTACTGCTCTGGTTATAAAGGCTCCTAGAAACATCTCTCCTCCTGAAAACAAAACTGAACCATTACTGATGTTGAAATCATTATAAAGGATCCAGGTCCCCGTGGCCTGGATATGGAAGTGGGATTCAGGCCACTTATTTGCCGTGTGACTTGAGCAGGTCACTTAATCTCCCTGTGCCTCGCCTTCCCCTTTCATAAATCTCAGAAAATAGAAGAGATGTTATTTGGGAAGTGCTGTGAGATTTAGAGATGAAAAATAGTAGCGGTTGATGTGCCTACAAATATACATTGTAATAGCGATATCACTATTCATTACCATATAAAATGAATATTTCAACAAAATATATCTACAGTTATCAAACTCTTAGAAATCACTTCTCTTAAATTTATTTTGAACTGAGGTGTAGGCAAAAATTGGCCAAACTTTTTTGCCTTCAACCCTAGAAAGCCCATTTTCTTGAGAACATGCCACGCAGGGGCAGGGGCTCTATCAGTTTGGAGACAGCGGGTTTCCCTCAACGGTAATAGCTAAAAGTGAGAGTTAATCGCATGATGGAACAAAGGTACCCAAATAACTTATTTTATATGCCAAGAAGAAGGGAAGCAGAAAACAGAAGAAAATGTACAATGAAATAGGTGGAGACAAAAGAATCATAATTAAACATGTATATTATGATAGAAAAATGTCTAAAAGAAGCAACAACATAGGTAATATGCTAATTTCCAAAAGTGCTAGAAGACACAAATAACCCTCCATTTTCCCCATGTTGGTGCAATGAGCAATGTGTATTATTACACGTGTCTGGCAAAGGGAGACCTTGTGGGAAAAGAAGTCATCGAAGAATTATGAATATGCCATTATCATGCCCGTGGAAGCGTAATGGGAAGCGTGCTCCAAGGAGCAGTTTGGGAAGCAGGGAGGAGGGTGAGACGTGAGTCCAGGCCGGTGGCCAGGGCGATGCCGGGATATTGGTGTCCTGGAGGTTATGGATCATGTAGGGACCTCCTGGAAATCAGTGGATGCCAGGCTGATCCCCTGCCCTCTGCCATAAACCCCCAAACCGGTCAGGTACCGCTCCGCACGCTGCGATTACAGTAGGTACAGATAAGTAACAAACAGCATAGTAATAACAGTCTCGATAAACAAATAAAATAAAACCTGCTTGTTGTCATAAGAATTGTAGGCTCCTGGGAATTAAAATCTGTAGCTTGTGCTGTGGAGAACTAATGCCTTTTTTCACTGTGCCCTTAGATGAAATGTCTCTTGCTTTCACGACAAGAAAGACCTTGAGGGGCTGGAGGGTGTCCAGAGAAGGGCAACGGAGCTGGTGAGGGGTCTGGAGCAGGAGTCTGGTGAGGAGCGGCTGAGGGAGCTGGGGGTGTCCAGCCTGGAGAAAAGGAGGCTGAGGGGAGACCTTCTCGCTCTCTGCAGCTCCCTGAAAGGAGGGGGTAGCCGGGGGGGGTCGGGCTCTTCTCCCAAGGAACAGGCGATGGGACAAGAGGAAACGGCCTCAAGTTGCACCAGGGGAGGTTTAGGATGGATATTAGGAAAAATTCTTCATGGAAAGAGTTGTCAAGCATTGGAAGAGGCTGCCCAGGGCAGGGGTGGAATCACCATCCCTGGAGGGATTTAAAAGCCGGGCAGACGTGGTGCTGAGGGACATGGTCTAGTGGTGGTTTTTGTCAGTGTTGGGTTGATGTTTGGACTCGATGATCTGAAAGGTCCCTTCCAACCTAGGCGATTCTATGATTCTAAGAAGGACGTGGACCTGTTGGAGCAGGCCCAGAGGAGGTCATGAAGATACTGGGAGGGCTGGAGCCCCTCTGCTGTGAGGACAGGCTGAGAGAGTTTGGGGGGGTTCAGCCTGGAGAAGAGAAGGCTCCGGGGAGACCTTATAGGTCCTTCCAGTCCTTAAAGGGGGCCTAAAGGAAAGATGGGGACAGGCTTTTTAGCAGGGCCTGTTGCAACAGGACAAGGGAACAATGGCTTTAAACTGAAAGAGGGGAGATTTAGGCTAGGTATAAGGAAGAATTTTTTTACACGGAGAGTGGTGAGACACTGGTCCAGGTTGCCCAGAGAGGTGGTCGATGCCCCATCCCTGGAAACATTCCAGGTCAGGTTGGACCGGGGCTCTGAGCAACCTGATCGAGTTGAAGATGTCCCTGCCCATGGCAGGGGTTGGACTAGATGGCCTTTAAAGGTCCCTTCCAACCCAAACCATTCAATGATTTTTATTTTTTTTTTTTCCAACTTTGCTCTTGGACTGCATGTAATTATTGTACTTTTGCAATTTATTGTACCTTTGAAATACCAGCATGATCTAACTTGCCTCCAGTTGGCAAGGATTCCAGCAGAGGCCAATACAGAAAGCTTCTGAAAAGAACGTTTCTGATTCCAACATGACCCGCCTAATTCCTCTGCCCTCCTCCAGCTTCTGAGAGGGTCAGTTGTGCCGTGCCCTGACTCTTCATTGAATGCCGAGGCGACCTGAGTTATCCCTGGAGATGTGGGTGGCAAAGGTTAAGAGCTGGGAAGGGGTGGGTGGCTTTTTGCTCTACCTGTTTCTGCATTCCTGAACGCCACGTACGTTCCTGTACTCGAGCATCGTGGTAACCCCTCCATAACCCTGAACTACTCCCTGTAGTGTTAACTGGAGCTCCATTGCGCTTATTGTGTATTGTCCAGCCCCAGCTCAGCTGAACCCTGAGGGCTTTTACTATTCCACACACACTAGCGATATTTTATTGATCTACCAGCCGTGGTTCCTACGTGATCGTTGACAAACTTCACTTCAAAAGCCCAGTGATTTGGTTGTCGGGGAAGGTTGGATTCGGAGGGTCCCCGGGTGCAGCTCCAGGTGCTTCCTACCCAGGGAAAGGACTTTCCCATGGGAATACAAGCCCTGGACCAGGCGTCTGGTTCACCCCAGGAGACAGCGCTGCTGTGACCATAACTCACCATCTCGCAGTGAGAAGTAAATGACATCTTGGGGTTAAACCTTTAATGAGACTTCAAATTTATTATCCTAATAACTTTTACTGGCATCTGGCATTTAACACGGCTGCATGAAATTTTGTTTAAGCATGAGAAACATCAACAAAGCAAATTGCCTGTGCCGGTGTGTGTGTTTCAGAAGCTCTTATTCCACAGCTGTCCTACATCTTACATTATATATATGTACGTGTACGCACTATTGCTGCGATTTGTAAACTCTATTCATGTCTGCATTCCAATAACAACCTCTGGTCTAACTACGGGGGAACATTCCATGATGTTCCAAGCATCGGCAATGACATTAAACGGTCTTCTGCAGCAGGAGAGAGGGAAATAAAAAAACCAGCCTCGATAACACACACCCTTCAAAAGCTGCAGGATGAATGCAGACCAGAAGGACTGCTCCGTTATGAAAAGTATCGTGCACCGTTGTGTATAGGTACAAACCATTTCAGAGAAGGAAATGTGCCAAGTGAGCTCTAAGCCTGACATTTTAATAAGGGAAGTATCTCATTTTAACTGTGTATAGATTATTTCCCCCTGAGGCCGATACTTATTTTTATTTTATTTTTTTCATATAAAGGAAGCAGGAGAGCTATCGGCAGCTGCAACCGGTGTATGTGACATTTTAAGGCAAACGCCTGTAGTATATAGCAGAAATACAGTATTTGCTGAACACTGTATTAATAAATATGTACTTACTCATACATTCTCTGATAAGGCCTTCAAAAGCATAATGAATTATGGTGATAGAGCTCACATGGGTAGGAGGTTGATGTAAACTCATGCATATAGCTGGAGAAAGATGTACCTTTATAAGAAATGGACAAACCACAGCGTTCCTGTTCCTGGTGGGAGCAGTGACCTGGCCAGGTGGGCTTTGCTCCTTGTTCTGTCTCCCCATAGATGTTCCGATGGTAGGGAAGGGACCAACCCGGGATGTACCTCGGGTGCCCACCACCAGCCTTCTCTGCCAGGTTTCAGACTACATCTCAACCTACGCTGTCCACCCTCATGTTAACTCTCCTTCTCTTCTCACGCCTTCCTGTTTCTCTGATTTTCCCTTGCGGATCAAGACTGCAACTCTGCCACGTCTTTCTGATGGCATCTCCTTCTCGCTGTGGTGTACCATCACTCTAAGGACTGGAATTTTCAAAGCCATTTGTCTTCCCAGTCTCCAGTAAAACCGGTTGTGTTTCCAAAGCTGTGAGGAGGCTTTGAAAGTTGTACTTGAGTCTTCAGAGCCAGCTGGGTCACGAGTTGTGCCTGCTCTCAACAGGACAGGATCACAGTGGTTTATGGTCCTCTTGCCCCTTTCCATGTCATCAGTCAGGCAGGATTTGGATTGCCTCTTCGTTCACTGCTGAGGAGCAGGAGACCCTCGGAGGTAGGATGTAACGTCCACCTCTACCAGCAGGCAGGGCCAGTTGCTTCAAAAAATGGACTATTTAGCACAACTGCTGCAAGTCCTATGCGGCAATTTGGTCTTTCCAGAGCCTTTCTTCAATCCTCTAACATCCTGGTTTAAGACTTAGAGCAAAAAGTTCGAGGTGTGCCTGCAGGTGTTGGGTTTTTTTGGATTCACTCTGTATCTGGTCATGATCTCAGACTGAAAAGGGCTTTCTTGTGTATTATCTTGAATGCTTTTGCTGTACTTCTGCACCATCTTAAGCATCTTACTCAAAGGCTGCTTCTTTCTTCCTGCCTACGCTTCAGATTTTCCTGTTCCATACTTTTTTTGGTCTGAACCCCATTACTAGATACGATCAAAAAGCAAAAAACCCACCCACCCACCCAACCAACCAAACATGTAGAAGTTTGTCTGTTGAATT